>WOUH02000028.1:2630325-2649405 GCA_009936405.2 Stevia rebaudiana | reverse complement strand
AACTATATAACGGTGTTTTATAAATTATTGTAACTCACCAACTACCTTCGTAGTTGACACTTGATTTCATAAATGTTCCAGGTACAACTTAGTATACAAGATTGATGATTGCTAATTGAAGTTGGATGATTGATGCTTGTTGTTTGAAGTCGTGAATTGCTATTTTGCTTATGTTGTTATGAACTAAGTTTCTTTTCTTTATTTGTATTTGAATTTCTAAACAATGTAATTTGAATGTTTAAATTATGAAACTTAATATTTAGTCAACCATTGTGCTATTGAACGATCATGAGGTCACGCCGGTGTTTTCGCCACCGGCAGGGTGTGACATTTTATTAAGTCTTAGTCAACATATACTTAGTGTCTAGTGAGCAGTTAAATTTTGTAAAAAACAAATGTTAATGAGACTTTTAAGATGCTTTGTATCATTAAGTATACTTTCCTCGGTTCAAATCTGAGGAGCAGATAGAGTTTATGTATTTCATCTGGTTCTCGTTTATCCAGGATAAGATCTCACGAAGGTCGGGGAACCGACCTTGGCTACATCGTTCGGCTACCCATATCACGCGAGATCCTATGCCGTTAAACAAAAATTGTATACTTGATGCGGTAGCACGCGAGATACTCACAGGATTAGTGATTTTGATTAATAAAAGTGTATTTGATGCGGATTATATAAAATCTAAAATCGAGGGGCTATTTTCTCTTTTGTGCCATTAAAATGTTGGTGACTTTTAAATTGTAATGATAGATGAGGGGTTCATTAGTAACTTCTCAATTTACTATAAAAACGAAAACCCTAACTTCATTCGAAGCCTCTGCATCCCTTCCTCACTCAGTAGTCGCCGCTGCCGTTTGCTGGTAAACCCTAATTTTCACTAGAATGAGTTACGAATGTTCTGTGATCGTTTTCTCAAATGATTCACACGTTAAATTGATTTCGTTGTACTTAGCTTGATGCGTCCATGATGTTTGTTGTTGTTGGATTCTGGCTGTAGCTATAGCTTATTATGTGAATCGGTGAATTTGATGTTGAATTCATTCACCGGATGTTATGGTTGAGCTGATTTTGTAGGTGTGATCTTTTTGTTGGATCAATGTAGTTTACTTTGAGTAATGATTATTTATTATGCGGGATATTGGTGCTTAAACGCCTTCGTATGATTTCTTTAATGTTTTCTAAAACTCATTCGTCATAATGTTTGTAATTCTGCACTGGTGAATTTGGTTTAAAATGTATTCACGGATGTTTTGGTTGAGCTGATTTTTGCAGGCGTGAGTTTTTTGTTTGTACTTTGCTGGATTAAAGTGTGTTGAATCTTTAGGAATGATTATCATTTCTTTAAAGTTTTTTTTTTTTCATTTATCATAATGTTTGTTATTGTGCACCATTAAATTCTATTTTTAAATTCATTTACCAGATGTTATGATTGAGTTGACTTGCAGACTTGATCTCTTCTTTGTCATTTCTTGAATCGAAGTATTTTGCTGTCTCGTTATTTTTTTAATTCTGCATGTTTGAAACAATTGGTGTGTATCAATATTGAGTTTATAGTAGAACCTGCTGTTGTTGATCTTCATTTGTTTCTAATAAAGTTTGTCTTATTCTAATAACATCAACTAAAACATGATTAATTATTAGTATTTATTTGTTCAGCATATTAATTTTGCGAGGATGGTGAGGATCAGCGTATTGAACGACGCGCTTAAGAGCATGTACAATGCTGAAAAGAGGGGTAAAAGACAGGTCATGATTAGGCCTTCTTCAAAAGTTATTATCAAGTTTCTTATCGTCATGCAAAAACATGGTTTGTTTTTTATTCCTTTTTCTCTTTATAAATGTATCAAGCTTATATGGCTTGATAATATGCAACATTAATTTTATTTATGGTAGTTGACATAGTTTTATGCTCAATTATGAACAGGTTATATTGGTGAGTTTGAATATGTTGATGATCATAGATCTGGAAAAATTGTTGTTGAATTGAATGGACGGTTGAACAAATGTGGCGTCATTAGTCCTCGGTTTGATGTTGGAGTCAAGGAAATTGAACCTTGGACTGCTAGACTTCTTCCTTCAAGACAGGTTAGATTTGGAAAAAATTTAAAAATATTATATGCTAAATATAATAATTTGTTGAATATTATATTAGAAGTTTTTATGCATTAAAGTATCATTTTGTGTAATTCTCAACCCTTTTGATTTGTTTTATTAACCTAGTTTACGTAATCATGTATGACTCAAAACCTTTAAAAAAATGTAAACATATTGTTTGTTTTGAATAAAGTACATATAATATAAATTTTATGAATTAAATGCCATTTTGGGTAACTTTCAGCTCATTTGATTTGTTTCTTTACCCAAGACACTTATCATTCAAAATTTTTATTATTTTATGAGCATTTTACGTGTCAAATGTTCAAATTTTTTAATAAAATGATTTAGAAGTCTTTATGCACTAAAATCTTGGTTTGGGTGACTTTCAAGTTTGATTTGTTTATTTAATGAACATGGAAAATTTGGTTAAGTTGATTCTACTAAACATTTAAGAATAATTTGATAAAATTTGCAGTTTGGATACATTGTCTTGACAACATCAGCTGGAATCATGGACCATGAAGAAGCTAGGAGGAAGAACGTTGGTGGAAAAGTTCTTGGTTTCTTCTACTAAATCATTAGATTCTGATGATGCGACTTGAAAGATTTTACATTTATGTTTTTTGAGGTTTGATTTTTGTTTTGTTAAGGCTGAAATCTGATTTGATTCATCTTTGGAGTTATGTTGATGACGTTTTTCTTATGTTAGGTTTTATATCTTTGGATCAAGTATTTGTCATCTTAAATGTTTAAGACATTTTATTTAGTCATGATGTTTTTAGTTTCACAACTTTGTTGATTATGAAAAAACCCAAAACCCAGTCGCTGATCTTCTCAAGATCGTCTTTGGTGATAAAAGTGAGAATTAAGTGATTGTTTAGTGGGTGTTTATACCATTGATAATGTTCAAAGATTGGAATAACACTTGCTGTATTACACGCCTATTATATAAAATTTTATTTTTGTTTGTTCTTAACTTATCAGGTTCTGAATCAAACATTTTTAAACAACATTTGTAAGTTTTCTAAGCTTTCAATATCATAAAATTGGCTCGTATTTTTTTTTTATCATTGTTGGATAAAAATCCTATTTTCTAGTTAATTTATATGGACACTTACCATTTACCAAATGAGATTTGCTTTCTTACTTTCATGATCATTTACCTTCACTTTGATCAAATGTCGAAATCTTGAAACTCCGTATCATGACACCAAGTAAAAAACAATCAAGAAAACTCTAGGGTCCGTTTGGTTCGTGGAATTTGTTGGAATTGAAAATGGAATTTGAATTGGAATTTATAGGATTCATTTGAAAATATTTGGTTATATATGTTATGAATTGGAATGTACGTCCGAACAATGGTGGCAATCGGTGGCGGCGGCGGCAGGTGGCGGGAGGCGTGGCATCAGGAGGCAATGGCTGCAGGTGGCGGTGACAGGTGGCAGAAGGCGATGGCGGCAAGGGGCAGGAGGCGTGACGGCAGAAGGCGGTGGCGGTTACAGGTGGCAGAAGGCGGTGGCAGCGGGTGGCGGTGGCAGGTGGCAGGAGGCGACAACATGTGGTGGCGGGTGGCAGTGGTGGTAGTTGTGGGTGGTGGCGGTGGTAGTTGTGTGTGGTTGGTGGTAGTACATAAAATAATCACATAAAACCCGTTTGGTTGGACGGAATTGGATTGAATTGAAGGGATTTGGAATTTGAATTTCATCGCTTGTCGTGTTTGGTTGGCTATGCAAAGGAATTGGAATTGAGATGAATTCCAACCAAATCATTCACTTGATGGACTTCAAAATCCTTCTACGCTTCAAAAGATTTTGGAGGATTTCATGTGAATGTTTTATGTACTGCCACCAACCACCCCCAACTACCACCGCCACCACCTACCGCCACCACCCGTTGCCACCCGCCATCACCTGTTGTCGCCTCCTGCCACCGCCACCCGCCACCTCCTACCACCTATCACTGCCACCCGCCGCCTTCTGCCACCTATCACTGCCACCCGCCGCCTTCTGCCACCTGTCACCACCACCACCAGCCGCCACCGCCTCTTGCCGCCACCGCCACCTGCCGCCACCGCTTTCTGCCACATGCTGCCACCGCCCCGTCAACCGCCGCTACCGATTGCCACCATTGTTCGGACGTACATTCCAATTTCATAACACATACAACCAAACACATTTTGTATTTTCAAAGGAATCTTCTAAATTCTAATTCAAATTCCATTTCCAATTCCAATTCAAACTTCATTTCCAACAAATTCCACGAACCAAACGGGCCCTAAAGAGTCTATATTTCATTAGACGACTATGCACAATCATCAGATACTTATGTACTTAATATATTTGTTTACATTAGCGTTTTAAAAAACAATTAATTTAGTTTTTAAACAAAAATGTATTTAAACTAAGGTGCTGTTTGGCAACTTTTGAATTAGTAAGTACTGAACCGGTAAGATGTCTGAATCATTAAGTGTTGAATCTGGTAAGAGGTCTGAACCATTAAGAGACAATATAATATTAACTGTTCAGAAGAAAATGTCTGACCAATTCAGATAAGAGGTTTTAACCATTCAGACTCAGTATAATGCTTAACCATTCAGAGGCAAATGTCTGAATTATTCAGACATCTGCTCGTGAAACAAACAGTCTGAACCAGTAAGAGGTCTGAACAATTAAGAGTCTGTTAAGAGTTAAACAAACAACCCATGAGACTTGTTTAAGAACTATAAAAACTAAACCATTTTTAGCCACATGTTTTAGTATCGGTTATTTAACCGTCGATTTCACTTATTTTTTTTTCTAATAAATAACTAATGCATTATTTAGAAGTGTTTTATTGTTTTATTCTATTATTACAGTTACAAACATAATATGGTTTCTAATATAATGCATCCGTGTCCAAATATTTAGAAAATAACATGAGATGCCTATCAATCTTAAAACCAAATACGTGTTAGAAAAAGTAATCTAAGTCCAACAATTCACAAACAAAATCCCCAAACCAATTGTGTAAACCCTAATTCCTATATACAATTTGGGAAATGATTGTTAATGAAGAGTTGATGTACCAAAAATGCAATGACTACTAATTCGAGTCACGAGTGTATCCCTGTCATTACAAACAAATGGAGAATCCGGTCACCGGCGGCGAGGATTACGCCAGCCACCGTCAGCTTGTTCTTGTCGACGCCGTAACCCCAATTTCTCATTCAATTTCAAGTTCATCTTCGATCACCCCTATATCATCTAATCCGGTATACATATCTACACATGATCGTATTCTTCATCTCATTTCAGTTAACTAATTCATTCCATAAAATTGTGTTTATTGTTAGTACTTAGTTTTGACATCAATTGAGTAGAATACATTGTCTGTTTCAAGTGCGAGATTGTATAATTGTTTATTGCTACATATTTTCACATGATCAAATAACAATAGGATTGTTCTTGGTGTTAAAATGCTGATTATTGCAGGTGTCTCCAACAAACATGTTAAGCAAGAAAAAGTTTAAACTACCTAAAGGTTGGTCTGTGAAAAAGGTACCTCGAAAGTTTGGAGACCTCGTTGATAAGGTAATTCAAGATTTTTTTTAAAATTAGTAACCAAAAGATAATAAAAATGATAACTTTATGGTAGTTGTATTAGTGTTCTACATTCTATGCATACCATGTGATAGATTAACTTTCTACATTAGAACCTTAATTGCTTATATGCTTGTTTCGTACATCGTTTTATACATAAAACACACCAAAAAGATTGTACACTTTAAAGATTTGCCATACTAATCAAATAATGTTACCTCGCGAGATTTTATTTATTTTTTATCTGATATATGTAACAATGAACCACCTTATCAAGATCGTCTCATGAAAATGATACGTGTCTTAAGTTGAAAAACGATAGCTTTTTAAATTTTTGTACAAAAAGAGACATGTTTGCTTTAATGCGTTGATTCTTGTCTTACAAATAAAAGTACTATATATTATAATATGTGTTGTAAACATAAATTACAATAATAATAATATTTATGAAGACATGCATTGTACGATTACGACATAGATTATTTTTCCATCTATGATTCTTTAAGCATAATAAACACATGTGTCGAATAATCATATTAGTATTTCGACTCTCATTTTTTTTTTAATTATTATTGTATAGTATTATCGTGATCCAAAAACCGGACTACAGTTCAGATCCCTTAAAGAGGTTGAGAGATACATTACCGAAGGAGTTACACCCGCAAAAACCGGAGTCAAGAGGCTAAAATATCTTGATGATGCAAAAGTTGAAAATCACACTATTACACCCACTAGAACCAGGGGTAAAAGGGTAAATTATCATCATGACAAAAAGGTGAGGTCCGCAAGTATGATGCTTGATTCAAGATACACAATGTATTGTTAATCTTGTGTACAAGCGTTCTTTGATTTATCTTATAGAAATGTTTTTGAGTTTGTTTTTAATGAGGCGATTCCACTTCTATATATCTCATGCATAAAAAAATATTAGCTTTTAATGAGGCGATTCAACTTCCATATATTTCATGCATAATAAAATACCACATTGGGTTATGTTGTATCTCTAACGGATAAACTAAAACATTTCTTGTAAGTTGTAACTATGTTTGACACACTAATTACTCTAAAAAGCTAACATTTTTGGACAAAAATTGTTTGAGGTCAACTCAATCGGACCCTACACGTGCCAACTTGTACAAAGCTACCCGTTTTAACCCAACCTCAACATTTTCACCTCTAGTTTCATTGTTTATACGCACATACATTCTTTACGATCTTTTAGTTGACTATTGGTAAATTAAAGTTTAATGTTAATGAGACACACATATAATGATATAACTTGATTCTAATGTCATTGTAGATGTTACATTTGGAAGAAAATAAAGACAACCAATATGAGTTGGCTATTGTGTCATCCCCACCGTCATCACCACACCCAACCTTTAAACTACCCGATGGTTGGATTGTAGAGGAGGTACCCCGTAGATCTGGAGGCTCTGCTGACAAGGTACCATCTTTTATTATTATTTTTAATTTTTTTCGTAACCGTGGTGCCTCACGCGTTATAGTTTTAATCAAAAACAAATTCTTCTTACATAACAAGTTGCTAATAAGTTATAGAAAGAGTTATTATACACATGGTCCTTGAGGTTTGCGGAAAATAACAAGGTTGGGTAATTTGTGTAACAGGTTTGGGTTTTACGCTTTCAGTTTTATAACAAGTTTGGGTATTCCTGTATAAAGACTAACTTTCGTTAAATTGTTCGGTAAATTAGGATGTTATGACCAAAATACCCTTTGACTTCTTGAATACTCAATGTCAAAGGGTATTTTGGTCATTTCTTCCTAATTTAACAAAAAAGTAAGTTAGCATTAATACTCAAACTCGTTACTAACTTAAAGCGTAAAACCTGAACCTGTAATTTTAAATCATTACTACCCAAACCCGTTACTTTTCTCAAACTACATTAAGTCTTATAAATATCTCTTTTTGTTATGCTATGTACATGCATTTTTCATTAATTTACATTATATTTTGAGTTAATTTACTGAATTTATAACTCAAATGATCGAATACTGACCATCTTTTGTGCAGTATTATTATAAGCAAGGAACATGTGAAAAGTTCAGATCTTTATTAGCAGTCGAGAGACACATAACACAAGTGGAAGAAAACTTACCATTATCAGTCGTACTTGAAGAAATCAAAGAAAAAAGTTTGCCTATTTCAAAAGCATTCAAATTAAGCAATCCTATTAAGGTTGACTACTTCACTGGTCAACTTATATATTTTAAAACTAAAATTACTTATCTTGTTGCTTACCTTTTGTCTTTTTTTAGAATTGTGGTTCATACAGCTTATGGAAGAAAAATATAATGTCTAAAAAGGAGAAAACTTGTCTTCCAAGCAAAGTCAATTGGGTTATTGCTGGTAGTGGAGGCGATGATTCATGGAATGCTTACGTGGACCAAAAACTGATTCCAGATTCTGTTAAACAACAATGGGGAAACACATTTATGATAAACATCAACAATTCCAAACATATTCATCCAGGTTCCGCGTAACTAGGTATGTAAATGATAAATCTAATGTGTAAATTTGTCTATTTCGATAGTCGTTTTGGGTTATGTTTTGTCTCTAACGGGTCAAAAGGGAAAATTAAAAAGATTAGGTTAAAATGAAACTAGTCAAATGGGTAAAATGTTACATAATTTAAGCTACATTATTTTAACAAAAAAATGTTATTAATTAAACAAAAATGATTAAGGAGGCTTTAAGCATAACAAACACAATTCAGCTAAATAAAAAAGATTAGGTTAAAATGAAATGAGTCAAACGGATAAAGGGTCAAACGAATTGAAAGTCAGCTGAATTGTGTTTGTTATGCTTAAAGCACCTTCTTAATCATTTTTGTTTAATTAATAATATTTTTGTTAAAATAATGTAGGTTAATTTAGGTAAGATTTTTTTTAAATAAATTCTTTTGTGTTGACAGGTAAATTTTGGACTCTATTGAGGTTTATTTAGTCTCACCAAAACTTAGCTGCAGCCTGTAGTGTATTCGCACAAGAGTTCGTGCGTGTTTGTTTTATGGTTTTCGTATGTTTTCAAGTCGATTTATGTGGAGATCAAACGGGATTGTTTTCTTGTCATTAATGTTGTTTGTTTAATTATTGTTATGTAATATAATTTGAAGTAGAAAAATAAAACCCTTACTTTGATTTTGCTTATTGATTCCAAATCTTTTATTTTGGGGCCAATCCAGATATGACATTATTATTATTATTATTATTTTTTTTTCATATATTAGCTATTTTGATCTGGTGAGTGATGGTGTGTTTCACATACATCTACAATCTGTTATATTAAGCCTTTGAAATGATTTTGTTACAATTATAAAAGTAACCATTGTTGTTCCTTTGTTAACAGTAAACACTAGTAAGACCTTTTGTTGCAATTATAAAATATATATACATATATGTTATGTTTCTACAATTCATTGCAACCCTTGAAATGACTTTTGTTACAGCTATAAAAGTAACCATTGTTTTTTACTTTGACAATAGTAGTAAGCCGTATACACTATTTGTTTTTATTATTATTTTTATGGTTATTTAGTTTGGACATTCGTTATGATTTCCTTTGCTTTTATAATTATTACTATTGTTCTTTCATTTCTGACCAATTTTGCTCAATCACATCTTTCTATGTTTTTTTTGTCATGTTGACCAATTTTTGTTCAATCGATAGTCAAGGAAAATCTTGGGAATATGTAAAGAGATACAAGAGAGCTAAAGCAAACATAATTATTATTTAATACTATGTTTTATCTTGATTGATGAAATATCTATACAACTGAGTAGGGTGTTCGCGGTCCGGTTTTTTTGATAAAACCGTGAACCGAACCGTTGGTAGCGGTTTTTCATCATTGAAAACCAAAACCGAACCTTTGAAAATAAAAACCGAACCGTTGAAAATAAAAACCAAACCAAACCGAACCGAACCGTTATTAACGGTTTGGTCCAGTTTTGGCTTTTGTTTTTTTAGGTATTTAATCCACTCTTGTTAGTAGTAAATCTCCAAAACAATGTGCAGGCCTTATTTGTTATTTGGTACGAGCAGATGTCTTGTATTATAAAATGAAAAAATATTTTAGGCACTCTCCAATAAAGCGACAACATGAACCAAGTACTTATTAGATAACATGAAATTATATCCATTCATTCGTTGATGACGTGAGATGATGAATCATTTTCACACCACTATGTGTTAACACTGTTAAGGGCCGATTTGTATATCGCCATTGATTTGAAGATATCCTCAATAATATATATATATCAAATATATAATAGTTTTTAATTGTCATTTTATTTAGTTATTGTTTTCCTTTCGTGTCTATTGTTGTTAAGTTGGTACTAATACATGAAACCTGAGTTTCTCGATGATGCGAATGTAAAAACGTAGTCAAAAGTATCCTAGACCACAACCTGCGGTACCTCGCAAACCAGAAGTCTTTTTTTTTTTTTGCCAAAACGCCATATATAGCCTATGACCTAAGTTGTGGGTTTTGTGGATCTAGACTCTTTGTCCCCTATTACAAGGCCATCCGGTAGAATTGTTTAAGATCATGGATAATTGGATTTTTCAATCTTTTGGGCAGATCCAATCATTCTTAAGTCACCAAAATCACTTGAATTAAAGATCCAATCATCCAAATCAATAACTGAAGATCAAATCATGTCAATGAGTGACTAATTCACTTGTGACTACTTTCGGAGTTTTGGGTGAATCGTTTGTGTGGGTACTTTGTGTTTGTTATTAGCATGTTAAGCTATATGGATTCAATCACATTGTTTGATAAATTTAAATGATTTGTTCTTGATTAAACCTGCATTAACATCAGTTTTTGGTTCTCCTGCATCGTGAATTTGTTGGTGTATTATTATTTGCAAATGTGAATTGGTAACTGTACGAATGAGCGAGAGTATGTTTCATTTTTGTTAGTTTAGTCAAACACTATCTAAAGTAATATATAATATATATGTGAGTTTTATAGAAAACATAACCTCTAGTAAATCTCATGAGCTTGTTACCCGAAAGTTGTTGCCTTTTCCCTCAAGCTAGCTTTTTTTTTTTAAATCAAATCAAGTTCATTGTTTTAGCAGTCCTTTTAATCAAATCAAATTCCTTGTGGAAAGGACCTTAACTATCTTATTATAGTCTTAGATGCTAAATCCGTATGTTTAATTTGTTTTTTTTGGTAACTCAATTAATTTCTAATCACACGTACTCTTTAGCGTTTCAGTTTTTTATATTATATATCCTCCAACTATTTTATCATCCATAATTAGATATATTATATATATGGACATGAGAGGGCCGCGCTAGCTATTTTATCCTCCCGGTAGAGTGTAGACCATATCTACTTATCTTTAAATGTTTTAGTGCTCTTTGCTTACGTAATTCATCTTTGTGCTAGCTTGTCAATTCATCAAAAACATTACAATAGAACTCGTTTTATTTTGTGATTTGATGGATAATTAAATTAAAAAAACTTGATAATCTTTTTTCCGTAACTGTGCATAGTTACTCTCATGATAAGCTAGGTTACGTTAGGAGGAGATGTGTTCTATGTGAACATGATTTTAAAGTTTTAACCAAAAAATTAAATTTCGGTCACTCATTTGTAGCATGTACAGGACTCATTTGTAACACATCTTTTTCAAAAAAGTTTTACATTATAAAATAGATGATACATATATTTTTTTAACTCTTTAAGAAAATGTGCACATACCCCTATGTTAGTATATTTTTAACCTTCTGCGGAGTATATATAATGAACTAGCTAGCTTAAAAGCTTTATAACTTGAATAAACATAAACCTCATGTTTTAAACTAGTAATTTCTAAAAAGATTTGTATTTCTCTATATCTTCTTATTTACAACCACTTTTACACTACCTCTATAATGTAAAGAACCCACTCACATAAATTATACATATCCAAATTTAAATGCTCTTAGTATAAGCATTTTTAATAGTTTTTAAAAATTCTAAACTGGATTTAACACCTCACACTCACATAAATTTTCACTCAACCTTCCAAACCCCATTTTTTTCCTCTAACAATACATCTACTTTCAAATCCTATTTTTTTAATTATATTCGTGTATATAGGGGTGTATGTTATGCGAACCTTATCTTAAAGAGTTAACAAAAAAACTCATTCCGACCCTCCATTTTACAAGTAACTCAATCTGGGTCGACCTACATTTTAAAATGTGTATGCACTCTATAACACATGTGTACATTATGTAACACATACATATGCACACTATGTAACACACACACTATGTAACAAATCTAAAATGGATAGCTTAGATTGAAAAATTAAGGGTACATATTAAGTTTTTTGGTTAACTCTCTAATATCAAATTCCTATATTACACGTCTTCTGTGTATGAAATGTGAAAGGAGGGTCTCACAAGAAAACTGGATGGGGGAGAAGATCCATCCGGAATTCCAGATGTCGATCTCCTTCCAAATCCTAAATTAACCGGATGACTCCTCCAACGGTGATAATTAATATCATTTTGTTTTTGCCAGATCATCTCCAACCATCAGAGATGCTCTAACTAGAATACGTTGTCATGTATTGCAAAAGTATTGTTAGTGTGGTTAACTAGATAATTAAAGAAAAGTGTTGTCGATCAAAATTTGCAAGGCTTGGTTTGATTACTTGTACATTGCTAAAGTTTGCAAAATTAATCGTAAAAACATTTTTGTCTTATTCAAGTGTTATGACGTACTTATATATTATGCCGACGTGGAAGGATAATCATCCCAACAATGACCAAGCTGTCAATTGACCAGAACATTTTTTATAAATGAATTCAAATATTGAAAATTTTTATTTGTTTCTGCTATCATATATATATATATATGATATATTTTTTTTGAACGGCGTTTCTGCTATCATCTATTTCTTTCTGACGTGACAATCTTGTATATTTAAAAAGCTTTGATTTCAAATGAGTTTGACTATTTTAAATATTATCTTTTGAAACTCTCAAAATGAAGATTAAATGTCAAATGAAAATGGAGCATTTTGGTTGTCATCATGTAACACTTGAAGCTATGAAGTATATCGATCGACTCCATATTAACAAAGGTGTAGTCGTATTATATATGTCACATAGCAACTGCAACACAAAAATATGCATGATATGATATTTTGGTTATATTAAAGGAATTTAAGACATTTGTCAACAAATTATACATAACCTGTTACCTGTCGGCATTTAACTAGAAAATAGTTCTGAAAATTACATCCACTTATCAAACCATTCGACAAATAAATAACGAAGGATTAAATCAAACACCACCTCACCGGCCACCCCATAGACAACCTTTATAAATGGGCTGACGTCACTAAAGTTGTAACCATGTAGGGTTCCCTTATCAGTAACAGGTGTGCGGTCAAGATTAAGTCTCCCATCATACTCAAAACCCTATCACAAGACTTAACTCTCCACTCACTACAACTTGACGATAAAGACAACAGTATAAATAATAACACTACTAAATTCATCTTAACCTGCAACACAAGATTATTCTTAAATAAAAAAAAAGGTTAGAAATTAAATGGGGCAAGAAGATGAGTTGATGATGATGAGGAAAGGTCCATGGACTGAACAAGAAGATGATCGGTTGGTTTCTGTGGTGAACATCTGCGGAGATCGACGATGGGATTTTATAGCAAAAGTTTCAGGTTTGAAGGTGGCGGGAGATACAAAATGAAAATAGGTAGTAATAATCGGTTACATGTTAGGATTTAAAATTTTAATTATTGGTCATGGAAACTATCATCAAGAAAGTACATAAATATTTTTACATGTCAAATTTTAACTTTTTTATTATATATATATATATATATATATGTTTCTAGAACCGGACCGGACCAGGTTAGTACTCATGGTTATGTCTTTTTGAACCGTTTTATTAAAACCTACATCATGTTTTAAAGATTTGTTATAACTTTCCCTCAAAATGTTTTAATTTTTTGCTGTTAATTAATCAAGCACGTGATACTTCATATTTATTTACTTAAGTCGACTTTGTATTTACAAGAATTGCGAATCCTGGCATAAAAAAACATATTGTATTTTCATATTTTTTAAGTACATATTATGTACGTACGTATGATTAATGATCCGTTTCTTAAATCCAATTCGATCGAGCAGTACTGTGCTAGTATGACCTTGGGTTCACAATTCGGTATACAGTTCTAAAAGCATTGCTTTTATACCCGCTGAGTCTAATAATTAATTAACCTATACCCAAATAAATATTTTTGGAGATTATTTTTTGTTGAATTTTATTCAGGATTAAAAAGAAGTGGAAAGAGTTGTAGGTTGAGATGGGTAAACTACCTACATCCAGGTTTGAAAAGATGCAAGATGACTCCTAATGAAGAACGTCAAATTCTTGAGCTTCACACTAAATGGGGAAATAGGTTTAATATTTTACCATCTACTTATTATATTAAACTTATCTCTATTTTATTTTTTTAAGCGTTGCTAGCTTTTGTTTGGAGAATTTGGGAAAGCTAGCTATGATTAAAAACTTTAAATAGTTCTTGTTTCCATATCATTCTGCTCTTTAATTCATATATATTCAAGAATTTATGATAACTTTTTTTCAACTTTTCGGTCTATAAATAATCTAGTACATACTGACCAAGACAAACATATACAAAGATCGTATTTATGCTTTATATATAATATTCTCTTTTATTATTTTTTATTTACTTCATGATCGAGCTTGTAAAGTTAGCCTAAATTATTCTGTCATTACTCATTACTCTTACATTCACCCAATGTATATATGTTTAAGAGTTATATTCGTATTAGGTGTATATTGTTGTAATTCAATCGATCATAATGAGGTAACCAGTTAAGGTAATTAGGTAGTTAATTTCTAATATCTTAATAACATCCTAGCTTTTGTTTGATACTATTTACTTATGCTATATAGATTACTAGGTGAGATACCCGTGTACTACATGACGTACAAAAATAACATGTTGAGATTGAAGCAATTAGTTTATATTTTGATGAACAGTGGATATTTAATTAGAACAATAGTATATATACATATTTTCGTTTATTCATTAAGAAGATGATATGACTAACTATTTAGATTATAGGTAGGCCGGCATCTTATTGCTTCTTTTTCTTTTCTAGTTTATGTTTAACCTATCACAAAATATTACATAATAATTAACAATACTTAAATATCTTTGGTCCGTTTTTTCAGGCCGTTGTTCTTCAAAGGTTACTTAAATAAGGGCATAATAAAGTGTCAAAAGACAAGCTTTTAGAAAGAGTGCCACTACTAATTATACACCACACAAAAAGTCAAATTTCTGTTCTAAATGGCCGTTTTATTTTTTTCGAACATTTTACTTTTCAAATATTCTAACTTATTTGAAAAGATCAAAGGACTATTAAAAAGTCAAACAACAGATCAAAAGGCATTTGATGTACTTTTAAATTTATTTATTTTTACGTGCAATTTTTTTTTTCACACGTATAAGATTTGAACATATAACCTCTTTTGATTGTAAACTTGCATTCTTGCCTTTTAATTTTTAAACAGTGTTGTTCTAATGTGAGATTAGATTTTAGGTCATGCATGTGAAAACAAGACCTATCTTAAAAACGATTGGCTTTTAAATATAATAATATAATAACGAGTCGGCCAATGGTTAGCTAGTATTCGAGTGTTAAGTCCCCACACACCACTAACACTCATAACTGCCTTAGAGTAATCAAGGTTACTTTATGCTAACTCTTGTTTAAAAGTTGAATAATGTTTAAAAAAGTTTCTTTTTGGTGTATTGATTACTTTCATTAATGTGTAGATGGTCCAAAATTGCCCGTAAACTTCCCGGACGAACTGATAACGAGATAAAAAATTATTGGAGGACCCACACGAGGAAAATGGCACAAAAAGACAAACGGGTGCCATCTCCATCTCCATCAATGTCAAATTCCTCTGCTTACTCATCAATTACTATCAATCCTACTGTTGATTCGAAGCCAACAACCGAAACCACCGAAAGAAGCTTTTATGACACTGGGGGGTTAGAAATGATCACACTTACAAATGATGAAATCAGTAACTATAAGACGAACAGTACTGCTACTAGTGCATATAGCGTGATAGAAGGTCAAAACGCGTACAATTCAATGGATGATATATGGAATGATATGACTCTATTAGATGATGATAATGGTATAACAAGTGTTTTTGGTACTTATAGTGAATTAGCACCTTCTTCTATATGGGATAATTACCCTATCAACACGTTGTGGAGGATTGATGGCCAAGAGGAAATAGGAAGCAATATGTTGTTTAATTAATCGGCTAACATAGTTTTTAAAGTTGCATATTCGGTGTTTGTAGATAAATAAATAAGTAATACAACAAAGGAATCTAATATGTGGTGAATGATGTATTCTCTACCACACTATATGTATAGTAAGTGTTTGCATGTGAGAGAAGGATACTAGTAATCATTTAGGACGTAGTTAATTTTTGTATTATATCATGAAGAAAATGTATGTTATTTGTTGAATAACGTAACCAAGAGCAAGACTTGTATAAGTCAAGTGGAATTTCGTTAAGTTAAAGAAGATACTGTAAAATTAATCTTTTTGCTATGCGTGTTTCATTCGGTTTTTAGCATTGTAATATTTCTTGAATAATCGATAAATAACTTCCAAGCAAATATTATAAATATTAATGGTGGGGAAGGTTTATTGGGGAACCATAAAAAAGGAAGAATTGTGGAACACTTGTGGACCGTTGATCTTTAGTACAAAAAAAATGTAGTACAAAAAAAGATTAGTCTAGTAAAAAAAACTATCTAGTACAAAAAAAATAATCAGTAGAAAAAAAAATAATCTAGTACAAAAATAATCCAGTACAAAATAATCAATGGCCCACAAGTGTTCACCAGTTTACTCTTTTTTTATAGTTTCCCAATGAACTTTTCCCTACTAATGGTAACCACTATTGATTTGTTAGTTACGTTAGTTAATACGGTAATGCATGCATCAGTTTGACATCTTGTAATGTGTTCGAGAGAAATTCTGTTTGGAAGTGATCTTAACACAACCAACTATTGATCAAATTAGCATAGAATTGCTTGATTTCAATTGATTAAGTAGCAATTAGAATCTAAGAAACTGAGATAACATACAAACAATCACAAGGAGATGAGATCCTACTCCTAAGAGAAGAACAACCAATTTACTAACAATCTTTCATGCCCTTTCGTTTATCTGTTTTCCTTATATCTTTCAATCTTCACTCACGTACCATGTTTCCAATAACTTTGTTGGGCCACCTGAACTGGGCTGTTTGTCTAGGCCTTGTATGGGCTTAGATTCATAACAAATTTACTTTAGCTTGTATTGAGTTTATGTGTTCTTATTTGTTTTGCATATTTATCACCAAGTTTGTTTCCGCCTCTTTTAGTGATTCATTGAATTCTTCTTGTTTGGTTGATCATGTTTTATTAGAACTTATTGTCGGCGTTCTATAATTACACATTTTGCCCGCAAATGTCCCATTAAAAAGGATTTATATTTGGTCAGCTTTGAAGTTACATTTTCATATGAATTTTTACATAAAAGCACATCTCGTTCTTAAATTATAAACTTCCTATCTTATCCGATTAAATACTTTGATTACGCGTAAAATACTTTAATCTGAAAGAGCTTACCTTTGTAAACACCTTAGACAAATCCAACATCTATATCGGTCATAAACATGCATGAGAGATTTTGTTTCATAAAGAATTTCTCACCTCAATATAACCAACGCGTTTTGGGATTAACGTTCGTGGATGAGAGAGAAACTTCACAGTTAAATCTGCTTGGTTAACAGATAATGTTGGTGATACGAGAGGCCGGGTGTTAAAATATTAAGAAAAGATGTTTGGGGTAATACAAAATCCAGAAAACACAACTCAATTAGCATAGTATATATGCACCTTCATGAACATGTTGATAAAAATTGTAGTTATTTATCGTATTTCTTTTGATGAAAAGTAAACGGGTATAATTTAAAACCATAAATCACCCATCTAGTCTAGTAAAGCTAGAATTTTGCAAAATATGAGATCGAAGAGCCTGATAAAAAACCGATCTTTCTTCAACATCATCTTCTCTAATATTATGATTTCCTTCAAGACTCTCACTCATAGAAACCGAAAGTTCAAGATCCAAAACATCTGATCTACATAGAGGGCAACTCGAATGTGTTTGAAACCAAGTATCAATGCATGACACATGAAACACATGAAAACAATTCGGTATCGTTTTCACCCACTCATCATCTTCATATTCTCCCAAACAAATTGCACATTCAGTTGTTTTATGATCACCTTGATTCTCTTTATCTGATTCACTCTTCTTTTTAAACTGTTTAACGGGAATCATTCTCACGGTGAACGAGTCGAGCCCACGGCTCTGAAAATGTAAAGATGGATCATTAACATCTGTGTTTGTATCGCGTAGAAGCCGCCTTTGCGCGTTTTCTGACAATAAAATAGAGCGGAATGAACAACGTCGAAGTATGTTAAAGTAGCTAAAAACGAGAAATAGGGTTCCCATTGTACCAATCATAGCCATGATTAATGGACTCCATTTTGAAGGTTGAGAGCTTGGAGAATCTACAGGACTTAAAGCCACCATGATCATTGATATTTGATTTCTAAGATGGTTTCAAGAAATTATGTTTTTGTGGTATGAAAAGTTGACAATTAACATTGCTTTTCGGGATGATTGGTTGTTATTTTGTGGAATATAGGATACGATGACGAACAGTAAGTGAAAACCTATGCAAACATTGTTATGGTGATGGTTTTTAGGTAGCAAACAATCTATTTTTAATTTATTCATTTGTACTTCTTGTTTGCCTTTGATTGCAAATTATAATTAATATATAGTTAAACGGAACAATTTGACTCTCTCACATTTATTACTGTTCAATTTTTACAAACATTATTGCATTAGATACAAATTATTTATGCACAATATATAGATACAGACAACATGTATATATACAGGCGGCATTGGATACACGTGTCAATCCTCAGAAGACACCTGCGTTCTCTGTATACCTACCCGTAGTCTTCAACCTCGGCGACTTAGGCAAATTCGCTTACCACCGGTCAGTGGTCACTATTTCGATTGCAAAAGTTGAATAGTCTGCTTCGATGTACTCCTCTACTATGTTTTCGTGTACGTCTGACCTTTAGATACAGAGCAACAAGAATGGTACGCTCTGGCACAACCTCCCCTTCTTGCTAAATATTGTATTATGGGTGTTTAACATGAATATAAACGAATAAACAAACCTGGTGATCCTGTATGCGAGTGTAGATGAAGAA
>WOUH02000028.1:2578377-2591184 GCA_009936405.2 Stevia rebaudiana | reverse complement strand
TATATCAGATAAAACCACAAAAATTCAATTAAACCACTATGAAGTATGAACCACGTTTTACATATATGTATATAGGTGGTGATTTTATTTTTCTTGGTTTTCACTAAACATTGGTTTTCAAAAGAATTCCCCCTATATGTATATATATATATATATAGTATGTGTTTAGGCAAAAAAAGTTGAAAATTTAGAAAGTGTAAAAAATCTGGTTTCGTTTAACCTCGTTCCAGTAGCGTTAAAACCGTCTCGTCAAACCCCGTATACACATATTTTAGTTTAGCTTTTAAAGTTTTGCATTTACGGCTTTAATAAATTAGCGGTTGTTCAGGTTTTAGAATTTTTTGTTATACTTTTTACAATTTTAATCCTTTGTAGCATATCTCACCCTACTATGTATATGTATTTTTCAACCTTTTTTTTATTTAGTTTATAAATCTTAGCTACTATTTATTATTAATTTAGTTTGTGTAATACACGAGCTAAATATTAACCAAGTTAACTTAATAGAACAATATTAGATGATAATTAAACCAACATGGTAATTTCATTGTTTACTATATTTATAATCAAAATACCTTTATAATGGATCTTCCAATTAGCTAGATTAGATGATAATAAAGTGTCAAATAAGATACCAATTCAAAAATATTGGTTTGACATACTCCACCCTTGGGGTTCCACCAACATTTATTTGTGAACTTGATCCCAAGTTTATATATAAATTCCCTAAGTTGTTGAGCTATCTATACAACTCATCTCCTCCGGTCACCAGCCCAGCCACCTTCTCTTCCCATTTAATAACCTTCTCACCTTTTCATTTCTATAAATTCTTCCTCAACTTTTCATAACACCAATCCATCATCTTCATCTTCATCTTCACACAATTACATACATAAAGTTACACATTTATATACAGTCCAGATTGTTAATTTAACTTCATCCATGGAGCACAATAGTACTGTAGATATGGATAAGGAGAGATTAACCGCAGAACTCGACATTAAAGATTCTACCTCCGTCGTCATCAAAATCCGGCGAAAGCTTCCGGATTTCTTACAGTCGGTTAAGCTCAAGTACGTCAAGCTCGGTTATGGCTATTCTTGCAACACTGCAACTCTATTCACTTTCATCGTCATTTTCCCATTGTTCATTGCCACTTTCATTCAGCTCACCGGACTCCGGTTACAATCCTTCACCCTAATCTTAACCAGCTTCGACACCGTCACCGGTCTAACCGGAGCTTTGCTTTTGCTCTTTCTCTCCGGTGTTTACTACGCAAAACGTCCGACGCCGGTTTATCTTGTCGATTTTGCCTGCTACAAACCGGAATCAGACCTTAAAATCGCCAACGATGCGTTTACAAAAATGTCGGAAGAATCAGGTTTCTTTGAACAAGATACGTTGCATTTCCAGAAAAGAATCGCTGCTCGTTCCGGTTTAGGAGACGAGACGTATTTGCCGACCGGAATAACTGCTCGACCGCCACAACTCAACATGAAAGAAGCTCGATCGGAGGCGGAGCTTGTGATGTTCGGTGCACTTGATTCACTTTTCAGTAAAACCGGAGTTAACCCGAAAGAAATTAGCATCCTTATTGTTAATTGCAGTTTGTTTAATCCAACACCGTCGTTATCATCAATGATCGTTAACCACTACAAGCTCCGACCGGATATTTTGAGCTTTAACCTCGGCGGAATGGGTTGCAGTGCCGGACTTATTTCCATCGATTTGGCTCAACACCTGTTGAAAGCAAACCCTAATTCTTACGCCGTCGTTTTGAGCATGGAAAACATTACACTCAATTGGTACTGTTAACTAACTTCATCATCTCTAATTCTCTATTATCATTTATCTGATTTATGATGTTGCTGAATGCTGATTAGTGATCACCTTGCAAATCTATTAGGTATTCCGGCAACGAACGATCGATGCTTCTGTGCAATTGCATTTTCCGAATGGGCGGTGCAGCGATGCTACTGTCGAACAAATCACGAGATCGCCGGCGATCAAAGTACGAGCTCGCACACACGGTGAGAACACATAAAGGAGCCGATGACAAATGCTACAATTGCGTTTACCAGAGAGAAGACAACGAAGGTATCGTCGGCGTTTCGCTTGCACGAGAACTCATGGCCGTCGCCGGCGACGCTCTGAAAACAAACATAACCACTTTGGGACCGTTGGTGCTACCGTTTTCCGAACAATTGATGTTCTTTCTAACTCTCGTTAAACGTAAAGTATTCAAAATGAAAGTGAAACCATATATTCCTGATTTCAAACTAGCGTTTGAACATTTCTGCATTCACGCCGGCGGTCGGGCGGTGCTGGATGAGATCCAGAAGAATCTTAACCTGACGGAGATGCACATGGAGCCGTCGAGGATGACGTTGCACCGGTTTGGTAATACATCTAGTAGTTCTCTATGGTACGAGTTGTCGTATGCAGAAGCTAAGGGTCGGGTTTTGAAAGGTGATCGGGTATGGCAGATTGCATTCGGGTCGGGTTTTAAGTGTAACAGTGCGGTGTGGAGAGCATTGAGGTCGATTCCGGCGGGTTGCGCCGGTAACCCATGGGCTGACTCCATTAATAAGTATCCGGTTAAGATTCCAGTTTAGTTTCTGATTAATTTTATTGTATTTAAATTTGAATATTGGCTTACGGGAAATCTTGGATTTTTTCGTACAAATAGTGTCTTTTCTCTGTTCATCGAAAAGTTTTTTATGACTTGTTTATGGGTTAGAACTTCTCGTGACATTTGGCCTCGCTGTCAAAGTGAAAATGAAAGATGTCTGATTTCTGATTTTTGAATTTTTTTAATATTATAGAGGTTTATACTTTATATAAAATTTATTAATAGCACGTAATATAAAATTATTTAGTTTGATGGTGTATACAACTGATTACCATGCATGATTTCATTTTCTTGATGTTATATAATTTTTTCTAAAGTTTCAAAATAGAGGTTAACATTATAACTTAATTAGAGAAAGTACCTACAATGTGGCATCACCCATGGTCCATGACTCCATGGAGTCCATAACCATGAGACCGATGTTATATTTAATTCATGACCATACCTATTGTGTACTTGTGAATTTGTCGTTTTAACTTTTAAGGGAAAAGAGACTTAACTGATCATCTAAATATTGTATTTGTTATTAATGTAAAAAAATTGACTCGTAAAACATATGATAGGGTTATGTCCACTATCACTATCACTTCAGAGAGATATTACTATTTTTAGGAACCCACTAATTAAGTTTATGAGAAGATACTAATGTTTTAAAAATGGGTTTTTAAAGCATATAAGATTTATTTTTGAAATGGTTTATGGTTGTATAGTATGAATTAGGCTGACTGTGTAAAGTTCATATATACAGTCAAAAGTTAATACAAAATTACGTAACTACATAAAAGATATTATCTAAAATTTAATCTATAATTAAAAATTACACAAAAACAAGCTAAAAGTACTAAGTTTTCCAACAAGTTTAAAAAAATCTATAATATATATATGTTTATAACATTAAAGTGTTGAATGAATTAACGTCACGATCATTGAATTTTTTTTTTCACTATTATGCTATGCGATGCGCTTGGATGAGTGAGAAAGTGAGTACGTATGCCACGCTGGAGCTAGAGTGACTCACATGGGGTGAATGAGAGTAGGGAAATGCTCAAGTGAGCGTGAGTGTGTAATAGTTAGAAAGTGAGAAAGTTTATTTTGATTGATAAAATGATGTGCTGGTAGACTGTGATTGATTGCAAATTTTTTTTGATTTAAGATGATTATGGTGTGGCTCCAGCCACGGTATTGCCACTCACGCCTTGCAATTTTAGGGGGGGTGTACGGGGCGCGGGTGAGGGTGAGTCACGCCTACTCACCTGGTGTACCTCTTGGTCTTACTGTCTTCCTCGCCAACAAGAGAATAAATATTTTCGTTTCCTATAATATAACTAAAAACGTTTTACTTACCAATAATCATAATATACTAAAATTAATTACCAATATGTTTTTTTGTGCATGGAAACCAAAACCGACTCATCGGTATTTACCGGTTGAACTAGTTGCACATTTAAGATGCAATATAAAATTTTACCCAAGGCACCTATTGTTTGCAATGGACCGTTTAATACTTTAATCTCCTTTTGCTTTATTTTTGTTATATTCTAGTGTTACAAAAGTAATTTGAATCTCATCTGGATCTTTTCATCCAAACTACATTTCCAGAGCCCTAAACTACCAAATACGAAAAAACATGCACAACGTACAACCAGATAAAGCACGATGATCTTGTAACCTATCAACTATCTCTCTGGTGAAGAAGTACCTAAAATCAGAATAAAATGTACCATACCTGAAGAAGAAAGATAAATAATCTTGATTATTGTATCTTTCGATGCACACTTCTCACCATCCAAAATCCTTGCTTCAATCCAACTCATTCTTCCCCAATTTCCCGAATTCACCAAACCCATTAAAAAAACCCTAGATTACCCATCAACCCTTTCAAGATTTCAATCTTCCCTTCAAACCCAAGTATTAATTTACAACAATTTGAAGAAAAAACAAATCTTTTTGGTAAATAATGACAGAAATACTCCAATCACCACTTCACGTATCTTCTTCTCAAAGCTCCTTAATTTCCATAGGTCAAAATGATGGTCTACTTCAACAAACCAATCATCATTTTTCATCATCTTCTTCATCTTCCCTTATTAACCCTTGTTCTAATCTGTATTCAGTAGCTGTATCTGTATGCAATACAGAAGAGAGAGAAAGAAGAAAGAGGAGAGAGAGAGAAGAAGAAGAGAGAGAATTGTCATTGTTAGCTGTTGTGGTGACTGTTGTTAGAAAATCACTTGTGGGTTCTTGTAACAGTGTCAAATTTCAAGATTTTGCTTGTGAAAATAACTCAAGAAAACCTTCAAAAATGGAGATTGGTGTACCTACAAATGTTAGACATGTTGCTCATGTTACATTTGATAGGTTTAATGGGTTTCTTGGTTTGCCTGTTGAGTTTGAACCTGAGGTTCCAAGAAGACCTCCAAGTGCCAGGTTTATTGTTAATTTTTTCTTTATTTTTTTTTAAATTTGTGCATTAATAACTTGTACTGTACTACTCTTTAACTCATTCTTTTGTGGTGTGTTTTGAGTAAATGAATCTTGAATTTTTGCATCATGCATACTTATTTAGTTATTGGGACATTGGGCTTTTTTTGGTAGAATAAAGATGTAAATTGAACTTTTAGGTTAAATGCTTACTGCTTTTGACATTAATAGTGAATGTTGATGTGATTCTTTAAATCTGAAGAAAAAAATTATGACCAACTAAGATCTGATAATGTATGTTACAAGTAGAAAAAGTTCTGGTTATAATTAAAACAAAATCCAAATCAGTTTTGTATTTGGAAAGTTGGATTTAATAATAATCTTGTTGTACTTGCTTAAGTTGAGGTTTATGTGCATTGTTATGTTGTATTGTACTACCCTGCAATCATTTGTATAAAATCTTAATTCTTGCATCTTAAATATGTGTTGTATGCTTGCCTATTATTATTTTTTGTTAAA
Source organism: Stevia rebaudiana (assembly GCA_009936405.2). Classification (NCBI taxonomy): domain Eukaryota; kingdom Viridiplantae; phylum Streptophyta; class Magnoliopsida; order Asterales; family Asteraceae; genus Stevia; species Stevia rebaudiana. The sequence goes on along the minus strand of WOUH02000028.1, from coordinate 2,585,612 downwards.
CTACTAGATTTATAACTAGATTGGTATATTAAACCAAAAACCGATTACAATAAAGTAGCAACTGATCGTGTTAAATGATTGGAATTTTGGGTCTTTTTTGGTGCAAATTTATGTAAATTGATTTTTTTTTATGTCAACTAATATTAAAATTGAATATTAATTCTTTGAATTACGAAAACAAATGATAACCAGATTAAACTTAGCAATAAATGTTACAAGTATGGAAAAAATAAAGGCCAAATCTATTACATAATCTGAATCATTTTGTATTTAAAAATTGGAAATAGTTGCATATGGCTTTAATTTTCATATGTGCTTTTGCAGTAAGCCATATGCATTGTTGTGTTGTGTTGTACTGTACTACCCTGCAACTTTTTTTTTCATGTGTTGTGTTTTGCTTTTATAAATCTTACATTCATGATTCTTGAAAATATATGTCTGGTTATGTGGTATGTTTGCTGCCAACCATGCAATTCATTTGGTTTTTGGGTCTTTTTTGGTTTGAAGAAAATATAAGTTTACTTTTTAGGTCAAGCTTTTACCCCTTTTGACATTAAAATTAAATGCTGCCCTTGGAAATTTATAAAAATAAAATAAATTTTGATAACTGATCAAAGTTGACAATGATGTAATAACTAGAAAAAACAACGGGTTAACTTTCTAAAAAAACTTAAATGCATTTGGTATTTGGAAAGTAGTAAGATTGACCTTAATATTATATTAAAATTTAATGTGAAAATGACTTAAAATGATGAATATTTGCTCCTTGGTTTTGTATCGATGTATCTTTGCGTCACTAACGTTCTATATCTAATATTCAAGTGTTAAATGTATTACTTTAATAACAAAAAGTAACAAAAAATAAAACATTTTTTTGTAAATAATAATCATTTAAAGTTTCCTTTTTTGCAGTACAAGTGTTTTTGGGGTTTCAACTGAATCTATGCAACTGTCATTCGACTCTAGAGGCAACAGCGTCCCGACAATTCTTTTAATGATGCAGAGACGGTTGTATGCTCAAGGAGGTCTGCAGGTATGTTTACACGCGTATTGCATTGTTGAGTTGTACCGTACAAGTTCCCAATGCATCATTTTACAGCTCAAAAAACGAATCCCATGACCTCCAAGTTTACAACTTTTTTAATTTTTCAAACATTTTGAGCATAAACATGTGTTGTATTTATGCATGATGGTTATTTTTGCAGGCGGAAGGTATTTTTAGAATAAATGGCGATAATGGACAAGAAGAGCAAATTAGGGAACAGTTGAATAGAGGCGAGGTGCCCGAAAACATAGATGTACACAGTTTAGCGGGTCTAATTAAGGTACGCTTTTCGCTACACGTGTAACGCTTTTTATGTGTATTTACATTTTATTAATAGTTACTGAGCAAAGAAAAGTAACAAGTTTGGGATTTGTGCTTTAAGTTTTGTAGAGAGTTTAAGTATTAAGGCTAACTTCCGTTAAGTAAGGTGAAATGACCAAAATACCCTTTGGCTTTTTAAAGAGTCAAAAGCAAAGAGTGAATAATCAAGGTGTATTTTGGACCTTTTGCTCATTTCACCTAATTTAACGGTGAAGTTAATGGAATTTGGCTTAATGCCCAAAATCATTAATTGACACCAAAAAACCCAAACTTGTTACTTCTAAATTTTAATGCCCAAATCTGTTAATTTTTCCAAATTACATGAACCGTATATGGAATTAACTCTAAAAAAATTAATTTTTTTAACCTTTAAGCAGTTTGATCCGTCTGCCTGTATAGTCGATAAGTTCATTTGACTTGTGACCCGTTTGATTAGTTTAAGATAGAACCACATTTCAAGTCAACCCGTTAATCTTCGATGGATTGAATTTTGCTATCGTTAATCAAATGACATAGAAAAATGGACGTGTGTTTGTGTAGGGTCGGGTCGGGTCCGCCTTTGTATGTTTATTGTTATGTTTTTCTCAAAAACTCATCTATACATGTGTAGCCATTATTAATCACTGCCAATTTTTTTTTGTTTTCAGTGGTTATTAATGTAGACAGCTTGCCTTCAATTAATTATATTAATAAATTGAAGTTTTATAGATGTAGGTACAGCTGTTCTTTGAATGTAACAACTATACCATGTGTGATAACTGTTTTCTGTCTTGTACTCATGTTTTGAAATTATTTTGTAAATTGATAAAGTGAAATTGAAAAATACTACATATTGTAGCCTCTTTGACCTCAAAAGCAGTTCTAAACGGGTCGGGTCGGTTTGACCCATCAACGCTAGTTAATTTTTTCTACTTTTTTGTAAGTTTCATAAATAATTAAAAGGTTACCGAAACTATTATAGGATTAGTAGTCTGTTAATTCAAAATTCTTGGATTAAGTAATTTAGGAGAAACTTTTAATCTTCACATTTAGTTATGAATGGGCCAACTCGACCCTACCTGTTTGGAACTGCTTTTGAGGTAAAACAGTTGGAAAAGAAAATCAAAATTAGCTTAAAAAATCAAGGTTGAAGCTAAAATTATTAGATTAATTACCGAAATAATTTAATTTTTCATTTTTGTAATCCTACCAACCCAAATTTTATAAAAAAATATTAAAATATTGGCAAAAATGTTTTCCAGCTCAACCAAATCAACCAATACGCAAACCTGTTTTGACCCGTTATCCAACCCGCCCATTTAGCAGCCATTGTCCCCTCTAAAATGTGATAAAATAATTTATTTGGCTTCTTTATAATTGTCTTTTTTTAATTCTTTTTATGTAGGCTTGGTTTAGGGAACTACCGAGTGGTGTACTGGACTCAATTGAGCCCGAACAAGTGATGCAGGCCCAATCAGAAGAAGAATGTGCTCGCCTTGTTGGGCTTCTCCCGCCAACCGAGGCTTCTCTGATGAATTGGGCCGTTAATCTAATGGCTGATGTTGCTCAACTTGAAAACCTTAACAAGATGAACGCGCGTAACATCGCAATGGTGTTTGCTCCCAATATGACTCAGGTATGTTATAAAAGTTTCTAGCTTTATGTATATCGTGTGTTTTACGTAGACGTACAACTGTTTATGCATAGGTTACAAGTTACAACGTTTGGTGTTGCAGATGGCGGATCCGTTGACTGCTTTGATGTATGCGGTTCAAGTTATGAACTTTCTCAAGACTTTGATTGTCAAGACTCTGAAGGAAAGAGAAGATGTTTTAATTGAGGCGGGACCCGCATCAGGGTTTGACCATTTTGATGAGAACAACGGGCCCCAATCTTCTTTGCAAAGATCGGTTGGTGAGACCAACGAAGTGGGAAATGAGGATCAAGATTTTGCAGTCAAAGAACCCACCTTTGAAAGCCATCAAAGTACTTGTCTTGATGATTTGACTTCTCAAAGTCAAAGTCAAAGTCAAAGTCAAACTAAAAGTCAAACTCCTGTTATTGAAGAAAAAACTGGTGTTGAAGGTGGTGTTAGGGCGGTTGAAAGCGGTGTTAGGGTTGTACAAGCTTCAAAGAGTAGAAACTCGCAGTCGAGTAACCCGAATCAAAAGAAGAATTTGAGAAAAAGTGTCGAGAAGAGCAAAGGAAGCACGATTGTCAGTCGTTTAAATTCAAGAACCGAGAGGATTGAAGCGTGGCGGTGAAGTGGCGGTGGCGGGTGGTCGGTGGTTGGTGGGATGGTATCTATTTTAAGGAAAAAGTGTCAAACTTTATGTAATGTGGTTTGGATATAATTTGGTATATGCTATGCATACCAATGGGTTGTTTGTTTATGTTGTATGTGCATTTGAGGTTAATCTTTTTGGTGGTTTGGTTCATATTAGGGTTTGATAATCTTTTATTTTGACTTCAGTCTGTTTATACTTTATACAGTATAAGTTTGACTTCAAGTTCGTTATTGACACGCAACTCAAACTTTAGGCATCTACATATCTTCTTCAATAAACTCGTAAAATTACTTATTTTCTCAAGTTATGCTCGAAGAACATTATAGATTATGTATTAAAAACTTGTCTTTTTGAAGAAATATCTAACTATGCAAGTTTAAGAAGTAGGTGGGTGAACTTTTTTTAAAGATCATATCAAATACTTTGTCGTCTTTGTTAACAAATTTTGTATGTAAATAAAGGCAACAATTCATAATTCTATTCATTTTAGGGTTAAACTGGAAGAAAGTCGGACAAAAGGTTAAAACGATCGATCGTTGAATCAACTGAATCTGCAGATGATTGAACTCCGGCGGCCACAATCTCGTCCGTTTCATTTTCCGGTATTGAGTTGAATAAGAGGGGAATTGAAACTTTGTTCCGGTAAACGCCGGCATCCATATCGCCGCCGGCAATACCACCTAGTTCCGACAATCGACAGATAGCATCCAGGTTTTCTATTCCTTTGATTAATGTTTACTTCCTCTCTGCAATTTGGCTGTTGAATTCAATTTCCCCGTCAAATTGTATATTATTTTAACGAAATTTCAACTTTTGTTCAATCATTTGACGTATCAATCCAGAAATTACGAATTTTACATAATCAGATAATCTCGGCTCATTGATGGCTTGTGCAAAACCCCTAAAATGCCAATTGTAAAGAATTGAGTTTGGGTTGAAGTGGTGGGGGTCGCAGGTCTCCTTCAAGAGGGAAAAATCTGATCTTGTGGCGAGAATTAACATAAAGCTGAGTCACAAAGATCAAATCAACCAAAACTTCTCTTTAATGGATAATTTTTTTACAGTCAATTTTGATCCACTCATCTACGAACATTGTTGATTTTCTTGATAGAAGTAATCAGGACCATAAATTTTCAGTCTTTCTTCTACTTTATACACCGATTATATCAATCTTCAAATAATTCTCACAACTTCATTCCATGCAGTTATAAATTGATGTTCAGAATATTGGAGACAATGAAGCTTTATTTTGATAATGCTATTTGATGATCTATGTTTCAGTATTGTTAAAAATTGAGATTAAAGATGAAGATACATTGCTTTAATCAGAAGATGTTTTGTACTTCATCCCTCTCACCGTTACAACTTCCTTCTCGAATGTATGATTTTGATTCTAGTTTTTATTTTATGCCGTCTGTATATATATATATATATATACTAAAACAAAAGGTTTGATCTTTAGGGAAACTCATTTGTGGTATGTATTACCCAATGAAGTGAAAAGTCAATCCTTATTAAGTCAATATGTTGACCTTCTACCACCACTTGAGAAAGATCATGTTTTCAGTATGCGTGGTGATGAACTGCAAAAAAGTGCTTTATTAGCGCGTACACTTGTTCGTACCACTATATCTAGATGTAAGCCGTTATATTTTATTCATACTAATTTATTCTATAGAAAAATGACAAAATTACATAAATAGTCCTTTACGATCACATGAAATTGTAGTAAACGTTCTTTCTCTTTAGAAGTTTCATTTTGCAACAAAATTCTCACTAAAAGATGCAAAATGAAACTTTTAAAGAGAAAGAACATTTACTACAAATTCATGTGAATGTAAAGGACTATTTATGTAATTTTGTCTGGAAAAGTTAATTTTTTTTTATTTGCATAAAAATAATGAACTTACACAATGTCTTCATGGCTAGATCAGATACATTCTCGTGTCAACCCAAGGTCTCTTGTGTTCAGAAAGAACACACATGGCAAACCGGAGGTTAGATTGGTTTTTTTATGTCGGTCAGTTTTGACTTTTGACTTAATTAAGGTCAAACACTGGATTACATAATTATACATCTTTGTAGATAATTTGGGAACAAAGTGATGATTGGCATCCACCAAATTTGCATTTTAATTTATCTCACACGTCATCTCTGATAGCATGTGGAGTTACCGTGGGTTCTCCAGTATGTATTCTTATCCTTCTCAATTTTTTTAAAATTATTATGCATTATTATTAGCTACTGATGACCTCAGTTTTTTATAAATATATAGATTGGTATTGATGTAGAAGAAAAGCAAAGAACAATGAAAAACAATATTTTATCGTTTGCGAAACGGTACTTTTCTTGTGAAGAAGTGGAATCTTTAAGTGCAATTTCAGACCCCGAAGCTCAGCGCCACGAGTTTATTAAATTGTGGACACTAAAGGTTCGTTTTCGTCTCCTTATAAATTAAATTTTATATTTCTCGTCTTTATAATAAATTTATGTATTAATGATCTAGTTTTGTGTAAATTACAATTTGACACAATTGACCTAACCTTTGTCACTCTCAATTGCATGTATTCTTAACCTTTTCATTCTTGTAAATGTCTAATTTTGGAATTGGGGAATATTCTTTGTATATATATTAAACAAACATATGTACTTTTTTCAAGTTTTTTGTTTTTATTTTATTTTTTATAATCAACAAACTAATTACAGGAAGCATATGTTAAAGCATTAGGAATAGGTTTTTCAGGCGCGCCTTTCAACACCTTCACCATCAGATTCAAGGCTGATAATCCAAATCATGAGGTATCTATACATTTCTTGATTCACATGTGGGGCCCAATGATTTTTGACATCAAATATTGAAATGTGATCGATTAAATGACCATTTCTTTTAAATTCTGCAATAAGTAAAATCAAATCTGTATATTAGTTTTCATTTCTGTTTTTCCAAAATCCTAGAGGTATTTTTACATTTTTTTTATTTTGACACGAAATGTAAGTGATTAAATGTCCATTCCTTTAAAATTCTACAAGAAATAAAATTAAATCGGGATAATAATTTTCATTATTGTTTTTGTTGACACAGGATTCTGCAATTGTAATTGTGCCTCTAGAGAAGTCAACTAACCTTACAACCAATTGGCAGTTTGCACAAGTTGAACTGGCTAATTCTCACTATGCAGCAATTTGCAGGCAGAATGACGCGCTTTCAGGCGGTTAGTACTCAAATCTTGTAAATTATTACACTCGCGGTTGTCTGAAAAAGGTCCAATTTTGACTTTGTGAAGTCAGTTTTTGGTTTTAAATCACTCAAGTGCTTTTAATTGCTTGCACTTCTTTCAAATTGCTGTACTTTCTTGCATCACCTGAAATCCAAAACTATTAAATTTCAATAACAATTTGTTTTATAGATAAATGTTTTATGAGATTTCATGCATTTAATGTACACTGATTAAAATACACTTTTTGGTCATTTTTTTCTTTGAAGGGGTGAGGTTATCCTAAGGAGGGTCCTTATAGTAAGTAGGCGTAGGGAGGATATCAAACGGTCCCCGATTGAGCTCATTTTAGCGGCGTTGGAATCGTCTCGTCGAACTCTTTCTCGC
>WOUH02000028.1:2553229-2578277 GCA_009936405.2 Stevia rebaudiana | reverse complement strand
CTTGCACAAAAAAGTGCAGGGTAAGGCTGCGTACATCAGATCACGAAGCGATCCGGCCCCTCCCCGGACCCTGCGCAAAGCGGGAGCTAAGTCAAGCACCGGGTACGCCCATGCCGTTAAAATAGAGAAAGTAGAAGAAAACAAGAGTAAAATCATGTCTTCCTGCAACTAGCTTTTCATATATCTTTTCTAGAGCTAATTGAGAGTGGAGATGATAGAGACGGAAGCACGGAGACCATATGAGACATGCGTATACGACAACGACGAAGGTTTTACGGCTAATTAATGGGTTCGTTTGGATATTTGTAGCAAATTAAGCTCCGACTCGAGAGAGATTGGTGAGAAGTGAACAGACTTCATGGGTTCGTTTGGATATATATATCATCTCCAGAGAAAATAATGGAATAACAGGATATGAGTCTAAAGGTAACCCTACCAGAGTCAAGATTTTTGTTAGAGTCAAATAAATATTTTCCACTCAGTGTGTTCTCTTTCTTTTTGAGGTTCTCCTGTTGCACATGAATTTGTGATTTGACAATATGAGTTAAATCCACTTGCTCTTTAAACTCTATATAACCCAAAAAATAAAAAACATATTTGAAGTACTCAAATATATATGTATACAAAGTTTACATTTTTCTTAATGCAATATTATAATCTACACACATTTTAGTATTCTTTTTTGGTGGTAAAAGTTTACGTATCATATTCATAGAATAAATTAGATGATAAACTAAAACATTAATTTATTCGTAAGATATAATACATGTACAATTAAGACTTTTCGGTGAATGAGTAACGTAAATCAATAAAAATAAGAAGAGTCGATGATATAGAGATACTGAGTCGTAAATAGAGTTCGGGACCCACAACCTCACACACGCCCAAACATCACCTCGTCACCTTATTTTGTAGCCATGGTCACCCATGCCGTGGCTCGACCCACGCATGTTTCTTAAAAAAATCCAACCGTTTCAACCCTAAAAAATTCGACCGGACCAAATTTTTTTTTTAATTTATTTACTATACATACTCACCCCATAATTCACACTAGCTTTCTCAAACTATAAATTTAACTAAAATCTTTAACAGTGAATCTCAATCAAAACGTACACTCTCACCAATTGAAACCGTAACCAATGGAAGATTAGCTCGAAATCGAGACCCTTCTTTTTTCTACGAACAAAACCAAAATCATACGACCCTAAAAAAATTTTTCGCCTGCAACTACCGTCGCAACAACATTAACAACAACAATCATTTTACACGTTTGGAGATTATGGTTCGAGCCAACAAGGTTTTGGTGATTTTGGTTCGGGGCAACAAGGATTTGGCGATTTTGGTTTGAGCCAACAAGGATTTGGTGATTTCCAACCCTTTTGTAGTAAAGACGAGGCTATTCATAAAACTCAACCCCAACCGAAACCTCGTAAACAAATAAATAAATAAATAAACAAGATGATGCTTCGAGATCACAACAACTGGTGAGAACCTGTCAAGAGAAATGGACCCCTGATTATGAGTATGCTTTGGCAGAGACTTGGGTCAACGCATCTAAGTGTCCCATCGTAGGTAATTAATTTTTTTATATTTACTTAAATTTGTTACTTATTTTTTATTTTACTAATCGCTAAAAAATTGTTATTTATTTTAGGCAACAACCAAAAGAGGTCCGGATTTTTGGAAAATAACTACGAGAATTTTTTTTTTTAAATGCTGGGTTGTGGAGAATACCGTACCTACGACATGATCTCGAGCAAGTGGTTAGACCTTGATCGAAATGTCCAAAAATTTAATGGTATTTATCAACAAAAATACCAAACCCGACATACCGGCAAAAATGAAGAAATGGTCGTCGATGAGGCACAAGAGCAATCCCACATGGATTTTAATGTGGAGTTCTCTCTTGGTTGTGCTTGGAAACTCAAGAAAATTTGTCCCAAGTGGGTAGCAGTCCCGGTGTTACGCGGTTCTTCATCAAAGCGTTTAAAAACATCAAAATCAAGCAACTTTGGAAGCCTTTCCAAATCAGACGCTCGCGTTGAGTTTAACATCCTCGATGATTCCGAAGACAAGGAACAGGAACTGATTTGACTGATGGGGAAAGATTGGGCCAAAGAGGTACGTGCCATGGCTGAATGAGTATCATCTTCACAAGCTCAACCGACTAATACACCCATTGATAGCTTTTGCGAAAAAGATCGGAGATTTTAGCGAGATAAAAAAAGAACGACAAATAATTCTCGATTTTTTAAATGTTCTTCTTGAATATCGATCATTTAATTGGAATCGATCAGGAATATGCTGATAAAAAAGAAGGATCGTATTAGAAAAAAGTATTCTTGTAGGGGCGTTTTTCTTATATTTCTAGCACGTTTTTATTTTTATATTTTAGGATTAATGTAACTTTTTTTTATCTATATGAACAATTTGTGTTTTATTATCAATGTAATATTTTTATTTAATTAGTGTAATATTTTTATTTTATTTTTATTAAATCGGCTCTTGTTCTTCACTCATAAAATTATATCGATTTCTACATATTAAATATGTTTTAAATATATAGAAAAATAAAAAGTTTTAGAGATTAATCATTTTTAAAGCTTAGACCATGTGGTATACGTAGTGGTTATATTAATGGGTGGTAGTGCCACGTAGGCGTTACGTGGGCAACCACTTGAAGATGGTTTTGGTGGAAATACATTGTGGTGGGTGTGCGAAAAGTTGGAGAGTGAGGTGATATATTGTAATTGGTAAAAGTTAAGTGTTTTATTATGAGTATGTGGAAAAGAAAAATAATAAGAAATAAGCATCAATACCCCACCATCGTGTGGTTCCAACCACTTTGACAACCGTCACACCTTAACCACGCCTAAAGAGGACGGTTTGTTGGGCGTGGTTGGCCAAAAAAAGGCTCATACCAAGACGTATACCCTTTGCTCTTATAGTACTATTTCTAGTTTACAAGTTTACCTAACTCATAAACCAAAATTTGACTTATGATGTTGCTTCGCTTAACAAACAAACTTTCCAGTTTAATCTAGAGTAATCTCATACAACAATCATTCATGTCCGGTTGCGATCACTCACAACCGACAAAGATCGAGTCCTCCGCAAGTCTCCATCAAAATTTCGACAACTAGAAGGTCGTCGTCGACCACCGAAAGCGACCAACTCGATCTCCGCAATAAATCATGGTCATTTAAGGCTAGATTAACCTTAACAAAACACCCCTTTAATGGCGTTTATGATCATCACATTAGTCAGCATGTGCTTTCACAAAAAGCTACAGTCAACGTGGGTCCCAAATTAGCTGGATGATAAAGGTAGACTCTCGTTTTCTTTCTTCTTTTTTATGATTATCATTTCCATTATTCTTGTTTTTTAATAGTTTGTTGTGATTGAATTGTTTGTTCTAAATTAAAGTTAATTTGGACTTATTAGGAGTTGTTTCATTTGGGTCGTGACTGAAATTTGAAACCTGCATTTCGGATCTTCATTTGGGGGTTTTCGAGCTTGATCTTAATTCTTGAGTTTTGATCCTACCCACAAGAAACCCTAATCAAGGTAAGTTTTTATTTTTCAAAATTTATTTGTGATTTGACCAGTAGTATGGTTGATCATCTTTTTTATTATTCTTGTCTGAATATTATTACTGAAGTTTTTGATGAAGAACTGGTAGGTTAGAAATTTTCAATCTTGAATAAATTGTTAAAATCTCTTATAATCAGATCAAGATTTGCAAACCCAATTAGGTTAATCTTGTACTGGTCAAAATACTATGTTGACCAAGGATAATAAGAAACAAAAGATCAAGTACATAGTAATTTCTTGGTTGATCCTACATTGTCAAGATTCTTATATTTATTGTTTGTTTCAATAATCCCTCATAACTATTTTATTTTTTTGCTATTGAGGAATATTATAGCATGACAAGTTAATCCTTTAAGGAGTATGAAATATGGGATCCAACAAAACAATTGATTCAGAATTTCAGGGTGCAGGATCAAAACTGTATCCTTTTCATAATTTAACTTGACAACACTTTTAAATATAATTAATATTTCAAATGCATATATCTTTTGTTTATGAACTTTTGTAAAATCCTTAATGTCATTATAATTAGTGGGTTAGAAATCTGGTGTGTGGAGAATCTTCGGTTGGTTTCAGTGCCACAATCTTCTCATGGAAAATTTTTCTCCGGGAGTGCATACGTAGTTCTACATGTAAGTCACTTTGACCAAGTCAACCACGCATATTTTGTTAAGATAATCTATTTTTAAATGTCATTATCACGTATGCTATATGATCTGTTTAAATAATTTTGACACGGTTTTTTTGTTATTGAGGCAGACGGCTTTGCTTAAAAGTGGTACTCTTCAACATGACATACATTATTGGATCGGGAAAGATGCCAATGAGGTTTTTGTTTTTCAACTTTTGCACATTTTATTTGTGTCAATTTGTTTACGGTTACAACTGTCTTTTAAAGCGCGACAGTGGGAAGAAAAAAATTAGAAAATTAAAGATGAATTGATATGAGGATATGACATGATAGCAAGTTACAAGCATATAGAAAGTGGGATTAATTTGGACCAAAATGTTAATTATGAGGGGTGTTTGGATTTGGTTTGATCTGATATTTATTCAGTGTTTTTTTAATTAGTTTTTGACAGTTTTGGAAAATATATAATAACTAATAAGTTTGGTTTATAGATTGTGGTATAAGGTTAAAATAGTTATATCTGGAATCTGTAAGAAGTAATTGAATGAAAATTGATTACAGAAAGCAACTACTTATTTGGTTCTTTATGTCACAATAATCACTTTTAAGTTTGGAACTGCTTACTTGATTATTGTGATGTATTGTTGCAATAATCAGCTTCTATTGTTAAAATATAAAAAATGCTATGATTATTTAGGAGAATAATAAGATTGGATAATCAAGTTCTTGCTAGAATCTAGCTGCAATAAAAGTGATTATCAAAGTGTAAAAGAAAATTACCTGATTGAGAGACTTCTACCACCTATTTAATTTAATGTCTTTATGGGCAATTTTATGCATTAATTTTTTAAATAATCAAAATTTGTGGTACACTCAAACTAATCTTTATATAAGGATCATGTTTCATATATAGTAGTTAAAGACTTAAAAGCATAACTTAGAAGGTGTTTAAGAGTTATGTGCTGACGTGGCAGGTTGACTCAGCTCTTGCATCAGACAAAACACTTGAATTAGATGCAGCTTTAGGGTCTCAATCTGTACAATATAAAGAAATTGAAGGTCAAGAAACCAGAAAGTTTTTATCATATTTTAAACCGTGTATCATCCCAGTTGAAGGCGTATATTCTTCGGGTCAAGTAAAATCAAAAGGTCCAGCGTATGAAACCAGATTGTTAACTTGCAAAGGCGATCGCGTGGTTCATGTGAAAGAAGTAATTTTTAAATTATTTTGAATAAAAAGATTAAAACTTTGATCTTGAAAGTTGGATTTGAAATATTATTAATATTTTATGTGATCAGGTGCCGTTTACACGGTCATCTTTGAACCACCGAGATGTGTTTATACTTGACACGTCATCCAAAATATTCCAATTTAGCGGTTGTAATTCAAGCATACAAGAAAGAGCGAAAGCTTTAGAGGTGGTTCAATACATTAAAGAAAATAAGCATAAGGGGGATTGTGAAGTGGCTACCATAGGTTTGTTTTTATTCTTTAGGATCTTTTTTTTTTCCTTTTAATTTTAAACTTGGTTTTGGACTTATTTATTTTTAGGTGGTTTAGTTTTTTTAAACCCAAGATTTAATATTTATGGGTAACAATGTAAATGTTGAATATTATTATTATTTTTTTAATTTTTGTTTTTTCCTGTGGTTTATAGAGGATGGAAAATTTGTCGGTGATGCTGAAGTGGGAGAATTTTGGAATTTTTTTGGCGGTTATGCTCCCATTCCGAGGGACCCACCCTCGGCTCAACCGGCACAAACTTTGGCCGTTAATTTATTTTGGTAAATTATTTTCATATATATATATTTTTTGTCATTTCAGGATGTTTCCAAATTGAAAATGTGCATATTTCTTAATGTCTTAATTTTATTTTTCCCATTAAAATGGTTAATTTTCTTCAATCCAATAGGATAACACTTCAAGGAAAGTTTACTCAAAGTGGAAATGGTAGATTGAAACGGTCAATGCTTGAATCAAATAAATGTTACTTGTTGGACGGTGATACTAAAATTTTTGTATGGATGGGAAGAATTACATCTATAACAGAACGCAAAACGTCAATTTCAGCAGCAGAGGTGACACGCCAACAATTTATTTCTCTGTTGTCTAAATTTATAAAACTATAATAATCATATATGAGATACAAAGAGTCAAAGACTAGTAGTAAATCAATCATCCAATTTTTTAAAATTGAAAATTTAGTTGGTTGTTAACACCTTGAGTTTACTTCGGAAGAATTTTAATCCGTTTAACATGTTTATTTTTTTAGCTAGATTTGAAAATTTCCCTTTTTTACTTTTTTTTTTTAAATTAATGGTTAAATTAACCACCTCTAGTTGATATCTTGATTTATTCATGAATTTAACAGGATTTTCTTCGAACACAAGAAAGACCCGTAAATACCCATTTAGCCTTTTTAACTGAAGGAACCGAAACCGCGATATTCAAGTCATATTTTGATGATTGGCCACAAACAGTTGAGCCCAAATTGTATGAAGAAGGTCGAGAAAAAGTAGCAGGTTATTTCATTTCCTCATCAAATTTATAAAAAAGTAAATATATATATATATATATATATATATAATAGTTACTTTAAAAAAACTTTTTTTTTTAATCTCAGCAACATAAACTTAATTTTTGTTATCTTTTACAACATTAGCAATGTTCAAACACAAGGGGTACGATGTCGACGAGCTTCCCGATGAAGATGACAAATCGCATATTGATTGCAATGGTACATTAAAGGTATTCTACTAATGCTTACATAAATTCTTGTACTACAAGATTTTTACAATAATTTTTTTAATTAATTTTTTTTTAATTGTAGGTTTGGAGAGTGAATAATGGTAAATTGTCCCCTGTTTCTGTTGTGGATCAAAGAAAGTTTTATAGTGGAGATTGTTATACGGTGCAATATATATATTCAACCAATGAAAGGGAGGAACGCCTTTTTTATATTTGGATTGGAAACAATAGCTCTACAGTAATGTTACATTTTCTACTTTTTTTTATTGTACAATCTATAAAACATTTTCACATAATATGTTTTATGTTTGTATTTACATGTTTCTTGATTTTTTTAAACTATGCAGGAAGATAGGGCTGATGCAATTTCTCTTACAAGTGTAATTGTTGATTCAACTAAAGGAGATCCCGTTTTAGTTAGTTATCTTTCCAATTTTGCAATTCCCGTTTCTTGAATATTATTATTTTATTTTTAAATGTTTATTGATATATTAATTAATGTCTTGATTTCAGGCTCGAATTGTTGAGAACAAAGAACCAAGTCAATTCTTCATGATATTTCAGACACTAATTATGTTTAAGGTTTGTGTTTCTCAATATGGTCATACAAGATTCTAAATTTATTTTATTTTTTTAGTTTTTTAATTTTTTTTTTCTATTTTTAAGGGCGGTATGGGTTCAAGATACAAATCAATAATTGCTGAAAAAGGTATTGATGATGAAACTTATGATGATAATAAAACCGCCCTTTTCCGAATTCAAGGAACAAACCGTTACAATATGCAGGCTGTCCAAGTTGATCAAGTAAGATATTAATTTAACTCGCCTAATAATATTTACCAGATAATTAAAATTTATGATATTATTGCAGGTTTCTCGATCTTTAAACTCATCATATTGTTACATTTTAAAAGCTGAAGGATCTATTTTCACTTGGTTAGGAAATCGCTCCACTACTCGAGATCATGATCTTTTGTATGGAATGCTTGATATCATAAATGTTGGTACAAATCTAGGCTTCTAGTTTTTTATTTATTTATTTATTATATTTTAAATCATTTTTATTTTCCAAAAAAAGAATTCCATGTTCACTTCCTCTCCAACAATTTTTTTTTACTTTTAAGGTAATATTGATTTATCAAGTTAGATGGGGTGAGAGGGGCGTGGAAATTAAATTTATAATTTTATAAAAATATATATATATAAAAAATTAAAGTTCCTCCATTTGGTTCCATCTGCAAGAAATAAAAAAGATAAAAAAAAATATGTAAAGAACAAAATCCATTTAAAAATTTAAATTGTAAAGTCATCGCTTGGTTTTAAAAGCGTGAATGAGGCTCGCGTGAGGCAATTTGTTAAACACCTTAGGACCTTGAGGTGGCGCTTCATGTACATTCGGGTCAAAATCTGGTCAAAATCACGGTTTATTGGAGGTGATATGTAAAAAACAACCAAAATGATGAAAACATTATGAACTATTTACTTGATTTAAAGACTGATATGTAAAAGAGACGTTAGAGATGCAAGTATTCAACTTTTGGTTGTACATTTAGCAACACCTCGCGCCTCAATTTTTAAGACCTAAACGCGTTAGAGCGCGTAATGCTTTTAAAATCAAGGTCATACATTTGACCAAAACAGTCAAACACAACCTCCAATGTATTGGAGTGATTATAAATATATAAATCAAGATTTTTTTTGTACCCAACATTTAGCAATATATTATATCATGTTTGTAGCCATCATGGCAACCGATATTAGTTAGAGAAGGTAGTGAACCCGATGTTTTCTGGGATGCACTCGGTGGAAAAACTGAATATCCAAAGGAAAAAGAGATTAAAAGATTCATTGAAGACCCGCATTTGTTTGTTTGTACGTTCACTGAAGGTAAGAATAATATTATATTATATTATGATGCAATACTTTATATTTTGTATGCTGTTTATGTATTTATTAATTTTTTTTGGGTATAATCGTTTTTTTTTATAACAGATGTGGGTTCTCAACCAAGTGATCTCAAGGTAACACTTTTTATTTTTTTTCATCTACATTTTTGTCGATTAAAAGATTTATCTCTAGTTTTTTGTATTATTTTGTAATGCTGTTATATAATTATATTAATACATGAAGAAATAATCAAGAGGGCATTACAACCAACTTGTTTTAACTAATAAAAATGGGTTCTTTGAGCATTTCATTTCTCATAAAAAAAATAAAAAATAAAAAATAAATAAAGAGAACTTCTGGTTACGTTAATCAATAAAACGGGTGTCACAACCAAATGCAATTTCAATAAAAAAATTAGATCTTTATGGTGTATAACTCAATATTTGACTGGTATTTTTGTCCAATAATCCTAAACTTAATTTCTCACTCTTTCTCATTCTTTTTCCTTCCAAATTTAAAGATTCTGTGTAACAATTTGTTTGATTATAATGCAATTTTTAGGTAAAAGAGATATTCAGTTACACTCAGGATGATTTAACTACCGAAGACGTGTTAATACTCGATTGCTACAATGAAATTTTCTTGTGGGTTGGTCACAATTCAGTTGTAAAGTCAATGCAACAAGCACTTTCTATTGGTCTGGTAAATTTTCTCAACAATGTTATTTGTTTTCGCTCTCAGAATCTTAATTATGTCACAAATGCAATGATATAACATTTTTTTAACTCAAATAGTATGCTCAATTTTTGCTAAAAATACTTTTAAAGTATATAAAAAAACCTACTTCCATCATTAAATTTGCAGGGTTTAAATACCACCAAAACCAATAGGTCAGTTATGCCACAAAACAATGCACAACAATCTTTATGAGATGATTGATGTAATAAAAAATTAAAAACATTTTATAAATTAGATTAATATTAATTTTTTGAGATTGAAATTTGTTCGTCTGACAGGCATTCTTGAAGAAGGATGTTTTGGAAGAATGTTTATCCATGGATACGCCTACATATGTTGTTAAAGAAGGACATGAACCTCCTTTTTTTACTTGTTTTTTTGAATGGGATGCTTCAAAGGCAAATGTAAGTATAATTTTTTAATAAGTTCGTACTTTATTCTTTATTTTTTATAAAGTATTCTAAGGTTTTAATTTCATGTTTTGGTAGATGCTCGGAAACTCATTTGAGCGAAAGCTTGCTATTCTCAAAGGACAAACTCAGAAACTTGAAGTAAGCAACTCTTTGACATTAATTTCGAGGTCGCGGTTTTGGTCCGTTTACTTATTATTGTGTCGGTTTTGATTGTCTTTTATCAAAACGGGTCAAAAAATAACTAGAAAAGGATTGTATCAACTTGGTTAAAAAGGTCATTTTTTTTAGTAATAGCATACAACCTCTTTGATTATTTTATTTAGTATTTTGAATTATTATATGATTGTTTTTGTAATCATAGTTAACACTTTAGTGAAATTTTCTTTTTGAAAATGAAAAATAGGGATTAGTAATATTACATAAAAGTTATTTGCCAAAGTGGTTCTTAACTTACACAAAATATATAACCTCGATCAACCATCCAAACCCGTTTAGTTTTCGTTCCGTTGCTCGATTTTTAAATATGTTGAAATGACCAAAATACCCATAGAGACAACTCTTCATTCTTTCATAGTTGATTGTATTTATGCTAAAAGTTACATTTTTTAGGCGCCTACAAGAAATTCACCGAGTGCCTACTCCAAAGAGTCAACTCCAAACGGGTTTAGAAGACCATCTCAAACTCCAAACGGGTCAAGAAGACCATCTCCAACTCCTAACGGGTCAAGAAGACCGTCTCCGGGTCCAAATGGGTCAAGAAGACCGTCTCCAGGTCCAAACGGGTTGACCCGACGACAATCTCTTGATTCATACACAATGAGAAGCACATCTCCTATTATCTCCTCAAACTCTGATATTAATAACGCGAATTCTCGTCGATTTTCTAGTCCTGTGGTTCCCAGAATAATCCCATCTGCATCTTTCCCTGATGTTCGTGGAACAGGTATTTAACTGTTATTTCGGTTTCTTGATGATTATTTAATTGACTGAGTTTTCTTTTGTTCCCAAATGAATAATAATCTGAATATACATTAAGAAACTGGAAAGTGTTTTCTATTCATTAACAATATTAATTTTAATTAAAAAAAAAATATTAGTTTAAAAAATTCAGATTTTCAATAAAGTAATTTTTTGTTAGTTATAATCTTATCTTTTGTGCAAATATGACTATAATAAAAACTTTACCAAGTCTTAATAAAATCCAAGTGAATTTGGAATGGGAAAAGTAAGAGGGTTGACCTCAAAAGTCAAACTTTTTGTTTTTGATGCCTATGATTCTTTCGTTTGTGGTATAACTTTGCTTTCTTGTTGACAGATAATAAACCGGTTTCTGTAAATTCTTCAGAAGCAGTGGAAACCCTAACCTCCAAAGATTCGGGTCCTAAGCAGGAACTGGTCAACTATCCATACGAACGGGTCAAAGTCAACTCAAATAATCCAGTTCCAGATATAGACATCACAAAAAGAGAGGTACTTGAATCTTTATTTCCATCAAAACTAAACTTGTATTCTTACGTCTAAACTTCAATTTTTATTTTTTGTAAAAAAACATGGGGTTGACTTTATATCTCACCTTTGACCATATTAATGTTTTCTGGTGTTCTTTTGCAGGCCTATTTATCTGATGATGAATTTCAAGAGAAATTAACCATGTCAAGAAGAGCTTTTTACCAGCTTCCAAGATGGAAACAAAACAAACTTAAGATGTCACTTCATCTCTTCTAGAACTTCATCCTTCATATTGTTGAAGATTTTTTTAAAATATGATGAGATTTGTAGTTACGCTTGCTTGGATGGTAATATTATAATTGATGATCTTATATTCATTTGTTGGTATTGTATGTTTTGGTGCATCTGAAAAGACTAAAAGGGACCATACTGATTTGAGTCAGGTCAAGTATGAGTATGATAATATATAATGGGTGCAATACAATATGTTTGTGTCATATTCTATATAATTATGTGTTCTTGATATGAGAATTTGGAAAATTACTATTGGTATATGATGAGGTAGTAGGTAACTTGTGCTTTTAGAACACATAATTTTGGGATAATAAACCTTTAAACCCTTTCAAGATCAATCCAACCGTTCCTCATGTCAAAACCCATAAAAGTATGGATTAAAAGACTTTAGATTATGGAAAATTTCAAATCATTAGTTTTGGTAGAGGTGAAATAAAAACTAATCTGGAACCAAGTTAACAATCTGGCCTATTTGAAACGGTCTGAGTGGAACTGATTTGGAACCGATCAAACCAATAGGGTTGAGAGGGGTTTGAGTTTTCTGGACCTTTGGAACCCGACTTCATTTAGGAACGATTTCGAACTGGCTTAATAGCCAATTTGATATTGGTTTTAGTATTAATAGAGGTGTTTGAGTTCACTGAGTGTGTGAAGATTTATGATAACAGAAAAAGTCGTTCTTTTGAGATCAAATTCCATGTACATGTTTGTGTTTTTGGGCTTATTGTCAATAATTGGTATCAGAACTTGGTGTTTGCGGTTTAAAGATTCGTTTATCAAGATGAGGAGCAACCCTTTAGATAAACAGTTGAAGACAAAACAATTCAGTATGAACGTTGAGAAAATGAAGGTTTGTGGTATTTTGACCAATCAGAACGTAAAGAAGGTAATCAAGAACACCGTGTTATGAGCACGTTTATTGAAGAAGGTAAACAAGAATATTTCTCAAAAAGGAAGTTGTCATTTGTGTTTATTGCAAAAAGAAGGTAACCAAGAGACAAATATTAAATTATAATAAACAGAAAGAGTCGTTTTGAGATCATATTATGTGTTCGTGTTTCTTGAATCTGATTACCAACAATGCATTGTTCTATAGGAATATTCGGATACTTAAGTTGGTTCCTCTACGTCCTTGAGTTGAATGGTTCAACTCTATATGCAGTTTAAAAACATAGTTAATTAAATGAGGTTGCCGTCTTAAAGTAAAGTAGTATTTAAATTAATTATAATGTTAACTTACGGGTTTTGCCCAATTTATTAATTAAAGGAAGTCAAATAAGAATACGTACGTAGGGGCTAGGGGGCACCTCCACCAGTCGTTCCCACCACCCATCATCTCTAATTGTGAAAAAGACACGATGTAAATAATAGGGACCGAAAATAATTTGAAAATATCTACTTGGATCACGATAAGGTTTATATTATGAATTTGTTGAAAACGTAACATATAAGTTTAGGATTACTATAGAAAAATTATGAAGCTTAGGGGCTGTTTGTTTACCTTTTAAAATGCTCTTAATGATTCAGACCTCTTACTGGTTCAGCACTTAATAATTCAGACTGTTTGTTTCGCGAGCAGATGTCTGAATGATTCAGACATTTGCCTCTTAATGGTTAAGCATTATACAGAGTCTGAATCTGAATTAGTCAAGCATTTTTTCCTCTAAACAGTTAAGCATAATATTGCATCTTAATGGTTTGGATCTCTTACTGATTCAGCACTTAATGATTCAGACCTCTTATTGGTTTAGCAATTACTCATTCAGAAGTTGCCAAATAGTCATTTTAATTATATATATATATTAGTTATGCAAGTATTTTGTTATCATGTAGTTTGTTTTCTATTTTCTTAAACCATAAAAAAAAATTTGTGCATACAATGATACACTATGTAAATTTATTCAGAATACATCTTACTAAGATCTCAAATGTCTTTTCTTCTTTTTTATGTTAACCTCACTTATACGTATAGTAGTTATAATAATCTATGATATAACATGCAAGTATAATTCTTCATATACATAGAACGTAATTCCGATAAAAGTGAAACAAGATATGCACTTTAATTTTCGCATGTTTTTTTCTTCCCTTGGATTCGATAGAACGTCAACCTAAAATAACAGATCAAAGTACAATTTAATTCTTCAAGACAAATTGTTTCAGTGCTTAAAGTCATTCTCACCATTTAATTGAATAATGTGTTTTAGGTTTGTGTCACTTTCTTCTCAAAATGTAAAGAAACAACAGTTAGTATATTTATCATTGCTATACATGTTGTGATAAGGTGACTGAAACTACGTGGTCTTTAAGGAATAAACGTGTTTAGATTCTAACATGATTGTCGAGTAATCAGGTAACAAATATCTAAGTTGTGATGTGCGAGAAAACGGTTTAAATGACCACAAATGACGGATTCTACATTGTATACACATCTGAGTTAGTTTTGTTTAAACGATCACATCATTTTAAAAAGTTATCATTACATGTCAACAACACATGTCACAACCATTGTTAAGTGCTATATATACACTTGGCAATGTTTTAACTAATCACTATTAAAAAAACGGTTGTTTACAGTCGTGATGGTTACTAACAAAACCATTCTTTAATACGTATGACCAAACCAACACCCGTTTTAATATTTTAAGAACATTCACAAACTTATCAAAGTTATCACAATTTTTAGCCGAGCTTAATTGTTTTTATCTTCCACAAGTAAAACTTTTTCTTAAATTTCTAGTGACACTTCCCAGATGATATTGACATATTTTTCACATATTTTGAGAACACCCTAAGAAATTAGTAAGTGTATGTACTAAATTGCAAAGTCTTCAAAGTTATTGGGTCAATATCGTATATTTAGAACTTTAATAAAATTCTATAATAACTTGTTTTATACTAAAGGATTATGCGTTTTGTTTCTTCCTCACTCTTACTACCGCCATTAAATAACCCCCACCCACTGTTCTCCGATCACCGGGAAACATGAATCGCCGGCGACCTCAATTCACCATTTTTATCATCATCCACCTTCTAACCTTATCACAATCCCTAAATTCATACCCTTTTCACAAAAAGGATCACAAAATCAACGGACCCATCAAAACCCTCGTCGTTTTAGTCATGGAAAACCGTTCATTTGATCACATGTTAGGCTGGATCAAGAAAACCCGACCCGACATTGACGGGCTTAACGGCGATGAGTACAATCACTTCAACGCCTCCGACCCTTCGTCCGGCAAAGTCTACGTTTCCGACGACGCCGTTTTCGTAGACTCCGACCCGGGTCACTCAATTCAAGCAATTCGTGAACAGATATTCGGGTCGAACGAAACGTACTCCGACCCGGCACCAATGAACGGGTTCGTTCAACAGGCGAATTCAATGGGTGTCGATAGTATGAACCAGACCGTCATGAGCGGGTTCAAACCGGACCTTTTACCGAGTTACACCGAGTTAGTAAACGAGTTCGCCGTGTTCGACCGGTGGTTCGCCTCAGTCCCCGCCTCAACTCAACCGAACCGGTTATATGTTCATTCTGCAACATCTCATGGAGAATCAAGTAACGTAAGAAAAGATTTAATCAAAGGATTCCCCCAAAAAACAATTTTTGATTCATTAGACGAAAACGGGCTCACATTTGGGATATATTACCAAAATATTCCTGCAACTCTGTTTTTCAAAAGCTTGAGGAAACTCAAATTCATCACCAAATTTCATGAATTTGATTTGAAATTCAAGTTGCATGCTAAAAAGGGTACTTTGCCTAATTATGTGGTGGTTGAACAAAGATACTTTGATGTGAATATTTTTCCGGCGAACGATGATCATCCGTCGCATGATGTGGCGGTTGGTCAA
This sequence comes from Stevia rebaudiana, assembly GCA_009936405.2. Classification (NCBI taxonomy): domain Eukaryota; kingdom Viridiplantae; phylum Streptophyta; class Magnoliopsida; order Asterales; family Asteraceae; genus Stevia; species Stevia rebaudiana. Next base: position 2,562,664 of record WOUH02000028.1, on the reverse strand, counting down.
GCGTTTGTAAAAGAAGTTTATGAGATATTGAGAGCTAGTCCTCAATGGGATGAAATGGCTTTGTTGATTACTTATGATGAACATGGTGGGTTTTATGATCATGTGGCTACACCAGTTGACCATGTTCCTAATCCTGATGGGCTCATTGGGCCTGAGCCGTATTACTTTCAGTTCGATCGGTTAGGGGTTCGGGTCCCTACGTTCTTGATTTCGCCTTGGGTTGATAAGGGCACAGGTTAGTTCTTAAAGTTTTCATGAATTTTTGTGTTGTTTTATGCAAATTGTTAACATTTTTGAATCTTTATGTTGCTTGATGCAAAAATGTTAACTTTTTTGAATCTTTATGTTGTTTTTGAATCTTTATGTTGTTTGTTGCAAAATGTCTAACTTTTATGAATTTTTATGTTGTTTGATGTAAAATGTTAACTTTTTTGAATTTTTATGTTGTTTGATGCAAAATGTTTGCTTTTATTGGGTGTTAATTAGTTTCATTGAATCTCTGTTGATGAACTTGAAATTCAAGATTGCATGATGGTTTGATTGTTGCAACAGACTTGAAATTTTTTTAAATATTGTTGCTCTTGGGTTATTTGTTCACTAAAATTTGTCTTATTATGATTAGTATTTAGTGGTTTGAAGTTATGCAAGATGACAAGATCCTCTTTTTTTTTTTGGCACTAGTTGACTTTTATAATGTCAAAAAGTCAACGTTTGACTCTCTAGAAAACAGAGGTTTTGTTTAGTCTACTGTAAATTGGTCTCAGTATGATTAGTGATTGAAGTTGAAATTATGATTCAATGCAAGATCCTCAATTTGTTAGTACTGATTTTTCTTTTTAAGTGTCAAATTAGTCCACCTTTGACTTTCTAGGAAAACAGAATCCAAGTTCTTGTTGACTGTAAATTAGTCTCATGATGATTGGTGTTATTTCTATCCAATTATGTTTTGATTGAAGATCCTCTGTTTGTTGATACAAAATCCTTCTAAAGTGTCAAATGAAACCATCTTTGACTTTTTAGGAAAACAAAATTCACATTTGACTCTTCAAGGGTCAAACAAATTATCTTTTACATTCAAGATCACAAGTGATTTAAAGTCGAGAAATAGTAGATGTCAACTTATAAATTGGCAACCCGAATTTGACTCTTTTTTGTTTGATGCAGTGATCCATGAACCGAGTGGACCGACACCATATTCCCAATTTGAACATTCTTCCATCGCGGCAACAGTTAAAAAACTCTTCAATTTAGATTCTGACTTTTTGACCAAACGGGACGAGTGGGCTGGAACCTTCGACAGTTACTTTAACCTACGTGACACTCCACGCGATGATTGTCCAGGTTCGTTTATTACACCACCATCATTTTGACCCATAAACGGGTCAACATCATATTAAATCAGCAACAACAATCATACTCAGTAAATCCCATTTATAGCAAATCTTTAGGTAGGGTCAAGTGAGGGTGAGATGTATGCAAACCTTTCTTTCCAGATATACCCCTGGATCCAAAAACAAAGTATCAATCACCAAACAAACAGTCTGCTTAAAGTATATAAAGTTTGGAGGAGTAAACTGCACTTTTCGTCCCTGAGGTTTGCAAGGCTTAACAGTTTTAGTCTACCGTTTACAGTTTCGTCCCTTACAAGTCACTGTTAAGACTTGAAATGTAAGGAACGAAAACTGTTAAGACTTAAAACGTTCGGGACGGTTTCCGTTAATGCTGAACTGAAACTGTTATACCTTTGCAAACCTTAGGGACGAAAATTACAGTTTACTACTTTACTCAAGTTATAAAGCTACCAATACAAAAGTGACGACATCATAGTAAAACAAAAATCTTTAATGTGTTTTTTTCTTTATATCAAGATTTAAACTTGTTGAACCTTTTTATGCAGAGAAACTTCCCGAAATCAAGGTGTCATTGAGGCCAAGAGGGCCAATTGAAGATATGAAACTCACTGAGTTTCAAGTTGAGTTGATTCAACTCGCGTCTCAGCTTAATGGTGATCATGTTCTAAATACATACCCTAATATTGGAAAATATATGACAGTTGGTGAAGCACATTGTTACGCGCGCGATGCAGTAGCGCGGTTTTTAGAGGCTGGAAAAGCTGCGATAAAAGCTGGAGCTAACGAATCTACGATTGTTATGATGCGACCTGCGCTTAGTAGTCGGTCTTCTTCACAAAGGCGAATTCAAAGCTACTAAAAGTTTTAGAAACTGTTGGTTGGTTGTATATAATATACAAGTTTGCAACTTTTGTGTGTGTATAGGTTTGCAACATTGTAATAATGATATGGGTATAAGTAAGTTTGGTACATTATATGATTATTATGGGTGATAAGTAAGTCTTGACAAAGGAAACTATTCATTGGGCTAAATGTTGTGAAGGTGGGGTACATACAAATATACAATTTGTCTAAAATGGGCTCAAGTGAAAAAAATAAAAATAAAAACTTGTCAAAAACTGGTAAAAAACTTGGAACCAACCTGATGTAAGAACCGGAACCGGTTTGGAATCGATGGAAACTGTCGTTAAGGACCAATTTGAGAACCCTTGTTGAAACTGGTTTGGAACCGGTTAATACCATAAAAAAATTGATTAAAACTTGTCTCAAACCGAGCTGATGCTTTTACACTTGGAAAATCATCATGAAACAGATCCGGCTTGAAATTGAACCGGTTAATAAAATAACAAAATTAATTAAAACATGTTTTAAACCGAGCTGATGTTTTTACACTTGAAAAACCAACATGAAACCAAGTCCGGTTTGGAACCATGGCTGGTTTAACTTTTGTTGACTGGAACTAGAGCTAGTTTGGGAGATGACATGAGACTCCAAGATCAATCTTGATCATATCAAATGATCTATGTATGTTATGATGATGTTTTCCGACTTTTGGTGGTATTTGATGTTTTGTAAACGGTATTAATATACAAGAAAACAAATACCCATAACAATATGCAAACTATAATCACATAAAATACACATCATTCCAACTGAATCCTTCTGAATTTACAAATGACAGTAAGAATCCCACATAGTTCATAAAAAGGGTAACCAAACAAGGATTTACACCTCCAAAACATCCAAATTTGTAAATTATTATCTCTAATTTATACTTAATTACTTTCTTATCCTCTTATCTAAGATGACAATCACCTGGATCAGATAGGGCGGTTGGTATTATAAGTGGCAGTTTTTCTATGTACATAAACAACCTCTTTTTGTTTTCTTTGGAGATTATACTCATATCAACGGTTTCTCCGGCTTCGATGCAAGTCCAAAGGTCGGTTACTTTCACTTCTTTTAAACTGTCTCTACAAAACGGGCATGATCGCGATCTTTCGTGCCTAAAAACACAATTTTGAACAAGAATTGAGTTTCATGACATGAAAACAAAAATTTTATTTTATATACGGAGTGGTGACGCTTGTATTGGACACGTGGCACGATTTTAGTGGTTGAGTGGACACGCTTGTATTATGGGAGACATTTTGGAAAATATTTTGTAAAAGATGTGGATAAAGGGCTAAAATAGGAATTTTCCGTTTAATTTTCTATTATTTATGACGTCATCCAGTTCTAAAATCTAGTTCAAGACCACCAATAAGGTGATCAGTTCATTGTCCGGTCAAGTTCTGAAAACATTGCCACAAACCCTTATTTTGGAAGCATGTTTTGAGACCGATTATGTGATATTAATTAATCAAAACCAGATAATTAAGCACAATTCCGAGTTTGAAACTTTCTGTATGTGGGGTCGTAGTTACGGGTCAAAATAAGTAAAATAGGATTACAGGTCGTGTATACTTACCAATCTTGAAAGCACTTCAAGCATAAAGAATGGCTGCAGTTCGGTAACACAACTTTGCTATTTGTTTCCATGCAAATTCCACATTCGGTTTCTCTTTCAACATCAAAATTTGACAATTTTCCCTTATCGAAACAATCCTTACTTGAATATCTCTTTGAGCATACTTCTTTTTGTTTCCTTTCTTCCAAATCGGTTATTCCACTTTGGAGTTGCAATATTGAAGGAAATAGAACATCTGTTTATGCAATACTCATAATTTTAATACATTACATGCCAATATTAAAAAAATAATAATTTAATTACATAGATGGTCACTATGGTTTAGGTAAAGTATCAGGTTTGGTTACTAACCAAAAAAAGTAACACGTTAAACGGTGTTTGTGCTTTTGATTTTTTTAACGAGTTCAGGCATTAACACTAATTTTGTTAACCTTTTTTGTTAATTTAGATTGAAATGACCAAAATACCCTTAACTGGTTGCATAGTAAAAGTCAAAGGGTATTTGGTCATTTCATCATTATTTAACAGGAAAGCTAACAGAAGTTAGTGCTAATACCTGAACTTTTTACAATATCAAAACCAAAAACCCCAAACTTGTTACTTATAAACCTCATACCCAAATCACATAGACAATTTGTGTAATTAACTCTAGAATATTTAATCATTAATCATTAAATTTTGGAATTTTGACTCACCATAAAATTGTTTGATGCTTGCTTTCCTTTCTTGAACACACATAGTAGTCTTTCCATCAGCAAATGTCTGTTTGGGCCAACATTAACAGCAAATTAACAAAACTAATCAGAACATAACGCAAGGGCAAAAAGGTCATTTTGTTGTATTAACATGTAAGGTTTACCATATAAATGAAAATCCGAAGCAACCCGAGGGCACCTGCAATATTACAATCGGTCCATGGAAAAAGAAAGGAAAAAAGATCGACAGCTGGACTAAAAGACAGTCTCATTTGAATGCATGCTCCATCGTTGTCGCGAGCAGAACTTAACGCCCTAAATAAGACACAAATAATTTCAAATTTAAGGATAATATTCAATCGGGTGCATCAAGATTCATCATAATCAGCAAATGTCACACCAAAATCTTGAAATATAGTGACAAATTTCAATCGCCCACTTGGGTGCATCGAAATTTAACATGATCAGCAAATGTCACCAAAATCTTGAAATTTAATGACAATTAATAATAGGTGAATCGGGTGCATCAAGATTCAACGTGACCAGTAAAATACACAAAAAAATCTTGAAAATTAATTATAGATTGCAATTGGTCAATCGGACGGTAAAGATTCAACATGATCAGTAATGTCACACCAAAATCTTGGAACTTAAACAAATGGCAAGTTGATTATACGATCAAAAAATGAATACATTCATATTTCTGATCAGTTCATCTGCAGAATTGTTCATGATCAAGAATTAGAGTAGTGTAAAGATTTGCAGGTTATTGTGGGTCCCATTTTATAACAAAAATGCCATACTAAACAGTAAACACCCTGAATGCTTTCAATATCAAACTAGATGCTAAAAATATATTTTTTTTAATATATTTTTTGCATTATCATATGTTAAAAATATTAATTTTTAATTCTACGTATGCCATATATGTGTAAAAGATACAAAATTTAAAAAGTTAACGAACCAAATCAAATGCTCGTGGTTCAACATTACAGCTTGTTAACATAATCAAAGCGGTTCAGTTCGGTTAGAACCCTAAATCCCAATATCAAATAGCTATCTAGGTACGCTAATCATACTCAAATCATGTTAAACCTCCAAAATTTCAAGCACAAAACCACATTTTCATCAATCAATTGTTGCAAACAATTCAGCAGCTACTAAGATCACAAATAAGAACAGCTTCAATTTACAGAAAACCCAAGCTGTAAATCACAACTAAGAACAGCTTCGGGTTTCAAAAAATTTAAACAGCAAATCACAAATTGATGAAAGAAACTTACAGAGTATTCGCATGTTGAAGATCAGCTTCAAGAGATTTAAGCGAATCCTTGAAAATTTTACCCATTACCATGATTTTAAGAGTATAAAAACTAAACTCCCATCAAACACCCACAAAATTTCGACTCAAAATTGATGGAAAAAACCCAAGTTCAGAATCCAAACGCTGATTCAAGTAACAAAACTTCCTTTTTTTGTGCTTAATTCGGTCACTCCAAAGTGCTGATTAGTGATTTCTGTAGACTGGAGAATATTTTTTGGGGCAATTTTGAATTTGGGGTTGGTTTTTCAAATAATTTATCTGGGTGCGACCGATATTTTAAAAAAAAATTATTTTTAGTAAAAAGACTTGTGTTTATCCACAATAGACACCAACAAATATCTAATTGGGTCTTGGTACATGGGACGATAAAGAACTTGGCATCGTGTGGAAAGTTACAACAATTACCCTTTAAAATTGGATTTTGATATGTAATGCCCATAATCTTTATATAAATATGTATAAATAGGATTCTTTTCGTTGTTTTAAATATATCACAAAAAGATAATAAGAAAGCCTGTAAAAATACAAAACATCTGTAAAAAATTTTAAGAATTAACATTGTTTGTGGCAGGGGTCCGTGAAACCGTTCAAACCGGTCAGCGGTTTGGTTTCGTGGTCGGTTTATTTTCAAGCATTTGGTTGGTTAAAAGTTTGAAATTGTAGTAAACAGACTGGTTTATGGTTTTTACTAAAAACCGGTTGTAAAAAACGGGATCATACTGTGTATATATTTATATAAAAAGTATAAGATTTTGAGGCATTGGGCTGGTATACATCTTGTCCGTATCCTTCTTTCAATCGACGATAACAAGTTGATTTTTCTAGCTTCGAGTTCAAATGAACCATCTCCAAGGTTTATTTTTATTCTTTAGCTTTGATTTGCCCTGCTTAATCACGTTATTTATATTTAGTTATCACTTTGGTGTGATGAACATTCAGTTTATTCATCTATTTTGTGCTAAGGGCATAATACAGTTTTGATTCATCCATCTCTAAGGTTTATTTTCTTCAGTTTTGTTATGTATTTTGAGAGCAGGTTATGTATTATTGTATTGTATTTTTGGAGAGGGATGTTTTGATATATTTTGAAGGACTTGGTTATGAAATGAGCAATTTATTCTCAGAGAGTAAGTTTTTTGCTTTTGATTTTACGGGCCAAAATGTCCAACCGTGAAACCAAGCTGGGACCAAACCGATGATTACAGTTCAGTTTTTATTTCAATGGTTCGGTTTTGGTTTTCCATGGTTAAAAACGTTAGTAAGGGTTTGAACTAAAAAACGTATAAACCAAACCGTGAACACCCTACATTTCATCTAGTTATTAGTAAGTGTCATTAAAGTAGATAAATTCTAATAAAAACCAAATATATCTACAAATAGAACAAATGCTAAATAAATCTAATCAAATTATGAAGATGGTAGATTTTCTTAATTGTTGACCATCCATGCTCCTTGAACAAAAACTTCACATGGTAATTGAAGAAGTAAATGCTAAAACTTGAAGCTGGGAGTCGAAAGTATGTCATTCATAATTCATTATTCTCTCGCTATTATGAATGACTTGACCTCAAGCCTTGATCATCATCATCATTCATTTCCTTAACAAGACCAGTTCAAAACAGAACCATTTTCTGTCATACTAAATTGTCTAATAAAATAACTCATGATTGTCTTTCTAAAGATTATATATTTGAAGATTAAATCATATTTTAATCTCACGTCATACTCAATGTCCCATCTTAAATAAGAGTTGCATTTTTTTAACAACAATCTAATACGTTCTTAATATTACATTATTGTCAACCATGTTGGCTGTTGCATAGATCATCAACCCGGATAGCATTGGAGTTGACATTGTCAACCACGTCCGAAGTATCTTCACAAAAAAGGTCCATATCTTGAGAGTATAAGGGGTAAATGGTTTTTGTCCAGTTTACGAGGGTGAACTATGTAATTACTAATTTATGAAACCAAAGGCAGCCCGTGGGTTCAAATAATGGGAGTGGGTCTCACAATACTGAATGACGAATACGAGATAAAATGTTATCCAAATGTTGCATGTCGCTATTCATATTAATATTATTATATTGATTAATGAAAATTACTATGACTTTAGCTTTACGGATAGCTGATAATCTAAAATATTTTCTGCCACTTGCAGTGTGCACACAACTAATAAACCCTTAAATAAAGGATTCCTCTGGAATGCTCTTTCTTGAAAACTCAACTTAAAAAAACTAAGTATGCATGATAAAACTAGTAACTACTACAAAACTATTATTCAAAAAGCGAACTAAGGTTCATCTGAAAACTATTTTTTCGTACCAGAAGTAAAAAAAAAACATAGTTTAATAAACTTTAAACATTTTTTATTTTTTCAAAGTTTATTATTTTCTGAAATGAATTAGACAATTGAATCATAAATTTTCTCCTCTTTCAAAATACTATAATTAAGTTATATCAAAAAGGAAAAAAGATTGCGTCATAAGTTTTAATAGTACATATATGCATTATGATATACTATAGTTAGGGTACACGGAGTGGTCATCGGGTAGGGGCATCGGCTACCGAAGCCGTCCGGCAACACCGCCGCCACCCCTTCGGCATCGGCAACGGGTTCAATTTGCGGCAAATAATAGCCGCTGGGCTTCAAAAAATTCGAACGTTTATTTGACCGTTGGGGGAAGAATCGGATGAGAGGGTAGTTTAGTTTTATAGGGTACCATTGCCACTACTTTAGGGTAGTTGGAGCATTTGATATGGCATAATTTGATTGGGTAATTTGAGAGGGTATTTGAGTTTCATAGGGTACCACTCCTTGTACCCTTATACTACACATATGCAATATGATGATAATTTATATATTTTAGTACTTTGAGTTACATTCTGCGTTTCGTATTAGTTTTTTTTTTGTTATTTGATGTATCTATATATATTACAAGTTTCCGTTCAAAACAAAGTAAATTATATGTAGTATACAACAATTTACGACATAATTTTTTATTTTTATTTATTTGAGATATCTTCATTATACTTGTTAGAAAGAAGATAAAATTTGTCATTTAATGGTGTAAACCGTTTCGAAAAATAGTAACATATCAATAAATGAGAAATGTTTAAAGTTTACTTAAGTATGATTTTTTAGTTCTTAAATAAAAATATGTTTTCTCATGAACATCCAACAAATATATACGTGTGTGTGAATAATATTTGATGATACTATGTTAATTGAGTTCATTCTGATAATATATTGACTTTAAAAAGTGACACATATGTAATATGTAATGTAATGAATATGTAGAGTTTTGGTGATTCACGTAGGATGGGGACCGAAACTTTATATATGAACTTTCATAGATGCTGAACGTGATCTTATATGCTCTTAAAAGAAGAAAATATCTTAAAATATGTAACACCCCGAAATTTGTGTGATTTAAATACGAGAGTTAGAGGAATCTTATGTCTGTTAATATTATGCTTATGATTAAGTTTCGGTGTTAGGACAATTGTAAAACTCACGGTACCCTAATGTAAATTGAAATTTATATGAAATAAACACTTTGGTTATACTCATATAAGTATTTAGAAGCATTT
>WOUH02000028.1:2533153-2545463 GCA_009936405.2 Stevia rebaudiana | reverse complement strand
GGTTCGGTTATTTCGGTTTGAATATTTCGGTTTTTTTGGTTTGGGTTCGGTTTTTTGGGTTTCATGCACACCCCTAGATATACCCATATAAATCATGCAAATATGCATTTCTTATCGCTAGTTGGAGAGTCATGGAGGTGTGTTCAAAGAAGAGAAAATCCAAATCAATTTAAATTTGATAATTTGGTGTATTATTACTACCGGACATGTAACAGAATAGTCTTAAAAGCATAAAATAATTTGTAATTAGGTCTGTATCTATTTATATTAACTATTTATATTTATATTATATAAAAAAAAAACTTTAAGAGAGACGTGTAATTTTGTGGCGATTTTCTTCATCTTTTTTTCAATCTTCTTCTCATATTAAATTTGTAACATTCATTTATTAACATTCATTTTTAACAAGTAAAAACAGAAAATATTTATTAAAATTAATTATATAAGAAAATTGATTTACAAATGTAGATATTAAAAGTTTGAACAACATTAAATATATAGGCGCACATAAAATCTAATTTTATGTTTTAAAAATAGATTTGTGTTAGTTGATCAAGATCACGAGTAACAATATACTCGATGTAAATAAAGATGTAAAAAATAAATTACGAAGTAATTAATAATCGTCTTACATGTAAAAGCGATATTTGTTCATGGGTTAGGTTTTTATCATTTGAAGAAGAGACGTTTTGACAAATCACGAAAGAAATACAAAGACTATGTTTTGTTGATATTTTCAGTTTGCCAAAGTTGTATTATTGTTATATGCTAAGATTGAACAGATTTTGAATATATACAATTGGACAGGTTTGTGTAATTCATTTAAACTTGGTTAGGCCATACAACTACCTTTTCTAAAATGAGTTCGACTCATTTAATCTGGTTTGATATGTTTTGTATACAACCAAATTTTTATTTTATTTTTTAAACGACAAGAATTTAATTTAAATCACCAAAGCAAACTAGAAAGATGATATGCGATACACTAAAAACTTAAGACATCACGAAAACCAAAACCCTGCATATACAAGACAATTAATACCAGATGATTAAGTAAGAGCATTCACATCAGTATATCTTTCTTTATCTTTATAATTAACAAAAAATTATTACATTTTATCTTTTCAATTCAATAAAATAATGATTTTTTATACCTTTATAATTACTTTTCACACTCTTATTCAATTAAATAATATTTTTTTCTCTTTTTAATTCAATTAAATAATATTTTTTATACATTTATAATTACATTTTCCTCTCTCCAATTTACTTTGATGAACATTGTTTCTATATATTTACTAGTTTCATCAGGTTCTCTATATCTTTCTACTTGCAACCACTATTATATTATCTCTATAATATAAAGATTTCACTCACATAAATTTTACATAACTAAATGCGAATGCTATAATAATTAGAATTAGATGAGTGTCACCCAAGTAACATACTGATAAGTGAGTGTAAGTGTACTTACAATCACCGCCTACATAACACTAACATGTCACCACATTTTGATCACTACGGTCTCATATATGTATCACATTGTTTCAGTGAGAGCGGGTGTGATCACACCCACAGCATACATGACTATGACATGGCAATACTTTTTCGAAAACATCACGTAAGTAGTATTACATATCATCTTAAAGTCATTTATTTTATACGTTTCTGTGACATGATTTATAATAGAATTTTGGCAAATTGGATTTTAATATCTCAACTTTGACCCTTTGGCTTGTAATAATCCCAACCTAGGGAATTGTTACCAATTGTCAAAACTTTTATATCATTTACTTGTGCCAGTCTCTAACTAACAGTAGTTAACTCCGTTAGCATATTGCTGACCAGGGGCGGTTCTATGAAGGGGGTAGGGGTCTCCCGAGAGACCGCTGAAGTTTCCGCACGCAGTGGAAATTTTTTTTTTTTTTTTTATGTTCTGTATAGCTGGAGACCGCAAAATGAAAATTTGGAGATCCCTACTGTGTTTTTTTGAACCAAATCTATTAAAAAATGCACTAGTTTCAAAAAAGAAAGAACGTAAAAAACCGCCTCTCGCGAACCCGGGTTTTCGAAGCTGCATTCGTGTCCGTCGGTCGTGCGAGCGACGCGTTTATCCTTTTGGGACAAGGTAAAACCCGTTTTTGCAACCCCCCCCTGCGCGAGAGTAGGACATTTGGTAAAACTCATCACAAGACATTGAAACATATTATGAGGTTTATCCTTATAAACTAACCATTTTGTGTTCACCCATCAATGTGGGAAAAGGTGAAGCCTACATAAGCACATATGAGACATCTCATTCACACACATATTTCTAACATTATATTGGACTTTAAAGTTATGAATTCTTTTGGGACAAGGTAAAACCCGCAATTAAGTGTATATGGTCGTCTCACATACGAAAATCGGGACGGTTCAAGGTATTAGGTACTTTTTAACCTAATTTATTAGTTTTTTTTTATTAATCGCGAATTTTTTTTTTTAACTTGAATGTACGGGATAAATATATTTTTTTTGAAAGAGGAGACCCCTTGCCCGGATGTCTAGATCCGCCACTGTTTGTATCTGAACCATCCCCAATATTTTATTTAAGATAACACCGTGTGATACAAACTATATAACTTTGTATCTACCTCTAATAAAGCATTTCAAAAAATGTCATATTGCATTTTCTCAATTTTCAAGAGTTTTTTTATTATTTAAATTAATTAGATTAATATTTTGAATTCAATTTTATATTTAAAATTTTTATTAATAAATTAAATATTTATCTTATATATTTAAAAAAGTAAACTGCACTTTTTATCCATTAGGTTTGCAATACTTAATAGTCTCTGTCCACCGTTAATAGAAACAATCTCTAACATTTCAAATTTTATCAGTTTTATCCCCAACATTTCAAGTCTAGAAATTTTCCAATCCTTAACGTTTCAAGTTTTAATTGTTTTCGTCCCTAATGTTTCAAGTCTTAACAGTTTTCGTCCCTATCGTTTCAGGTCCTAACAGTTTTCTTCTCTAACGTTTCCGGTCTTAACAGTTTTCGTCCTAACGTTTCAAGTCTTAACAGTTTTCTGTTAAACGTTTAATGACGAAAATTGTTAAGACTTGAAACGTTAGGGACGTAAACTATTAAGGGTGGACTAAAAGTGTCTAAGTCTTGGAAATCTTAGAGAGGAAAACCGCATTTATTACTCTATTTAAATTTTAAATTTGTCATTCTTTTATTTTTATAATAATGAACTAAATTTAAGTAATTCATATTTAAAAAGTTTCTAATGAATAATTTTAAAATCTCAATATATAATTTATAGTTATAAAAGTGTTAAATATTTATTGTTTTGATTGTTCACAACATAATAAGTTAATATACGAGTTTTAAGCTAGTGTAAATTATATACGTACAGTTATAAACATATTGAGCTTACAATCCAGTTACACCTCTATACTCTTCACATTCAAATTTGATCTTAATCACTTCATCAAAAATTTTTAAGATATATCGATAACAACCTGAGAAGTTTTAAATCTTGAGATAACATAATTAATTAATAATGCTCATTCTCATAATATCATCTCATGAGCCTTATCGATCACAATAAAGTCAACTGAAATATACTAGCATAGGTTCACTTGAAGTATATATCCTAATAGATATGTGAAATTCTTATTTGTAGAATTCGGGTAGGATTATTATCATCACTCCATCTACTACTAGAGAAGTTTGCTAATCACTATACTATGTGTGACATAGCCTCGGTTTTTTTTTAATATATTGCTTTTGTCTATGAGCTGAAATTGTTCTTTTATGATTGGTTAATATTTAGTTCCATATGTATATCCTAATGGTATGAGTTTGTGGATGCTTAAGTCCCTATGTTCCTTACACAATTATTTACTCACTTCTATGAGCCAGTGGACAAATGTTATATATTACTATTTGGATTGACACCCACTCTTTCTTGTTGGGCTTGCTAGCTACAATCGACATATGCCACTCTCCTGTAATTGAGTGAATCTACCCCCAAAGTCCTTTATTTCACATTATGATGTCAATGGCAACATTATTCGGGGCATTGTCGTCTAGTTTTATTTGGCTTAGGGCAATTACATTACCTATACTTGCGTATCTTAAAATTCAACATATCATATTTATCTTACCACACAACTTATATGACTTTAAATTTGTGTGCTCATAAACTATTTTTAGTTGATCGTTTGCAACATACTTTTCATGTAACAATTAGAGATTGCTCTGGATGACGGCAGAATTTACTTAGAGACCTTGCATGCACTTAGTTAGAAATTGTTTGACTATTTGGTTTTTTGACATTGTTAAACCTTAGTGTCAAAGAGTCCTTGCATGTCGCAACACACATCTATAAAGTACATTTTAGTATTTCTCTCATGCCATGTGTTGTGATATGCAATAATCACTCCCTCATATTCCGCCTTCGAGTTGAAGGAGGGGGTGTGACATATAAGAAATATAGCTTTAGTTTTTGTAAAATTTACGAGATGAAATGTGCGAATGAAACATGTTTTTTCTTATTTTTTCTATAGCTAAAAAATGAGATAAGGAAGATGACTCTACTCTCAATGCTATGAAGCTTTCACACACCAACACTTTGAATTTTGATCCTCTGTGACTCAATGCAACTCACGGGCATCCAGTAGCAAAACAATGATATCAAAAGGTGCCAATATAACCACGTTAGTGGAAGTAGGACCCAATTGGAAGAAAACAAGTGGTCCATGATTACGACATATCGGTCTCCACCATTATCAAACCTTTCATTTATCACATTCATTTATCACATGTATAATTGTCTAATTTTATCTTTAAATTTAAATAAAATATTTTAACGAAAATTATATAATTTAAACTTTATCGTAAATAATAGGTTTTTTCTTTTTTCTTTTTTTCATTTCACATAAAATACTATCTAAGTGAAACTGATTAATGAAGTCGTAGGAGCCGCCAATAGCTTGAATAAGGTTAGTACTTCGAAATTAGATTCCGCTAACAAATATGGAGAAGGTGATCAATAGTAAAACTTGAAGAGCAAACAATTTGGTGAATTCAAGTGAATGAATGAAAGCTGGATTGCGTAATGTGATGTATTATATTTTTGTGATGTATTATATTTTTTGTTAAGTGTTATCTTCAATATCTTAACTGTCTTCAGATCATCTCCAAGGGTTTTATTCATCCCTAGATCAAACACATTATGTCAGCTGATACATCAGATTTTCACTTATCATTTCAAACACAATAAAAACCAGATGCATCTTAATTTCCTGGTGAAAAAAATGAACATCCTAAAGTGGCCAAGTCCTCTAATGAAAACCTCTTCATTCAATCGGTATTTGCCACCTTTAATCGAACGCCTCCAATGAAGAAGGTCTTATATAACATCTTTATTTTTAATGGTTTTCGATCCACGTGGACCATCGATAATCATACATGCAATACGTCATCTAAAAGATCCATATCTGATGTCATTTGTAAGGTATATACATGTGATGTTATTTTTCACGTGACTTCTATTGGACCTAGATTATCCGGGTCAAGTATCCATATGACTCCATTTTTCGGCACCACACATCTTCAAATGAAAATTTATTTTAAATTAAATGAATATTGAAGATAAGTAGTGCGAGATATATTTGATGGTAAAGTATTATTTCATATACAATAATATTGTAAGAGAAGTAGTGTTTTCATAACGAAATAAAGGTAATGGTATGACGAGGATTCCACATGTATCCAAATTGTCATCTCTCCACCAATCAACTATTAACATACAATTTATACAACATTAAAACACATTATAATCATATAATACTTTATAATAATACTATGTTTGTTTAATCTCATAGAGTCACCGTATACCACTTTGTGTTTTAACTTTCATTGTATTGTTAAACACCAATTCAAGTGGTTCTCTAATTTAAGTAGGTTATGTATCTATACCGTACATAGTTGTATGTATAAGGGGATACAGAGTGGATTCGCGAAGCCACGAGGAGAGGGTGAAACCGGGTCGGGAAGAAGAGGGAACACCGCCCCTGGTTTCGGGGTGGGGAGAAGGAGCCTGGTGAAACCGAATGTGGGAATGCGGAAGTGGGGAAAGATGAGGAATGTGAATGAGCTGGAAAAATGGGACGACACCGTGCAAAATATGGAAAATTGGGAAAAAATTGAAAAAAAACTGATGTGACGATGACGTGGAAGTGTGGAAAGATGGGGAAATGAGGGATGACTCCTAGTAGTTGATGTTATATTTTCCAAACCAAGATAAATAAAACAACTATGAAACCAATTATCTCACTATGGTTATCTTTTATTATATATGTAAAACCAGAGCTGTTCACAGAACTTGTGTTAGTAACTCGCTGGAAACTTGTTACCAATCAGCTCAATTGTAAACAAGACAAGTATATTTGGCAAAAGAAACCCAAGTAGTCAAATTTGGGTTAGTATGGGTAATTTCTAATACACAATGGGTTAGAATGGGATGCAAGAAAAGTAGCAATGGGTTTAAATGAGTGCAATAGATGTAAGAGTGAATTTCTTAAGGTCAAGATGAGCCTCACAAATTACAAGGTTGTGTCAGGATGGTCATATACATATTAATTATTATACCAAGGGAAAGTCATATGTAGCTACCACCTTAGTATTTCAAGCAACAATATGTAGCATGCCCGTCTCCCAAGTGGTAAGTCATTCATCTTGACCCTTACTATATTTTGTTAAAGCCTATCCTCATCAAAAAAGAAAAATTACCTTTCTTTAAAGCTAACACATCTTTACCCAAACTCATCCTAATCTGACTCAACCCATTTGCCAGCCTGAAGACAAGCCTAACAAACTCAACTTACAAACCAGCCAAGATCAAGCCTAAGTAAGCTTAACTGATTGGCTTGTTCATTTATGTCGTTTAATTTAAAGCACATTTGGCACGTCGACTCGACGACTCGTGCAGTCATGCTCAACTATCGGTCGGCTCTTTTAACACTAAGCATAAGGCCAACTTTAATTAGATTCGACTCGTTTATAGGGCCATTGAATTTTTACAATTTTACTATTTTTACAAAATTCTATTTTTACAGTTCTAACTTACCCATTGTATGAATAAATTAATGTTATTTAACCGAACCAAAAGCATAAAAGCGACCGAAATACGAGAATATTATCCAGCCGGTAGCCGGTACAAAATATATCGATGTCGGCTTTGACACGTGTCACGACAAGATATTGGCCGGTTAACGAATTGATTGATTCTAGAATTTTCCAACTATCTAATACCAACTTTTCCAAATTTCAATTCTGCATTTACATTTACATTTACATTTGCATTTGAGTTTCATTTGGAGGGAAAAATAAGAGTAAAACCCATAACAAAGTTGCATTTGAGTTCGTCGTTTTTGACTCCACAAAGTCATCTATTCATCTTCGTCTTCAACCTCTGACTAAAGAAATCAAGGTATGTGATATGACGCTTCGTTGATTCTATCAGTCGTGGTAAATTGTTTGTGAATTTGATATTTTGGTGTATTAATTTTAAATCAAATCGATAATCTCTCAATTTGATGAGAAAAATGACTGAATCTGTTTAATTAGTGTTCTACAGAGCTTGAATTGAATCAATTCTCATTTTTCGATAGGTTTTACAGATGAGTGCTTATTCTTAGGGTTCTAATGATTGAAATTTTGACTTTGCAGAATCAAACTGTTTGGTTAACTCAAAAGTGACGAAAATGTCTGATGACATTCAACTCTTGCTTGAACTATCAGCCGCCGATGATTTGGAACAATTTAGGTCACTGGTTGAACAAAATGGTTTCGATGTTGATGATTCTGGTTTGTGGTACGGAAGATCGATCGGTTCAAAGAAGATGAAGCTTGAACAACGAACGCCTCTTATGATTGCTTCAATGTTTGGAAGCAAACAGGTTTTGCAATTTATTCTCGGATTCAATCATGTTGATGTTAACAAATCTTGTGGTTCTGATCGAGCAACCGCTATGCATTTAGCTGTTGCTGGTGGTTCTAATTCATCTGTTGAAATAATCAAGCTTTTAATCAATTCTTCTGCTGATACAAATTGTCTAGATGTTCATGGTAATCGACCCGTGGATCTAATTCCTTTTGTTTTCGGTTCTGTTTTCAATTATAAAAGGAAACTGTTAGAGATTATGTTAAATGGTTACTCTAACAACAAAGAATTACATGAATTAAACAAATTAAACGAATTACATGTGTTGAGTGACACAATTGATAATCAAATTGAAGAACAAAAGGTTTCTAATTCAATCAAGAAAGAATATCCCGTTGATCTATCTTTACCCGACATGAACAACGGGGTTTACAACACCGATGAATTTAGAATGTACGCGTTCAAGATCAAACCATGTTCGCGAGCTTACTCACACGATTGGACCGAATGCCCGTTTGTTCATCCGGGTGAGAATGCACGAAGACGGGACCCACGAAAGTATCATTACACTTGTGTACCATGTCCCGAATTCAAAAAAGGATCTTGTAGAAATGGTGATAATTGTGAATATGCTCATGGAATCTTTGAATGTTGGCTTCATCCCGCTCAATATCGGACCCGTTTATGCAAAGATGAAGTCGGGTGTACCCGAAAAGTATGTTTTTTTGCTCATAAACCCGAAGAACTTCGACCGTTAAATCACTCAACGGGCTCTGCGGTTGTTTCACCTCGAACTTTATTGGATCTTTCATCGGCTAGCCCGTTTTCTAGCGGGTCGTTGTCGGTTTTGCTGGCTCAGAGTAACACACCACCGGTTACACCCGGTGGTTTGTCTCCTCGGGCCGGGGTTGTCTGGTCAAACCAGTCAACCCCGACCCAGAAAGTTTACGGTAGCAGGTTTAGGGCCGCGTTTAGTAATCAAGATTTGGATGAATTCACGCGCGATAATTGGGGGTTTTCTGGTGATTATTTTGAAGAAAATGAAATCTCAAATCGAAAAAGTATTGAGATTTTAGCATCAAGAAATAATCAATTACACCAAAACATGAATTATTCTTCTGGGTTTTCATCTTCACCAATGAGGAATTCATCATCATCATCATCAACATTACCATTTGGAGTTAATTCAGTTATGAATTCAAGATCAGCTGCATTTGCAAAACGAAGTCAAAGTTTCATTGACCATGGATCGGTCAACCGTTCATCTGTTTCATCATCAATGATGTCATCCAAGCTTGCAGATTGGAGTTCTCCTGATGGAAAATTGAATTGGGGTTTTCAGAAAGATGAAGTTAATAAATTCAGAAAATCTGCTTCGTTTGGGGTTCAAAGATCGCCAGATTCGTTGTCGATTGCTAATAATCAGAAACATGATGTTGCATTTGATGAAGAACAATATTTTTCACCGTGGTTGGATCACGAGCAGCTTGTTGCTTGATTAGCAAGAAATCGGTAACCCTTATAACATGATTTTTATTTTGTGAAATTCTTCAAGAAGTAGTTGATTTGTATCAAGAAAACATTTATCTGATCATATTATTGTATTCTTTGCAGTTTAATTTTACTTTTAAATTTTAATATTCTATTATTGGTTTCATTTTCAATAAGTTATAGTTGATCTAAAAATTCCAACTCAAAATCAAACTCGTAAATTAAATCATTTTAAATACAAGCGAACTTAGAAAACATATACTAATTCAAGAATCAATTGATCTAAAAATTCCAATTCAAAATCAACATTTTCAGCCTCTTTCAACACTGCATTTGATTTTGTTTTCTCCGTTGCAAGTTTCTTCTTCTTCAATTCATCTTCTTCTTTTGCTAGTTTCCTCTTTGAATCTGATCTCAACTTTCGTTTACCTGCAAGTGTTCATACTTCAAACAATCAATCTATTTGAATTTCAAAATTCAACACAATTTGATGATCAGATTATTTCAAACTTCAATTCCTTACCTTTACATCCCGCATCAAAACCGATAACGAAGAATTTTCCTTTCTTGATCTCTAAAACCATTGGAGTTTGACGCGTCGGTTGACTTTTGTTGGTTAAATTACCATGATGACCTTGATGATGAACCAAAGGAATCCTTTGTGGGATTGAATCCAGTCCCATTAGCTTTGCCACAATCCCGGGGTCGGTTTTAGCATATAAAGGTTCGGTTAAATCGTTGATGTGGCGGTTTGAGGCGTGACCGAGGAAGCAGGGCAGGCGGCATAGAGATCCGGGCAGACAGTTTCGGGCGGATTTGAATTTTGATAATTGGGTTTCAGAGGAAGAAGATTGGAAGAATTTCATGTTGGTTTTGATAGATAATATTTGAAAGATAGAAAATATTAAGAAGTAAGTTGATACTAATATGATTTCAAATTGTAGATATATATGAGATCAAAAGGTGCAAAAGTAAAGAAATGTGAAAAAGAGGATGTGGCGCGGGATATGTATTTGAATGTCGAGGGAATGTGTTTCAAATAATATCTTAGGTTTATATATAAACATGTATAAATATGTGTTTACCTTTTCTTTCAATTTATAGACATTAAATGTAACATACTATATTACTATAGATATTACTATGATACTAGTATTTTTAGCCATTTAGTGCAACCAGTTATATACTTTTTACACGGGGAGAAGAAAAGGTTTATAGATTTCATTTGGTTTCTGTTTATCTAAGAGTACTGTCTCGTGGAGGTCGATGAATTGACTTTTTCTATATCGTCCGGCTACCGGTGATGATATCCTCTACTGTAAAAAAAATTACGTGAGGATTAGGTGTATGAAATAAATTATCATAAAGACATGTAATCTAACTATAATAAATTAGTCCAAGTAATATCACTTTACGATAACACAAATTTTTGAATTTTTTTGTTATAATTTCACATGAAAATAATTTATATCATTGGTGGACTCATTGGGTGGGGAATGCCATGTACAGCCTAAATCCCATGTAATTTATTAAGCCCATATTTACGTAATGTCTCAAAAAGCGTTAATGAATCGAGAATGATAGCTATTGATATTAATATATTAAAGAATGCTAATTAACCAATTGATAAACAACTTTGCTTTCAAGAAAGAGTCTCACGATTTATCTATATAACATAAGTCAAATTGCTACCATAGTTTTGTGTTGTTTATTGTTATAATAATTATCTGAGATCCACAAAACAAAAATTATAAACAAGGCTTTTTTGGTTTTCACACAAGATACTTGATATCTCGAAGACGACTTGCTCACGTGCAGACATTGTCATCTGCAGACTGTTTTTATTTTTATTTTTTGAAGACGTCCTATTAGAAAATGTCTGTTCGAACTGTTTTTGGTGTACACTTGGTCCAGACACTTTTAAAGTCTGTAGAGGGTTAAACACCACCACCACCCACTGTCCACCACCACCACACATCGTCCGCCACCACTATAGTCCACCACCCACCACCAGCGTCTACCACCACCATTGTCCAACACCACCAGCGCCTGCCACCACCATCATCCACCACCACCCTTCGTTTACCACCACCGTCCACA
This sequence comes from Stevia rebaudiana, assembly GCA_009936405.2. Taxonomy (NCBI): domain Eukaryota; kingdom Viridiplantae; phylum Streptophyta; class Magnoliopsida; order Asterales; family Asteraceae; genus Stevia; species Stevia rebaudiana. The sequence continues at coordinate 2,533,932 of WOUH02000028.1, read as the reverse complement.
ACCCACCACCACCACCACCACCACCCACTGTGTACCATCATCACCGTCCGTACACCATTACCAATTTATTTTAGCAGTCTACAGACGTTAAAAAACAAACAATCTTTTTCTTGCATACTGCAGAGGTTTGGTTCACATCTTTTTCTACAAATGTTGTCCGCAGAGTCGAGATATTTTACTTCTTGAAAAACTAACCGCAACCTAATTCAGTTGAGCATGTAAACTTTTGATGAAGTGAGGAACGACGAAGTCTCGATTGAATTTTATTCTATATAAAAGGGGAAAACGGACTCCAGGCCCAGTTTTATTTGAATAAATAATTGTAAGCCCAAATCTAAATAATTATAATATCCTTTCCTGTCTCAACTCTCAAGTGTGCAGATTTTAGGACACAGATGCTCTACTTATTTTAGTCGGCAAATTTATTTATGTTAATTAAGATTTGAAATCGAATGATCCTTAGCCCTAATAAGGTACATGCGTCGTTTTCATAAAATGAGTTCTCAAGTTCGCGTTTCACTCCAGGCATAAAAACCCTAAATAAGCCAAATGGTTTTACTTAGTTTTCCCCTTCTAAAATAGTTGGTCAGGTGTCTTTGACGTTCAAACTTGACCAATCGTTGTCGTAAAAAAAAATTAAGATTTAAAGTCACAATATTTTGGTAAAAAATATAATTTTGTGTATTTTACTAGTATCGTAAAATTCAAACTCTTGTTTCAGGTCTCCACATATTTGCAAAAAGATATTTCAACTCAAGCAAAAATGATGGTTAAACAAT
>WOUH02000028.1:2513341-2523846 GCA_009936405.2 Stevia rebaudiana | reverse complement strand
ATTTGAGTTTTATTTCCGCTGCTGTGTAATTCTATTTAGACCTTGTGTTTTGAGTAAATCCGATGACGTGGCGAGCCCATGGAGTTAGGGGCGTCACATTTAAAGACCTTTTGGTTCTGCTTCCCTACTTTCTATTTCTATCACATCAACTTATTTGAACTGCTCACTTAGAATGAAGATTAATAATGAGCAGAAAGGAGTTCACATAATACCACGAAGCGAGAGAGAGCCTTTGCTTACATGTTTTACCGTGCCCTCCCAGCACACCTATCTTCATTTTCCTTTAGTCACATCCAGTCTATGTTCTTCTTCCAACTTCTGATGGCGGAGAGCTTGGACAAATAGTAAGAGTGAATAAAAGATATGACATACGGGAATAGTATATGAAATAATAAGGGAGACTGGAGATAGGCGTGGTTAATACTTCATATAGCACTTTAGCAATTACTAGTAAGCCCCTATTGACCCCAGTCTTGTTTTAGTCTAGAACTACATATACTATCTCATTAAACGTCGAATGTCCCTATGATGCTAGCCAGTGAAAAAGGAATGTGTTTACTTCTTTGCTGGCTTGACTCTAGAACTATTAGAGGAAGGAAGCATGATCGGTCTATCCCATTAAGCCTAAGTCCGCTAGCAATATGAAAGGACTAATATTCTTGGACTGTGACTATGTGAACAAAGACACAAGATATTCATGATTCAAGTGAAACAAATAAACACAAATACGAAATTATTATATGTAGGTTAACACGAGCACAACATTGTTCACCACTATTCATTTACCTGGAATTTTTGTATATTTTTACATAATACAATATAAAAATTTAAAATTAATGAAAATATACAAAAACTACTTTAAAAGTATCAAATTTGTTGTCAATGTTATTAGTTTTTTAATTGGATACAACATAACAATAATTAAATGTAATTCTAAATATGTCCACAAGTTTGATCCAAAACTAACCCGACTCACTAAGCTATAACAAACTTATGAATGCGTGTTAAAATCATGTCATGATTGCGTATAATTCAAGAAATCCACAAAAACCAGATTTTAAATCCTATTCAAGGTTACATAATAAGAAATTCATAATGCATGAAGTCATGCACCAAATAAACAAAATTGGTCTACTAGTAACGTACGTAACTTCAAACTTATCTCAAAAAAACGAATAAAAATAAAAATATTAAATAAAGAAAATACCCACAAACAACATCACAAAAGATAAGATTATGGAACTAATTAATCAAGAAATACTTCATTACTTTTTTTGTTGATGTGGAATTTGTTCATCCAAGAAAATTGGGGGTCCGCAACTGAGAAAACGAGTACGAAAAAGATTTGTTTAAGTGAGCAGAAAAGAAAAGAAAAGAAAACGGAGTGTGTGACACATGATTGTTGACCACATCCTACATTCCTTTTTTAACCTACAAACACTCTCACTCTTTTACTCATTTCAACCTCTTTTCTTCCTGCTTCTTTCACCCATTTTCACAACCAATGTTTCGTCCCAAAACTTCTTTTGAATCCATAGAATCTGGGAATCAAAACCAGGTATTTCTTCGTGTTCTTATGATCATTCTTCTGTAGATTTGTTGGAGGAGATGAATCTTATTGTGTGTTAATTTCTTTCATTGGTGTGTCGGTTCTGTTTTCTTGACGGACAATATGAATCTGTTTTGTGTTCTTTGTTTTTCTTTGTAATGAGTTTTCAAGATTCATTTGCCGGTTGTTAAAGTTGAAAATTTGTAATTTTTTTGAAGTATTTGTTGCAATGGGTGTGTGTAATGATTGACTGTTATACAATATTACAATGTACGGAAGGTATTTTTTTTATAATTTTTTTACAGAAAAGATTAATTCATCACCTATGTGATTCTGTTTCTGTGTGGTATTTTTCTTGATTTTTAGATGATTTTCTTCATGGTTAAGAGTTGTTTTGTACTATTCAAGAATCAAGAATGGTTTGAAGATTTTTACATAATTGGCTTATTTTAGATGTGTTTTAGTATGATTTGCAATGATTGCTGATTATACTTCGGAATTAAACAAAAGACTGAGGGAATTTCTTAAAAAACTTGTTAACTACAGTCTTATTTATTTTTAATTTTTTTAAGTAGGACCTTCAAAAGCAGGCATTTTTCTGCAAAGGTTAAACCTACTTTCTACCAAATTCACTTTTTGCGAATTATGTCATATCTATCTTCACTTTTGTGATGCTTTCCTTCATGGGTAAGTGTTGTTTTGTATTTTGTCTTTTAATTTGTATCAAGATTCAAAAATGAAGTGTAAAGATTAAAATTTTAACTTTTGCACTATCTTTACTCTAATTTACCAAACTAAAGAAGATAAATTAGTAGGATGTTTATTGTTTTATGTATGCTTCATTTGTCTTTTTATGGTGGGTGAAAACACATTTTAAATGTATTGATGCCTATATGGAAGTGTAAAATAGTAACTCATGGATATTATCATAAACCAACTTATGTCATAACAATTTCTGATCTTCAAATCTTTTCAACTTGTAGTTCATTTACATAGTTAGATTCTTTGATCAGTTTTCTTTTCATAAATTGCTTTTTCTTCTAAGAAACTCGTATCATCAATTGTCTTCTTTATGTGAACTCCATTCTTTCTAGTAAAATGTCTAATCGCGTATTGTTTTATTAAATCAGAAATTAAAAAAGGCATCATGTCACGCGGTGTTGAGTTTGGCTTATCAAAGTCTTGGAGTTGTTTATGGTGATCTAAGTACATCACCACTTTATGTTTACAAGACCACATTTTCAGGAAAACTTAGTCTTCATGAAGATGATGAAGAAATTTATGGTGTTCTTTCCTTCATCTTTTGGACTTTTACACTAATAGCCCTTCTTAAATATGTGTTCATTGTCATGTCAGCTGACGACAATGGCGAAGGTATACCTCGCTAATTTGTTTTAAACGGGAATCGTTGGTTGTTTGAATGTGCATTTTATTAGTGATTTAATATATATTGAATAATTAGAATCTAAAAAGATGTTATTATCGATAAACTCTTGACTCCCTCTAGCTGAGGTCTCAGGTTCAAGTTTGACTTTCACTAGTTTTCTACCACCAACTCCTTTAAAGCAACAAGTTCATAGTGTTGTAAACACCGCTAAATGCTAGTGGGGCAGTCTGGTACCGACCAACGATTAATCGAGATTAATAATGCTTAATTGGATTGGAATTTTATGTGTAAATTTCAAAATTATTGGAATTTTATATATAAATTTCCAAAATTATTGAACTTTTATATGTAAATTTTCAAGATTATTGGAGTTTTATATGTAAATTTCAAAAATCAGTATATATATACATATGACCCGACACGCACAAAATTATATATATAATTTTTCAAAATAAGTATAGTTTTTAGAATACTTTTAGTATTTTGACCAATTTTGGCCTTACTCCTATCAATTTTAAGGGCCGATTAAGGGAAATCGAATAAGTAGCCCTCTAATTCCCGGTTTTTTAGCAATTAATCAGGGCGATATTTACAACACTGATTGAGTTTTCCATTGATATTCATATGATCAATTTCAAAACACAAATCCTAACACCCGCTTAGTGGCATTTTTGTAAATACGAAAACCGTTGAAAGTTTTTAACATATGATTAATGTGTGTTAAAGGTGGTACATTTGCATTGTATTCCTTACTCTGCCGACATGCAAATCTTAGTATGCTTCCAAATCAGCAAGAAACCGATGAAAAACTATCTGCATATGCTGTCAAAAAGACTGCAGAAACTTGGCAAAGTTTTGCTTTGAAATCTTTCTTTGAAAAACACACCAACTTTAGAAAAGCGTTGTTGATCTTTGTTCTTCTTGGAACTTGTATGACGATTGGTGATGGTGTTTTCACTCCTGCGATATCGGGTAATTACCTTATATTAAAATTGGTAATTTTGACCCGTTTACGTATAAATGGGTCAGTTTAGAATGTGGTTTATCTCAAACTGGTTGAAAGTCACCAAAAGTTTGTTTCTAATACATCCAACCTCAGTACCATCTTTTTTTTTTTTTTTAAATTAGATTACTATTGTACTAATTTTCTGGAAATTTCGACCCGTTTACTTATAACTGAGTCAAGTTGGTGGTTGTTTGTTTTAAACGGGTCAAACGGGTTGAGAGCCGCCAAACGTTTGTTTCTGGTATACTAATACAACCTCATGTTTGTCTTTATTTAAACAATCAGATTACTAATATAGTAATTTTGTTTAAATCATAATTAACACATCCATTACTTGTAAAAAAAAAAATTTCAGGTCAACTGACCAAGTAGATCTGTTTTGACCGTACTTAAAAAAAAAGTCACATTTCAAGAAAATAACTAAAACATTCATTTTGCAAAAAACTAATTAATAAAATATTTTCGGGTCAACCAACCCGTCCGGTCCGTTTATCAAACACACCCATATTACAAGATTCTGATTGTTAACTTACAAATCTTTGTAAACATTTCAAGATTTTTGGTTTCAGTTCTTTCTGCTGTTTCAGGAGTCAAGATTAAAGCTACCGGTCTTCATGAAAGTAAGTCAGCATAATTATATAATAAAATCCTCATTTTTAGCAAAAATTTTATCCTAATTTATGTTCTAATTGCATAGATTATGTGGTCGCGATATCATGTGTTCTTTTGGTTGGACTTTTCTCGATTCAACATCATGGGACCCACCGAGTAGCTTTCTTGTTTGCTCCAATTGTGACAGCATGGCTATTGTCGATTGCTGGAATTGGAATATATAATATTATTCAATGGAACCCACAAATATTTCGCGCGCTTTCACCTGTTTACATGGTGAAATTACTAAAAAGGACCGGTCATGAAGGTTGGTTATCTTTAGGAGGAGTTGTTCTTTCGATTACAGGCGTCGAAACCATGTTCGCTGATTTAGGCCATTTTTCGACATTGTCTGTTAAGGTAACAAAATCATTTACAAATCTCAAAACAAAACAAAACAAAACAAAACACGAATGATGCTAATAATTTATTCTAGAAAAAGGGCCCAAAAGTTGAACCATTCGGCGCACGAAAAATGTACATGATGTGTTGCTCTATGTACAACCAGAAGTTGTGTCTCTATCATCTATTTTACATATCTAACTTTTATTATATACTTCACAACATACAACATATATATAAATATAATATAATATAATATAATCAAATAGATATCCTAAAAGTGGAATCTGACTAGGTGAACAAGTAAATAGATATCCTAAAAGAAAAATCATTTTTCTACATAAAACACTACTAAAATGAAACATCAATAGGTAAGAGTAAGAGAAAAATAAAAAGTAAATTAAGAAATTCGGTCATATGATTCCAATATATATTCAAGCACACAGGTATGTGGTTTCCGGTTATCGGGTCAGGTATCACCTAATACCATACTCGTCACATACCCGCAAATTTTTTTAAATTAATCCCATACCTGGTCCAATAGTTGTCACGTTTCATGTAAGCTACCAATAACAAATGAAATAATGGAAATAAATAGCAACAAGCATAATATCATTAAACAACACATAAACATAAAAGTTTCAATTTTTATACTGTTTTCAGATCGCGTTCACGTTTCTTGTGTATCCATGCTTGATTCTTGCATATTTGGGCGAGGCTGCATTTCTGTCGAGACATCACGAGGATATTCAAAGAAGCTTTTATAAAGCCATACCAGGCAAGAATCGAACCCACGAGAATCCGAATCTTTCAAAACCGTTATGTTGACTTTCTTGTTGACTTTTTTTTTTTACAGAAGCTGTATTCTGGCCAGTGTTTATAGTGGCAACTTTTGCAGCTGTAGTAGGAAGTCAAGCTGCAATTTCTGCCACGTTTTCAATTATAAGTCAATGTTGCGCGTTAAATTGTTTTCCGCATGTGAAAATCGTTCATACTTCAAGAAAAATATACGGGCAGGTTTACATCCCGGAGGTTAACTGGATGTTGTTGAGTTTGTGTTTGGCTGTTACAATTGGGTTAAGAGACACTAACATGATAGGACATGCATATGGTATTCATCTTTTGAATTTAGTCAATAAATCCTTACACTTTGACTTTTTAAGGTCAAACATAAACATTTCATTTCTTCACGTGGTTTTTTTCTCAAATTCATGATAAAAATTTGTTAACTTGAAGTGTTTTTGTATCATGTTAATGGGTCAAGAATCTTTTGACATTTTGTTGTGATTAAAAGCTAACAGTTGGTATGTTTGACCTTAAAAGTCAAATTTATATTCAATTGGAACAAAGGTAATGCCTTTTTGATTTTCAGGTCAAACATAGTCTTTAAACTTGTATCTTCACATGCATTATGTACTTGTCATCCGGAATTTCAAGATTTTGTAGTAACTATAAGTTAAATTTTATCATGTTTGACCTCAAAAGTCAAAATTGTATTCATTTGGAACAAAGAATTAATGCCTTCTATTTCTGAGGTGAAACATCATCAAAAGAATTACATTTAAAGGCTTTTTGTGTCAGATTTTTTTGGTTAAATTTGCTCTTAAAGATTTTCAAATTTGTGTGTCATTTAAGCTTAAAAGTTTATCAGTTTGACCTCAAAAGTCAAAATCACATTAATGTTAAACAAAATGATTAATGTTTTCAAGTTCTAATGTTGTAGGATTAGCAGTGACAATAGTGATGTTTGTGACAACTTGCTTGATGACAATGGTGATGATCATCGTGTGGAAGCAACGGGTTGTAACCGCTGCTGCTTTTCTTGTACTTTTCGGGTCGGTTGAACTCGTTTATCTCTCAAGCGCGTTGTTTAAAGTCCCGAAAGGCGGTTGGATCTCGCTTCTCCTCTCTTTAACCTTCATGTCAATAATGTTTGTATGGAATTATGGGAAGTTAAAAAAACACGAATTCGACCTCGAAAACAAAGTCTCAATGACCCGAATCCTCTCATTGGGCCCGAGCCTCGGGATGGTTCGGGTCCCGGGAATCGGGCTCGTTTACACCAATTTGGCAACGGGAATCCCGGCTATATTTGGTCATTTCGTGACCAACTTACCGGCTTTTCATCAAGTTTTGGTGTTCGTGTGTGTGAAATCGGTCCAAGTCCCGTATGTTATGCCCGAAGAACGAATGCTAATGGGCCGGGTTGGGCCTCGAGAGTATCATATGTTTAGATGCATCGTTAGATATGGTTACAAAGACGTCCCACACGAGAATTACAACTTCGAGAACCGATTAGTGTCGGCACTTGTCGAGTTTCTTGAAACTGAAGGCAAATATGATGAGTTTGGTGATACCGAGAGTGAGAATCTTGACGAGAATGTCGTTCAACGCGTGTTTACGCTTCCCGATCATGAAGAAAAGATGGTTCGATCGTTGAAGGAGATCGAGGAGTCGGTTTCCGGGTGTTTAGAGACTCACCCGAGTCTTAAAGATGAATCGGTTCAAATACTTAAAGCTCGGGAATCTGGGATCGCGTATATACTCGGACACTCGTACGCGAAAGCCAAGAAATCATCCACGATATTCTCAAAGTTTGCGATCGATGTCGTGTACTCGTTTTTGAGTAGGAATTGCCGGGGAACGGATGTCGTTTTGAACGTGCCTCATACGTCATTGCTAGAAGTTGGTATGATTTATTACGTGTGACGGTAATGTATACGTTATGCGGGTATATGACTATACGTATATGTTAGTTAAAAGACTTAAAAGCTAATATTAGGATGCGGTTAGGTTTAGTGTAGATGTTAAGATAAATATATCATAGAAAGCTAAATTGTACATGGCGTTAAACTTTGCTTACCGGAGAGCAAAGGTCACATATATATAATAATATTATTATTCTATATTGATTTGGAGTGTTTGAATGTGTTTTTATAAAATGACTATTATAACTTGCATAATGATAATTTCGCCTTGTAAGTGCTAACCGGTGTAGAAACATGGGGGTTATGAGAGTGTACAAGAGTTGTGATTATATAAGTCTCTATTTTTTTAGGGTCCAAAAGTTTGAGTTTTTATATACATTTTATATATATAATTATAATTATAACTAAAACATATATGATTTACAATCAAAACCATTTAATTTATTAAAGTTTTAAACTAATAACAAATGATATAAAGATACATTAACTCATAACTATTATTATATTAACCTAATTTTTTACTTATGAATATTTATATATGTATATATATGAGCTTATTTTCAGTGATTACACGTGACATCAAAATTATCGACCATTTGTAGAAACGGTTGTTTAAAAATCAGGAAACAAGCTATAGGTGTGTTATTAAACTCTTGATACCGACTGTTGGGGAATTTCCGTTTATCTCTTTGGCGTGATAAGGTCAAGAAGAGAAGAATAAGGAGCGGATAATTATAGACAATTAAATGTGATGTGATTTAATTGTTAGTGACATTTATTGTGTCCAAGATATATCAGTTTATTAGCAATTTGAGTTTTAGTCTAATTAGTTTGTATTAGATTATATAAACCGTGAATGAGGGTTTACAAATTGTAGGTCAAGTTTTGCGTAGTTTCTTGATTATTAATAAACAATTGAGGTATATTGCCTATTGTGTTCGTGTTTTGTTCTCTGATTGAAACCGATTCAGTTCTTCCAGAAAAATCCAGTAACGATCGGAGCGAGGCTACAAGTTGGAAGCAGGACACTGTGCTGCTGATTGTCTTGTAATCTTAAGGCATTGATCGGCTGATTGTCCACTTGCTTCGATCATCTGAGTCCACCAGATTAAGGAAACCGGCAGAGACGGTAGCAGCGAACAACTGGAACAAGGTTCAAAATCACCTACAGACGCCGATCAGCAGCAATGGCAGACGGGGCAAGAGGAGGTGGTGGGGATAAATCGAACAGTAGTGCAACAAGCCTTCAATGCCCGATGTTAAACCAAGTTAATTATACTATATGGGCAATGCGTATCAAGGCTATCTTCAATGTTCATGGCCATTGAACCCGGAACAGGAGCAAACGCGACAAAAAGTAACATGGCAGTTTCAGTCAATTCCGGAAGATCTGGTGTTGCAGATTGGCAACCTTAAGGAGATGTGGGACGCGATTAAGGTCCGACACTTAGGAGCCGATCGAGTGAGAGAAGCAAGACTTCAAACACTTATGAATGAGTTTGATTCCATAAAGATGAAAGACTCGAGCAATGTTGATGATCAAGCAAACTTTCGGGAATTGCATCAAAGGCTACATCCCTAGGCTCGGTTATTGACGAAGGCAGACTGGTGAAAAAGTTCCTAAACAGCCTGCCAAAACATTTTATACACATGGTTGCCTCAATCGAACAATTATTGGATTTAAATACTATAACTTTTAATGATGTTGTAGGTCGAATGAAGGCATATGAGGAACGGGTCAAAGATGATGAAACACAATCTGACAGTCAAGGAGCACAAGGAAAGTTAATGTTCAGCAACAGCGGTGCTGGAACAAAACAATACACTCGAGAATCAGGTAGAGGACGTGGACGTGGAAACAACTCCCGCAACAGTACTCGAGTTAATAACAACCAAAGTTCCAACGAAGGATCAAGTAATGGTGAGAAGCACAAGGCAAAGGAGCGCGATTACTCTAAAGTACAATGTTTCCGTTGCGATCAATTTGGCCATTTTGTATCCAGAACGGAAGAAAGATAAACAAGTGAACCTTTCTGAAACAAATGGCGATGACCCAACCCTATTCATGATGGAAGAAACCCAGGAAACAATCTTCTTAAATGAAGATAGAATATTTCCAAAGAACTATGATTCGAGTTCAATGGACGAAGGAGCGAGTAACCATATGACAGGTAACTTATCACTATTCTCTGAATTGAATAGAAAGATTAGATTTGGTGATGGATCTAGGGTGGAAATTCATGGGAAAGGGTCAATATTGCTAAAGGTAAAGCAGGCGAACAGAAGCTTTTAACAGACATTTATTTCATACCTAGCCTTCGTAGCAACATCATCAGCCTAGGGAAAGCAACCGAGACGGGCTGTGACATTTGAATCAAGGATGACTATCTCATAATGAATGATGCCCAAGGAAAGCAGATGATGAAAGTAACTCGTTTATATATGGTTCGTTTAGAAATGGTAAAACCCATCTGTTTACAAGCTCAATATGATAACGATAGTTGGTTGTGGCACGCAAGACTTGGCCACATAAACTTTGATACGATAAAACGAATGAGCAATCAGGGGTTAGTACATGGTATGCCAAAGGTGAATCATGCAAATCAACTGTGCGAGTATTGTCTCGTGGGGTCGAACTCCGTTTCCCAAGACAGCCACCTATCGAGCAACATACGCGTTAGAACTAATCCACGCAGATCTGTGTGGTCCAATCTCCCCGAGTACCATAGCTGGAAACATGTATATTTTCGTGTTAATAGATGACTTCTCGCGCTTTATGTGGACCTTGTTGGGTTTTAACAAGTTTATCAAAGTCATTTTAACCATTTAAAATGTACAAACGCAGCGGATATTTAGAGTTTT
>WOUH02000028.1:2487353-2513241 GCA_009936405.2 Stevia rebaudiana | reverse complement strand
GGGTGGGTTGGAATGTTAGTTTACATCTCATGAATTTAATCGGTTCTGTGATATGGAAGGTATTGTCAGACATTTAACTGCCCCATATACACCACAGCAGAATGGGGTAGTTGAAAGACGTAATCGTACCTTACTCGAGATGACAAGGAGTATGTTAAAAGCTAAGGAAGTTCCAAACTTTCTATGGGGCGAAGCAGTTAGACACGCCACTGATGTGATAAACAAGATCCCGACCCGCGCAATCGATAATACAACTCCGTACAAAATGTTAAGGGGTAAAGTACCTGACTTAAATTACCTAAAAATCTTTGGATGTTTGGCTTTTGCAAAGGTAACAGGTGGAAACTTAAAGAAACTTGATGACCGCTCAGTTCGGTTGATTTACCTTGGAAGTGAAAAAGGATCTGCAGCCTATCGTCTGTATAATCCAGTGACCCGGAAACTTGTGGTAAGACGGGATGTGAAGTTTGACGAAGCAAGGGGGTGGAATTGGGACAAATCCGGAAACTTGAATGAGCTCGAACCGGGAATGTTTTGGGTCAATTATGGTAACATTGTTGATACGGGAGAGGGGCCAGGGAACACAAATCTGGACGTTAATGGTCCTGATCCGGAACAAAATCAAAACAGCCCAGAAACAGGCCCAACATCACCAAGTGGCAGCGCAAGCCCAGTTGCACAAACTGGGTCAAATCAGTCAACTGAAGCATCGGGGCAGAAGCCCATGAAGAAGCCCACAACGCCAATGATGGATCACATGAAACCGGCCCGCAACGCTCCAACAGGCACTTAGTGACTCTGGTACGTTTTAATGATTATGTCCTAAATAATGTTTCTGTTGTTGATGATACATTGGCATTTACTGATGATGAACCTTTGTGTTTTGGTGATGCTAAATCGAAACCAGAATGGATGAGTGCTATGCGCGCGGAAATTGAATCCATACACAAGAACAACACATGGACTCTAACTGAACTACCAAATGGAGCTAAAGCAATTGGGCTGAAGTGGGTGTTTAAAACCAGAAGAAACGCTGATGGTTCCTTAAATAAACACAAAGCAAGATTAGTAGCCAAAGGATACGTGCAACAACCAGGAATTGATTTCGATGATACAGTTCGGTTAATACTCTCTCTCGCATCGAATGAAAATTGGGAAGGACATCATTTAGATGTAAAGTCCGCGTTTCTACATGGAGAATTAAAAGAGGAGGTTTATGTGTTGCAACCTGAAGGATTCGAGAAGAAGGGCTCAGAAAACAAAGTCTACAAACTCTCAAAAGCCCTATATGGACTAAGGCAAGCACCGCGAGCGTGGAATACAAAGTTAAAATGATATTCTACACAACTTAAAATTTCAAAGATGTACGCAAGAGCAGGCAGTATATCGAAGGGTGATTAGCAATGGCATACTATTGGTTGGCGTCTATGTGGATGATTTAATAGTGACTGGCTCAAATAAAAAAATCATTAATGAATTCAAATATGCTATGTCAAGCAAGTTTGAAATGTCTGACTTGGGATTGCTTACTTTTTATCTGGGTATAGAAGTATTTCAAGGAAAAGATGGGATAAAAATTAAACAAGAATCCTATGCGAAAAGGATACTGACTGAAGCCGGTATGATAAACTGCAATACCACTAGTGTACCAATGGATCAAAATGTTAAAATGTCTAAATTTGAAGAAGAGGAAGATGTAGACGCAACAAGCTATCGAAGAACTGTTGGCTGTCTTCGTTATCTGTTGCAAACACAACCTGACTTGGCTTTTGCGGTAGGAGTCGCTAGCCGATACATGCAACGTCCAAAATCGCCTCACGTGGCATTAATTAAGCAAATCTTGAGGTATGTAAACGGTACTCGTGGATATGGGATCTCATATACTCGTGGAAAAAATGAATTGATTGGGTATAGTGACAGCAGTCACAATATAGATCCAGATGACGGGAGGAGTACAACTGGGCATGTATTTTGGTTTGGTTCTGGACCAATTACGTGGTATTCGCAAAAACAAAATACCGTGGCCTTATCTTCATGTGAAGCAAAATATATGGCAGCAAGTGCAGCAGCGTGTCAGGCTCAGAGAATTGGTGAATGAACTAGTTGGGAAAAGGATACAACTAGGAGTATTGCGAGTGGATAATACGTCAGCAATAGCTCTTGTAAAAAATCCAGTGTTCCATAGACGCAGCAAGCATATTAAGTCTCGATATCATTATATTAGAGAGTGCATTGAAAATGAAGTTATATTGGTTGAGCATGTAAGTGGCATTAATCAATGTGCAGATATCTTGACAAAAGCTTTGGGTAAAAGCAAAGCTTAAGGAAATGACAGAGAAGCTTGGAGTTGAAAACTTGTCTGAAGATAGTTCGAAATTCCGGGGGTGACCGACCAAATAATCTTAACTGAAACAAATCACTCGGTTTGACAATAAAAAAAGAAAAATATGTATACTTTTATAATTGAGAATTATTTTTAAACTTCCTAAGCAAATAATCCGCATTAAATTCCTCTTAATTACATGCAAACAAAAGTCTTCCTCCACAAGAAACTACCATAAACAACCACCTCAAACTCTCCCTACAAATTCGAATCTCACTCAACTCACCACCACTATATCACCATCATTCACCCAACTTCAACCTTCAAACACTACCATCTTTCTCTCACTAAACAATGGAATCATCCGATGTGATCAACAAAGACTCCACCATGGGCCGCCACTTGGCCCGTCGGTTAGTCGAGATCGGTGTGACCGACATCTTCACCGTGCCCGGTGATTTCAACCTAACCCTTTTGGACCACCTCATTGCTGAACCGCGGTTGAAAAACATCGGGTGTTGCAATGAGCTCAATGCGGGCTATGCAGCCGATGGTTATGCTCGGTCCCGCGGTGTGGCGGCGTGCGTGGTTACGTTCACCGTTGGTGGGTTGAGCGTGCTTAATGCAATAGCGGGTGCGTATAGTGAGAATCTACCGGTTATTTGTATCGCGGGTGGTCCGAATTCGAATGATTTCGGGACGAACCGGATCCTTCATCATACTATTGGGATACCGGATTTTAGCCAGGAGTTGAGGTGTTTTCAGACCGTTACTTGCTACCAGGTAAAACGTACAAAATTTTAAAATCGTAAGCATTCAAATGGGCGGATTTGGGTCTAAAGATGCATAAAATCATGAAATTCGTGCGCTCATATGTTTCGGTTTCAATCCAAATTGTATCACCCGTTTAACAAAAAGTGCAAAGGTGTAACAACAAATGTTTTAAAAATCGGTTTACCATATTGAGATAAGAAATGATGTAACCGGTTAAAACAGGTTAAATCGGACGGTTCAACCGGTCGATTAGTTAACCTTATAATGACATAAAGTATTACATCAACTAAAAAAGAATACAAAAATATACACCGCCATGTTTAATCTGATTTTGTTCAAAAACTTTGTTGAACATGTGACTCCGTTCAATCACCATCCAAATTCTGTTGGTAGATAAAAATAAATCAATATATAGTTAATATATCTACTTTATTTCCTTTTATTTGCTTGACAAACTAAAAAAATAGTAAACAAATCATAATAATATGATGTTAAAATTAGTAGAACAAATCATATATTAAAAGCAAAATCCAGAATTGATTTTAGAATCAATCCGATTACAAGCTTTTACCAACAATAGATACTCTATACTATATATATAACATATAGTTCAAACAGTAGCGAAAATCTTAAATTGATAGGAATGAGCAAAGGATGATCGGAATGAGCAAACAGAAATATGGAATTGATGTTAAAATCAATCCGGTATAAATCATTAAATCATTACTACACGAAATTGTGTTAAAATCAGTAGCACAACTTATGAAAAAACAAAAACTTACTGGAAGGGATGATCAGAATGCATAGAGGACGACCTGAATGAGCAGAGGAATGATCGGCGATTGGAGATTATTGATCGAAAATAATTTGATTGGAGAGGAATGAACGAAAAGTAGATAATAGTGATCGTTGCATTATGTAGCAAGCATGTTAAAAGTTAAAATCGTGTTTTGAAATTTTCATCTTGGGCCCTTCTATTCATTTTTTTAACACTTGGCACAAACCGGTTCACTAATTCAAAATGAAAAGGCCGGTTAAATTGACGGTACGACCAGAAACATAAACATCTAAAAATTGGCTCTAACTGTATCGGATTTTATAACAGTAAGCGGTTGAACCGACGGGTTCAAACCGGTTTTAAAACACTGGTAACACCTTGTTAGTAGCTCGAATTGAAGCTTTAAAAGTACGAATTAAATCGAGTTTAAATGAGCTCGAGCGAGAGATCTAGTCATCTAGCTCATTACGTGGCTTGTCTATCATACGAGCTTGAGCCGCTTTACGAGTGTAAAAGCTTTTAATTATGTAGTTTTCTAATTTATTAGTATTAAGAGCGTGTATATATATATGTTTAATGATTATTACATACAATATTAGGTTAAAAAAATATTTAAATAAAATATATTAGATATAGTTAAAGTATTTTTATAAACATATGGGAGGATTTCAAACGAGAACTCATATTTTTAGTAAAAGCTTTAGTCTTTTCTACACATGTGTAAAAAATAGTTTTTCAAGTTTCTTGTAAAAATAATAGCTCTCATTTGAACTCTCCCTATAAATATATATAAATTTATTTTCTATATTGATATATTCAGATAAATTAATTAATAAAGGAGTATTAGCAAAGCTCGAAGTTGAAAAAGTTTCTCAAAAGACAAATTCAGGCATTTAAAACTCTTAACAAGTTAAATTTAAACAAGTTTGACTTACCACTACACGAAGGGACAAAGGGGAAGGTAAAATGTACGTGTTAGAACAAGTTGAGCTGTTGAGATAATCATAAAAACTAAAGAAAGGTGGCTTATTTTACTACCTCACACATTTCATTTTTGGTAAATACTTTTTCTTTTCATAATACAAAAGCATATTCAAGTTGACTTTACAACCAATTCGGTAAAAAATAGAACGACCTGAGTTCATCACGAGATAGTTGATATTGACTCATTAAAAAATTATTGTCACCCTCCCTAATCTTAAACAAGCTGAAGCTTCACATTTTGAGTTTGCGAGCCCAAAAGATGCTTATTATTTGTTCGATTTTAATTTAATATATTAACTAAAATTTATGTAACTATTATTATGTATTATACATATGATTATTCTTATATATTTATTTATACTAATATAGATTAATTACATATGAAAAATACAATTATTGCTCTAACCAAGCTCTCTTAAGTTAGACGAGACCAGCTTGAGATTTTGTAAGTTAAACGAGACGATCAGGGCCTTCAAACTAAAAAAACAGGACTCAAGCTCGGCTCATTTTGTTTATACCCTTACTCAAAAACCATTATTTTGTCATCATTAAATAGTAGTGAGACTATGTGTAACACAGGCTGTGATTAGTCATTTGGAAGACGCTCACGAACAAATCGATAGGGCGATCTCAACCGCCATCAAAGAATGCAAGCCCGTTTACATCAGCGTTAGTTGCAATCTCCCCGGTCTTCCTCATCCAACTTTTAGCAGGGATCCGATCCCGTTTTCGATCATCCATCGGTAGTAACTAACACTTCATAACTTTCTTCTAATGATATTACTTCACGTATACATGACACATATATAACACTTTTATCTTGCAGCACAAGTAACACCACGGGTTTAGAAGCGGCTATTGAAGCGGCGGCTGCCTTCCTGGACGCTGCGGTAAAGCCTGTGTTAGTTGGTGGCCCGAAACTGCGTGTGGCAGCAGCTACCGAGGCGTTTGTAGAGTTTGCAAACGCGAGTGGCTATGCACTCTCTGTCATGCCCGCGGGTAAAGGGATGGTTCCCGAGACCCACGAGCACTTTATCGGGACCTACTGGGGCGCGGTCGGTACATCATTTTGTTCTGAAATCGTTGAGTCTGCCGATGCATATCTCTTTGCGGGGCCCATATTCAATGACTATAGTTCAGTGGGCTACTCGTTGTTGCTAAAAAAAGAAAAGGCCATCATCGTGCAACCCGATCGTGTGGTTATCGCAAACGGACCCGCTTTCGGGTGTGTTTTAATGAAGGATTTTCTTGAAGGACTTGCAAAAGTAATCACTAAAAACACCGCGGCTTACGAGAACTACCACCGGATCTTTGTTCCCGATGGTGAACCGATCCCACCAGAACCCGAGGAACCGTTACGGGTTAATATTTTGTTCCAACACATACAAAAAATGCTCACCGAAAACACTGCAGTGCTTGCTGAAACTGGAGATTCATGGTTTAACTGCCAGAAGTTGAAGTTGCCAGATGGATGTGGGTACGATATGTTATTGGACTTTTATTTGTATAAATATTTTCACCTGATTTAATGCAATTCTTGCATATAAAGAAGGAGAAAAGTTTGTGTTACACTTGTAGGTATGAATTTCAAATGCAATATGGTTCGATCGGGTGGTCCGTTGGTGCACTTCTCGGCTATGCTCAAGCTATACCTGATAAACGGGTTATTGCTTGCATCGGTGATGGTAGTTTTCAGGTATAAACTAAGGGTGTCAATCGTGTCTCGTTAAAGGGTTTAATTGTTCAACCCAGTGTTGTAAAAATCGGCCTAGGCAGCTGTCGAGGCGTTAAACGACCAGAAATCGGTCAAAATCTCTAAAAATCAGTCAAAAGTGGTTTAAAAAGTCAAAATTGGTCAAATTTTGTTTAAATCAATCTGAATTGGATAATATATATTAAAATTAGTAAAAATCTTCCAAGTATTTATAAAAATATAATTATTTTATATAAATTTTGTATATCTATATTAATATATATATATATATATATAATATTGAAAAATTACATATAAAATTCCAATCCGCCTAGTTTCGATTAATCCCAAGGCGGAGGTACGCCTAACTAGCGCCTCCTCCAACCTTGGTTCAACCTGAACACAATGCGAATATTTATATTTATTCATGTCGAAAACATCGATAACTAAAGGTTTCAATGCATAAAAATACATTATGACCGATAATATTTTGAACATGTAGGTAACAGCGCAAGACGTGACAACAATGATAAGAAACGAGCAAAAAAGCATAATATTTCTGATAAACAACGGGGGTTACACCATAGAAGTCGAGATCCATGACGGACCTTACAATGTGATAAAAAACTGGAACTACACGGGTGTCGTGGAAGCTTTCAATAACGATGATGGTAATCTTTGGACTGCAAAGGTAATATTGAAAAATCTCAATCTAATAATAAATAACCGTAAATTTGAGATGATTAAGGATTCATTAGTGGTAAATTACAGGTGAAAAATGAAGAGGAGTTGATTGAAGCAATATCAACAGCAACAGGAGAGAAAGAGGATCATTTGTGCTTCATAGAAGTGTTTGTTCACAAGGATGATACAAGTAAAGAACTTCTTGAATGGGGTTCAAGAGTTTGTTCGGCTAATAGTCGCCCGCCGAATCCACAATAATTTAATCGTGTTTGAATGTGACACGAAAACTTTTGTTTAATTTGGTGGAGTGAAATAGTTTGGACCAAACTCGTTTGTGGCTTTTCGTTTTGCTGATCAGTTTAGATGAAAATCGAATATTTTGTTTTGGATTCTAGAATGGTTTTGAGTTAACTTCTTTTTTATCTTTTTATCTTGTATGTTTGAAACATGTGTACAGTGTACGACAATTAGAGGCATAAACAGTCCAAGACCCTCATGAACTCCTCAAGATTGGCTATTAAAACTTATATTTTGGGTTCGTTAAATAAACAAGCTCAAGTCCATTCCAGATATTGAAAGTTTAATTAGACTCACAATACTTATTTAATTTATTTATAACGAGCAAAGCTAAATCAGTTCGGTTATTAAATTTTTGTGGTTACATTTCCGTTCAACAAAATTCCTCAAGTTTTCGTGTTTTTCATTAACTTTCAAGCATGATAGCTTCAAGATACATATGTTCAAAGCTGATCCAAGATTTAATGAGACGTGAATTTGAATCAAATCCCAGACTTAATGAAATTCAAAAGTCTCTCATTCTTCAAAAGATTTTGGAGGATTTCGTAGGAATGTTTTATGTAATAACACCTACAGCCTCCAATTGTCGCATTGACTACCACAATTTGTTTGTTTTGAGTTCTTGAAATTCGCATACCTTTAAAATATAAAATCATTAAATTCAAAATACATAGAATTATGAAGTGATTTTATATATAGAATTATGAGAATCGTAAATATAATGAAGTGATGTGCTCCTCAAGAAATTTGTTGTGAGTTTTAACTTTTAATTTTATGGTGTGCATATTGTGTTATTTTATCTTTTTAATTCTTCTTCTTGTTAAAAAAAGTGAAAAAAAGGCTGAAAAACATAAAATAAAAAATAGGTCAAAAAAGCGTGTTATCTACCATGTTTATGACAATTTATATAAATGTTTTTTCGATTCGAAATCTTGTTCTTGAAATGGGCCATGGGTCAGTCAGTCAACCAGACACGATCCAAATCTAGTTTTTGTTTTGTTTATCTTTTTTTCTCCCTAAAAACATGCATGAAAGTTGGGGAAGATTGAATAGGTTGCGTACTTTTATTCAATTTAGTCATGGACTCAGGGTGACTCTTCTAATATAATTTTATGGCTTTAGGATGAGGTGGTTGTAGGGTCAATTTAGTCACTTACTTATTGCTTTTATTTACAAAATCATACCTTTTTTATTAGAATAATTGTCACTAGACTGAACACAAATGAAGTAGTCCGTTTTTAGTGATCTGGAGACGACCAATGAAAACAGAACCAAGATCAATCTAAACTATATCTATTTACCCAAAACCATTTTCATGACAACAATTTAGCTATGGAATTCCATCGGTAACTCGATCTAATTACAGACAAATTACCGACTGATTTGGTTGTCGATACTACTTCGTTTTGTAGTGTCAGCCTATCTGGTTTTTAGACTACCTCGAGATTGACTTTTTTTTTCGCAAGAGAACTGTCACCCCATTGCTTGTGTGAAGATGGAAGTTGGTGAGATGTCACCGCATTCACCAAATGAAAGATAATAGGTAAAAGCGTTATGCATATTATACAAAATGTGCTAGAAATCTAGAGACTATTGGGATATTTTATGAAGAGAAATAAGAAGTGGTTATGAAAGAAAGAGAAGGTGAGTTGTATGAGAAAACTAGAACCAACTCTCCCACTTTTATAGATGTAAATATAAACAATGACTATATGTAATCTATTATTTTTACAAGTACAATTGTTTAAAACAAATGATGTTTCGGTTTCTCAAAAGTATTTCTGTGTATTACGAATAATATTTTAGTAACTTATTAACTTGTGGTTGATGAAGATCCCAAATAATACACTGATTCACAAATGTTGCATGCCGTCAACTTCACGTGAGTTTCTAGTCTTTGTGTGCCCCTCTTTGTTTGTTCCTCCAGTAACATTTTGCCACATCACACAAAATCTTCAAACCGTAGAAAGAAAAAAACCCTATAACCCAGGGTGAGGCAATGGCAAAACTAATTAGAAATTAGATGGTTGAAGCTCAATTGGTCAAACTTCAATTTACTTATAAACAAGTTCTCAAACCACGTTTATGACAAATTAATTTAAATTAGTGATGGTAAATTGAGTGGATATGCCTACCATATGACAAAAGAAAATATATGTCACCACGAACATTATTAGGAAATTGATAGATATCATGTGAGACGTAAAAAGTATTTGTATTTTGATTTAGTATAATGTTGTTGATAATTTTTGTTTGAACGTATAAGAAGTGCATCTATCCAAATCTACATCATATCTAATTATCTATGTTCATCAAGATTTGAACCTCAATCTCAAATTTAGACGTCAAGCACCCGAATGTCCTTTGAAAACAATTTTGTTAACAATTTAATAATGTAATTTTAAACGACGATAATTAAAAGGTAAAATGAACAAAATAGCATTGATACCCTTAAATACCTCCTTTGACTTCCTTTGCCACATGTGAATGGGAGAGAAAGTGAGAGTATAGGAAGGGGCATTGACCAACAATATTACGCAATCTTAGCATGATAAAAATAATTGCAGAAAGAACAAATTATTCGTAATTTAATTAACATATTTGTTATACATATATTTTTAAAGATCTATATAATATATACATTCCTGATTCCACACAACCATTTTACTTCACTCGCAAACCCAAACTAAACCCACCACCTATTACGAACTTCACCACCTTACAATGTTCATCTCTCCACCGTCGCCGCCACCACCACCGTCGCCGGAGCTCGACACCGATCCAAGCACGTTTGAGCGTATCATGCGTACAACTCTCTCCTACGACACAAACGTCATGCTAGCTGCAATCATCTCCCTTCTCCTGGTTATACTCTTCGTCATCTTCCTCCACCTATACACCCGATGGTTCCTCCTCCAAGCTCGCCGGCGAAGCCGCACCTCCGTCACCGTCCCGCGCGTCATCGGATCCAGAATCCACCAACGTCTCACCATCATTGACGCCAGCAACTCCGATCACTCCTCTGGCAAATTAGGGCTCCCGTTTTCAACCATCGCATCAATACCGTTGTTCATCTACAAAACTTCTTTAAATCAGAACCGCGATTACGCGTTAGACTGCGCGATTTGTTTGAGCATATTTGAAAACGATGAAATCGGAAGGAAATTACCGGCATGCGGACATGCGTTTCACGTTGAATGTATAGATATGTGGCTGCATTCGCATGCCACATGTCCAGTTTGTCGTGGAGGGATTCGGTGTAATCACAATTGTAAAACCGGTAGATTAGAAGTTGAAATCAACGATCTAGAACCGGTCGATGAGGAATTAGAATTGGAATTGCGATTAGGGATCGTAACTTCAACTAGCAATCGGATCGACGAGCATCATGTACCGGCAGATGTTGATTATGACTCTGGAATCGGTGGTTCGTCACCGTCTTCGATTGAAGAATCTCAATTACCAAAAAAGGCAGTGACGAACAGCAGCAGTTGCAGCAGCAGATCTGGAGGTAAAATTCATCCATCTTCAATCGTTAATGGCGATGAACATCATGAATCAGAGGTTTGATTTTGCAAATTCTAGGTCGATTTGGTAGAATTACAGATTACTCATGGTAAATTGTAAAAAAATTGTAGTGAACATGGGATTTTTTGGGAGTGATCACAGCGTTGAATTTGGGGTTTATGAAATCAATACATTTCGATTAATTCACCTGATCACGAAGTTGCTTCTTTAATTTAATAAAATAAAATTGTGTTGATTTTAGGCGCCGTACGCCGTCCGGTACGTGACTTCCCACCGGCGACCGTGGGGTACGTGCCCAGGCTAAACGTTGTTCCTTTTTTTTATATATATTTTGCAATCTTTCTGACTAATCTCTTATTTTTCTAATGTCGAAATCAATATTTTTCAACATACGCAAATGCACACACATTACCTTTGAAAAACACAAATAGCAAAACAAAAAAAATACTTTTACTATGGAATTTAATTAGTTAATTACTTCAATTTACCTTAAAATAAAATTCAGACCCTAAGTTAAGTGGTATACGAGCACAAAAGATGAACCCAGAGGACATGAGGTTTCCATTATATCAGCGTTGATGATAACTTATTTTCGTAAATATCATGGATATTTGATAATCTTATATTTATTTTATCTCAAATCATGAGATTTTGTTAATCATCGTTACTTTGTTGTTATGTGGGTAGGATATCCAAAGAAACAAAATTTTAAAATTTTGATTTTTATTATTATAAATTTTGGCGTATTTAAGGTCAATGACAGTTGTGGTTCCAATTAAAATAGTGAATAATGTCTTATTTTCTAGTCTCCATATTTACACAAATTGGGGGGCAACTGGAGGAAAACCCGTTACATGATATCTTTGATAAAACTATTTGTTTAACCAATTATGATTTTCTTTCGTGAAAATTCTCAATTATTTCTTCACAGTTAAACTCAATAGCACAATGTTACTGTCATGTTCAATTTCCATGTGGACACAAATTAAATTAAAGAAACATTGTTTTCAATATAATATTAAAGATAAGAAACTGATTTATTTGATCATGTCTAGAATCATTCTATTAGATACTTTATCTTGAACCTATACTCACATAACACATAAGGATGTACGTGTCTTCTATAAAGGGTCTGATTATTCACACACCATCTTTTATTTTACACCCCGACCATATACACCTTTTACAAGGCTATACGCGACGTATAAGGTGTCATTAACAATCTCTTGCGCAACACCCTTAAATACTCTTAGATTCTTGTCTGACGGTTGGGCTACACGGGGGTCGTATAACACTACATGCCCCCATAATGTTTTTCCCCAAACTTGATGAACTTTATTGTCATCTTGAAAACTATACGCTCAACATTGTAAGAAAAAACTATACCACTAGTATAGGCCTGTACGACCCAGAACTGTTTTTTTTCCTTCAAATTGGTGAACCTTTTGTATCTTGGAACCCATATAGATAAACGACTATATGGGTAGTGTAGCCATATACGAACCAAGCCTATACGCCCCACCCCATACGACCAAACTTATATGCCCACCCCATAGAACCCAAGATTCATGTTTTATTGAAGACTTATACACCTCGTGTAGGCTATACGAGGCTTATAGGTGCCACTCATACAACAAACGTATTATGCTTTTCTCAAGCATGAAGCCTACACAAGTCGTATAAAGGGTGTGAGAACATGACTATGAGCATAAGTACAAAACACAACCCCGCAAACTCAATGAAGGGCATGTCGGTATGTGATCTTTTTGCACTAGTATGTACAACATGACGAGTTGATGTGTTAATACAAACTACAACCTTAGTGAAGGGCATGTCGCTAAGTGACATCATTTTCTAATGTGATGTTTGTTAAAGTTGGACAAAAATGTCGTTTTATTTGCTTTTTTTTTTTAATTTTGAGGGTAAAATAAAGGATCAACCAATCTTACAACAGCAACTAAAATTTAATGATTAGGTTGCTATGATCTAACCACTTTTGTTTCAAATCTAATTGGTTACTTTTTTTCATGATACAATAACAGAAAAACCACAATGTTTAAAGAATGTTAGTACTATAGTACCATATTTTACAGGCCGTGACGGTCAAGGGAGACGATAGACTGAGATTGTTTACAAGGTCAAGGTGAGCGTGAATCTTGCTTGTTTATGAATAGATCAAGAGTCAAGACGGCTCGGTTTGAAAACAAGCTACTTCTAACCAGTTTTTATTGAAGTTTTTTCAAATGAACCACAAGCTATTTTAACAAGTTGAGTAACAATTAGTAAATGTGTATTAGACTAAGATCTGGACATAAACTGAAATATATACAATCTTAGAAAGTGACTAGCAAACAAGCCAAAAACATAACGGACTTGTAATGTAGTATCAAAGGACTTATCTGAGTTGAAAATAGTATCACTAATTCACTATCATAGATTTATAGTAGATTCCTTAAAAAAAAAAAAAGATAAAATTCAAGGTGTTGGATATCAAATTACAAAAACTGTAAAAAGATATACATGTATGACAGCTGTGGGATTTGAACCCACGCCCTTTCGGACCAGAGCCTAAATCTGGCGCCTTAGACCACTCGGCCAAACTGTCTTATAATTATGTTTTATAAAGTATATTATATGAACAAACATGACGGTTTTCCAAACCTCTTTCGAAACAAATCACTTTTTTTGTCATTATTCTACAATTTGAGCAAGATGACAAATTGACAGCCCACCGAATTTCTTCTGCGTTCATTTCTTCATTTCTCACAGATGACAAACAACCAAATGCCACTACATTTGTTCTTGAACTTAGGAAAAAATGAATTGAGATAATGGAAAGCTTGAATAACATTTTTATTTATTAATCATGTAGTTTGAGTTAAATTATGAATTTAATCCATGATATTTACGGGTTGATCCCATCGAATAATTGTTTTCTTTCAAAGATGGTCGCATGGTTTAGTGATGCTAATTTTATAAGTTAGTTTCTGGAAGATATTTCTTTAGTGTTTAATGAGTTACTTCCATATTCTTAGTTTTTTCCTAATGGTTTTGATGTATGTTTTATTGGGTATTTGCTTTTATCTTGTATTTGTGTTTCATCAATGAATGCTTGTATTTTATTTAGTAATGCTAGACAAATCACAATAATGGTTTAGGGCTTAGCATATGGTGGTTTTAATTTGACCATCTTAATCGTGATAAAAACTTGTTTAAAAGATTTATATATGTAATTCTTGCTGTAAGTTTATAAGTTACCATCTTATATCAATGAACATGATAAAAATATAAACAGCAAGATAAACAAATTTTGAATCTGAAGATTTTGATCATGAAAATATCCAAGAAATTGACAAATCTAGTTTTGATATAGGATTTCATTTGTATTTGCAAGTCAAGAATAAGGGTACTTCTTTTCGGGTTGAAAGCGAAACCAAACAAAATTCAGAAAGTCAAATTCGAATGCGGTTTTTTTTTTTAGTCAAAGGTTTTCGACCAGAATACAAATTCGGTTTCGACTAAAAACTGAGTAAGTGATTCGGTTCGAACCGAATCCAGATTTTTGAAACAAAAATTTGAGTTGAATAGAGTATATCGAATTCAGTATCAAGTGAAAACCAAAATATATAATTCAATTCGGTTCCATAACAGTTTTGATTAAACCAGTTTATTTTTGGGTTTAACGAAAACACGTGTTTAATAATGGAAATTAAACTGGGGCAAAATTCAAGATTGGCGCTGGTTGTATTTAGGGTTTCAGATTCAAAATCATCAATAGCTCCGTACGATACTTTTCCCTTTCGTCAACCATTTAATTTCTTCGTACGATCAAACCATAACAACAGTTACAGCTGTAATCTGTTGATCGGAGATTATTCAGCATGTTTGTGCTGAAATTCAAAAGCCGAAAGCTTTTGTAATCAGTTAATCAGTTGTTTGCTTCTATTGATTCAACTCGAGCTTCGAAGCGAACAGTGAAAGTCTAATACAAAGTGCGTATTGTATCATAATTTCTCACTTACGCACCTCGATTTGCTCAATTTGGTCGATTCAGTGACAATGGCTTCATCTATTTGTTCAATCCACCCGTTCTCACCGTGCTCGTTTCGTGATCCGAGATTCCGGTTACTGGAATCGCGTTTCACTCTTGCTGATTATCATATTCGAAATTCTTCTTCTTCTTCTACTACTACTACTCCTCTACCTTTTGGATTTAGCTTCAGGAGGTTGAATCCTCACATAAATCGTCGGAGAACAAAGTCGGTGGTATCCGCGGGACCAATGTTCTTCCCGGAGAATCCACTCGTCGGAGATACTTTTGCCATGATTTGTTCCGGCAGCTTTGCACTCTCCATACTTCGAATTTATGAAGAAACTGCTAGGAGAGGGATTTTTGACCAGGTTCGTGCTCGTTGATTTCTTTGAATTTATCTAATTTGTTGAGCTGTTCGAATTAGCTAAAAAAAGAGGAAATTAAATTAGTTGATAAAAATGTGTTCTGTTCTTTAGGCCATTGTTTAATTATCTACTTTGGTTCTATTATTGAAGGAAATTAACTCTGCAATTACTCTAGTTGTGATGATTAAGCCAGTAAACAAAATAATGAACAATTAAACAAAATGTCAAAATTTCTTGTTTGTGTTTGTTCTCTAAGAAAATGAACATAGATGAAGACAAACTAAACATCTGTATATTTATGTTCAAACGTGTGCGTCATTGTTTACGCTGCATAATATTTCCACATCTGTTTCACAAGGTCTAGTTAATATTTAGAAAAGATATATGCATGTCATCCACATTCACACAATTTCTTAATTAATATTATTCACTTATATTTATTCATCTTTAGTTATAGGCGAATTGTAAATCTTTTTAATCAATTCATATTCAGAAATTGCTGCCTTTTAAGATATGTTATCTTTTCAGAAACTAAATAGGAAGCTTGTACATACAACAATTGGGCTGGCATTTATGTTATGCTGGCCACTTTTCAGGTAATTATTATACAAAATAAAAAAACCAAACATTATTCTTAACAAAAAATCATTTATTATAAACTTCTGCAGTTCAGGTTATCAAGGAGCAGTTATGGCAGCTCTTATTCCTGGTGTCAACATTATAAAAGTGCTTCTTATAGGACTTGGAATATGGAAAGATGAAGCAACCGTGAAATCTATGAGCAGAGATGGAGACTACAGGTTCTTTTGAATTTAATAAAATAATATCAAATGAGATAATCTACCTTAAAAGTTAAAAATCTATTTTATGATTTGATTTAATTACCATTATGTTGTTTAATTTGTGGATCAGAGAACTTATTAAGGGACCATTGTACTACGCTTCTACCATTGCTTTATCTTCTTTAATCTACTGGAGAACATCTCCCATTGCAATTGCTGCAATTTGCAATCTTTGTGCTGGAGATGGTACTTACCCTTTTCTAATCTTAACTTGCCATTATTATTATTATTATTAAACATTATTAATTTTATTTTTATAATAATTATTAGTATTATTATTACTATTACTATTATTATTATTATTTCTGGTTATTAATGTGGAGCAGAATAATGTTATGAACATGCTCTGAAAGTAATTCATGTTTCAGGTATGGCTGATATTATCGGAAGGCGATTTGGAACAAAAAAGATTCCTTATAACAAAGACAAATCTTTCGCGGGGAGCATTGCAATGGCAGCTGCTGGTTTCATTGCGTCTGTCGGGTAATCTTTATGTAAAAACTTTTAAATTCTGAAACAGAAAATTGCATAATATATGTTCTTTTTATGAAATTGGCCTTTTAGAAAGATAATGGTATTGATTATTTTAGAAAATTCTATTGAAATTTTGGTTATAGGTACATGCATTATTTCTCCATGTTTGGTTACTTTGAAGAAAGTTGGCAAATGATTTTCAGTTTTTTGGTTGTTTCAGTCGCGTGTACGTTGGTTGAATCGCACCCCATAAGCACCATATTTGATGACAACCTCACGGTGCCACTTGCATCTCTTTTGGTAGGAACATTTGTTTTTTAATAACCTGGTGTATGCTTTGTTTCATTATGTACTTTATCATGTAAAATCAACACCCTTTGTTAATTTATTGATGTAATATAGATGTTTGTATGTTAAGGATCGAATAAGAACAAGAACAGAGAATATGTTCGATAAACTGGAAATTGGATATTACAAATGAGGTTTACATGGGTTTATATACCCTTACAATGTCGGTTGCATATAACTGCCATATAACTGACTATAACTAACTAACGGTAACTTCTAACGTCCTTAGCTTAACTACCATATATGCTAACGTCGTTAAGTTGGTGGCGGTAACAAGGAGATGCCATGATTATGTTTGGGTCGGTTGGTGATACAAGTTTAATTGACACAACATTTATCAATCCTAAATCATGTTAGAATGCTCGATCGATATTTGATTTTTAACTTTGAGTTTTCAGTAATCAGACAAACTGGTAAATGCTGCAAAATTTATGACAGTTAGCCTTGTTATTATGCAAAATTTCATAAAATTATATGTTTTTGTATGTTTAGGAATTAGGAAAAGAAAATCATAAGAACTATATTACACAGCACAATGTACGTGTGTATTTGTATAGAAATCAAGGTATGTCTTCATAATTCCCGTTTCTTTGAGACCCATTACTTGTATTCTGCTTGATTGGTGAAGAATTTCGACTACTTTTTCTTAGCATCATGAGATGAGGGGTTAAAACGACGAAAATGAGGAACATTGAGAAAAGTAAAATGACAACGAATGCCATAATCTCACCATCAATAGCATAGTGTTGCCGATCATGCACGAAATTATACCCAATAATAGGAGCTATCGCGGGTGCTTGAAATATTTCATCTTTGGTACCCATTTGAGTTTTCTTGATTTCTTCAACGATCTATGTTTTTCTTTTCCTTAAAGTTTTCTTGATATAGATGTAAGTGAAACATGTTATGGCCCCAATACTTGTCTTTCCTAGGATCAAATACAATTTGTCATTTTATGTTTCATAATTCAGTTGGGGATGGCTATAAAGTGTCCATATGCTAGGAGCTATAAGATTGCTTTCATGCAAAGAGACAAGATAGTAGTTCCATCATTTAAAAGATCCACATGATTGCAATGTGATAAAGTGATAATGTTATGTTGTGTAGTTTAATGCCCAAGGTTTTTGGCCACTTATTAGACCCGTATGTGATATTTGTCATAAGTCGTAATATATATATCCCGTATGTGATATTTGTCATAAGTCGTAATATATATATTTGAGGACAGTTGAAATCAAGACGTAAGATATTTTTTTATTGAGTAAATAATATTTACAAATTTGGTGTGTTTGCGATATACGATAGTCTAAATCGATTGTAATATGTAAAGTTTAACTAAAACTAAAACAATAACATTGAAAGTAAAAGAAGCAGAAAAAAAGAATCTTGAGTAGCTAGAATTTTTATACGTAGCAACAAAAGTTGTTAAGAACTAAAAGTCCAGCTGTTACATGAGCCCCATGCATTACGTATGCAAGACGTAGCTCTATATACAATTGGTTCTAAATAAGACTAAACTTTTTTTCATCATAATTTTTCATTAAGACCAACAAGATATCAAAAGTACTTTCTGAGTTATTCAAACATGTGCATGTTTTGTTTAAACGAAATTACGAAATCCATAAAAAAAACCTGAATATTTATAAAAGAAAAAAATAGTTCTTGCTACGTAAACTAGAACTAATCAAATAGCAAAAGTAAATAAAATTAGCATCTTGTTATCTGTGTTTTTAACCGTTATATATTTGGACAAGCTAGTTTTGTAAAGTGATTGGATTGAAAGTGGAAATCAATGCTACAAAGAAGAAAAAAGCGCACTACATTTTTATTCTCTAGAGGTCAACGACATATCGACATCCGGCAGTATAAGAAAAACTAAAATAAATAAAATAGAAATTGGCAGGCACGTGGACATGTGTCACATGTACTTTAGTTCACTAAACCAGAATTTGACTGGTCAAAACTCGATTACACTAGGGTGTGGTTCAGAATACTTTGGTTGTATAATATTTATAAAATCAAAAACATGTGATATACAATAAACATTTAAGCTTGCTCTTGATGATTTTATATTTGTAAGCGTGTTAATTCTCATTTAAGCTTTACATAACATAACGAGTTTTTACTCACTCGTTCAAAGGATGTTATGGTGTTCAAGCGGTAAACGATGAACGGATTTATTTTTTTCAACAATTATTTATTAGATAAAAAAAGTAATTTAAATAGAGAATAGTAACAGCTGGATTCGCCAAGCTCACCCAAAAGCTCTCATAGTACCACCCCCTAAGGGAACACTCATATGTAGTGACATCGTGGTGTTCGTGTGAGCATCATCTTCTCCTTTAATGTTCACGCGGTATGACACATGCTTTGACATCGTATTTGTTTATAAGTCCTTCTAAGTAAATGTAAACCGAGAATATCAATATATTATATTGTTAAGATCCCGACCTAAGCTAAGATTGCAAAACGTATAGGCAGTTCCTAGAGATGGAGGTATATCGTGGCGACCAGCACAAGCGACTCTAAGCATTTTGAAACAATGACTAGTATATATTTTTTTGTGTAAAAAATTGAAAGACTGGTAGATTTGTTAAAGTTTAACCCCGTGTCTTCTCAAGTAAAAGACATGGATTCAAATATCAACTCTCATCTACGTTCGTTTTATATTCTGTTTTTCTGGGGTTGAGCTTCTTTTCCTCTATTTTTATCTAGGTTAAGATATTTTAATTATTCCTCTTATTTGTAAGGGTTTTTTTACGTGTTTTCAGACGAAAAATATATATTTATTTAAATAGGGCTATCAGAAACTAAAACCCATATAAAAACATACAGCCTAAAAAAATAGCCTCTTTCAATTGGTAAAAATAAAAATAAAAAGGTAAAAAACAATGAAACAAACTCCATTTGACCATTGTATACTCTTTTTGTAAGATCTATTAGTCACCGATATACTCTTTTTGTGACATCTATTAGTCACCCATAGTCTTGTTCTTCAAGCCACAAAATTGGTTAAAATGCCTTATGGGTCCTCCAAGGGCACCAAAACAAGACAAGATTCATACCATGAGTCAACTCTCTTCAACTTTTAATCACTTATTTTACACATCCAAAATGATACGTACCACAACTTTGTCCTTTAGCCCACGCTGCAAGTTTTCATTTTATTGCATTAATTCAGGGACACGTTTACATTCAATCCATGATTTCCTTATCTTTAGCAACAAGCTTTCGTTTTTGACAAAAATGGTAATCATTTTTATTTATTACAAAGAAAAAGAAAAAACTCATGAAGCCAAATTAGAAAATGAAGTTAACACAACGGGAAGAACAAGACTATGCTATCAATAATTTGTGCGAATACAAAACAGAAAATGTGTATAAAACCAAGATTGGGTACCTTAGAACATAAGTTGCTTGAAGGCTACATGGTTGTTGATTGTTGTAGATCAGATCTTAAGATGAATTTTTCTACGCGGAAGAGAACAACGAGCAAGAGGTTGGATCAGCTAAAAATACTATTTTGCTTAAAAACAATAGGAACAAAATTCAACAAATCTTGGTCCTTCATTTATTTAAATTTTGGTCCTTCATTTACTTAATCAATTGATTCAAGGGAATTCAAATATAAGTAAACAAAGAAAGAAAAGGTAATGATAGAAACCTACTTGTTGACTTTTTAAAATTCTCTCCCGCCATCTTTTAAACATTCATAATTTTTTCATAAAAAAATATTTTTTTATAAAATCAACCATGCGCACCACCAAAAATTTAAAGGATCCATGAAACCCACCAAGTTAAAGAAGCCAAGGAAAAATAAAAGAGAAAACTCATTAAGATGAAAGAAGAGCACATAAAATCTGAACTCATTAAGCTAGATAGAGTCCCAAATTTTAAGAGTTTTGCAAATTAATTTCT
This sequence comes from Stevia rebaudiana, assembly GCA_009936405.2. Taxonomy (NCBI): domain Eukaryota; kingdom Viridiplantae; phylum Streptophyta; class Magnoliopsida; order Asterales; family Asteraceae; genus Stevia; species Stevia rebaudiana. Next base: position 2,492,200 of record WOUH02000028.1, on the reverse strand, counting down.
TTGTACAATAGGTTCAAATCTTGGTCTTTCATTTACTTAATCAATTGATTAAGAGAATTCAAATATAAGTAAACAAAGAACGAAAAGGTAATGATAGAAACTCACTTGTTGACTTTTTAAAATTCTCCCCCACTAACTTTTAAATATTCATAACTTTTTCATACGACACTATTTTTTTATAAAATCAACAATGCACACCACCAAAAGTTTGAAGGATCCATGAAACCTACCAAGTTAAAGAAGCCAAGGAAAAATAAAAGAGAAAACTCATTAAGATGAAAACAGAACACAGAAAATCTAAACTCATTAAGCTAGATAGAGTCCCAAATTTTAAGAGTTTTGCATATTAATTTTTTTGTACGTCACTACGTTGCATCTAAGAGGGTAATAAACATTCTATTAAATTTACAGTTAACTTCTTTTATTTTTGAGCGAATTGACAATCTCGAATTCAACTCTATCATTTAGTGCTTTCCTTATTGTACTCATCCATCCACAAGATTTCTTTCAATGAGATATGAGATATCTTATCTGATCACTGTTTTATTACCATGCTACAAGTACAGTTTATCTTGATCCTATACAATTTGGTCTTATAACACTCGTGAATTTTGGTATTACAAACTGGATAAATAGAAGTTTTGAAACATGGGAAATTGTCGTTACCCACCAAAACTACACATGTTACCAAAACTACACATGTTGCCACCCTTACGGCCCTACCTTCCACAACCTTCATCTCGGATCACCATCATGACCACCACCACCACCAACCCTTGCACCACCGTCACAAAAACAAACCAATGTACCACCATCGACCACATCCTCTACATCAAGCAACATACCAACCACAAACACCGATCAGTTTCCAAAACCAAAACCGTCACCTGAACCATTTCTAAACAAATAGCACACAATGATCAAGATATACCAAGAGAACTAATATCTTAGAAAATTGTTAGAAAATGTTCGCCTATCGTAAGACATGTATTATAGGACATTCTTGTGCTGAGAGGTCTACTCTACGATAAGCTGATATTCTTGTGTTTAGATGCGTAGGGGAAAATAACATAAGTTTCCCCTCTTGTTGGGCTCAGGGACAATAGAATCGTTGTAGATCAAGTTGCGGTTAAGACAGAATTAGACAAAGTTGCTAAACACGAGAAAACTTGTTTGATTTAATCAACACATGTTTATTCCTTTCGCCTTTGATACATTTGGTTTCCTAAGCCCGAAGGCTTTGGAATTTCTTAGGAAAATTCAACACGTCTTACTTTGTTGGCTCTATAACCAAAATTTTGTTTTTGCTAGGATTAGTTTGTAATAAAAAGAGGTGTACTGCAGAGCCTTTGTTACCCGTTTACCTAGAACTTTGTTGTAAACGTGGAATTTTAATTAATTTATAACAAAATAGAGCTTTTTCTTAACTGGAGGAACTTTTAATGTATAATTTTAGCTAAAACTAGCATATATTTTGTTAGAAACAAGATTTTACACTTAAAATGTATGTCATAGAAAGCATGCTTAACAAAAATACAATTAATCACCACAAACCATAAACCCCAAAAAACTATGAAATAATGCAAATCTCTCTAATTGTCGTTATGAAAGTAAGCCATCTCACTAATATCAAATTTCATCTATATTTCTCCTAATAATCCATGATCTAACGGTCCAAACAAAACGAGCATCTAATCAAACCATTCTCATTGCACAACGTACAACTTCTAAAGCCACCTTTCTCTGTGTAGCACTTGTGGCTTCCCCTACACTCGTCGCAGAGGATAAATCTAAACTCGCCGCAAACGTCGCAGTAGCCGGAGTTCAACGCCGGCGAACGTTCGACGAGCTTCTTTAACTCGCCGGATTCGTGCAGTTGCGTCACTTCCTCTGCTCCTCCGACGTATCTGCCGCTGATGAAAACTCTAGGTAAGGTTAATTTCGTTTTTTCATTTTCACCGGCACCGGCGTCCGCCATGATGTTGTGCAGCTCGTGGAGGAATTTTGAGTCCATTGATAAATCGCGTTCGTCGATTGATACACGTAGCGATCGTAGAATCGATTTAACGGTGCGGCACGCCTCGAACGTCGGCCGGACGACGCGGAGGCTCGTCGTGTACACCACCACTCGCGTTTCCGATCCAGGGATCAAGATCGGACGGTAGGAGTCTGGCTGTTTCCCCGGTGAAGCAATGTTGTTTAATTCCGGTGGAGAATTCTCTGGAAAAAAGATCTCACAGTCGGATTTCGCCAATTTATCCAGTGTTGCGACATAGTTTGCTTCCGATGAAGACTTTGCGGGAATCGAGATCAAACGATCGGATTTCGACAATTTCTCCGGCGCCACAATGTTGTTTGATTCCGTGGGAGATTTCATTGTTATCGAAATCACACGGTCGGATTTTAACGATTTCTCCGGCGCCGGAAGACCGTTTATTTCCTGTGGAGATTTCGCCGGACTGTGAATTTGTTTGCCTGAGAAAGCGCGCGCAAATTTATTAGCGAAGTGAACACGGTGGAAGATCGATAGTCGACTAGCGGCGGGGGAGCACGGAGACGATTGAACTAGGGTTTTGTGGAAACCAGTATCATCATCATCATCATTCGCGACGAGATTCTCGACATCTTTGAATGATGAATGAATGAAGCTGAGTTTCGTCGATGATCTTCGGATTAAACCGTCATTGCTATCAACTTCATGGCTAGATTTCCGGCGAGATCCCCACATCTCCGGTGAGATCCCAATCGTGAAAATCAAGGAAGATGAATCGGAATGTATACGGTTGGTGAAATTGAAATGGGATGTTGTAATGTAGGATGGATTGATGAATGGGTTTGTAGGATACAAAAATGGTGGATTTGTGAACAGTATTTTTTATACTAGTGTGATCATAGTGAAAAAAATGGAGGTTTTGGGGCATGTGTTATGTGGCATGACAATTTGGACATTTCTTAGGACTTTAGGTTGCATCACTCAATTATGTGTTATAATGATGATGGCTTTTGGGTCCATTTTGCTAAAAATATACAAAAACTAATTTAGCTTCAATGTTTATAACTACTTCGATCGTAATAATTTTCTTAAAATGACTTATTTTGTAGACATGCTCTCTTTATTAACTTTTAAATTTAAATTATTTGTATAATGTGACTCAATCTTTACGCTCCGCTAGAAAGACACCATTACAATAAATATTAGTAATAATCCTATTTCTAAATTTGCATCTTATGTCTATCATGTGATTTGAACTTTCAGTTACTTGGATGAATATTTTTGTTGTACGCATTGATACCATTAAGACTCATTCTATGTTATTGTATAATCACTAATAAAACATACGCTAAAATACTAACCTAATGTAGTAAACATGGGTTTTTGAATTTCAGTAATTTATAATATTTTTCTTGTTTTATGTAAGACAATTGTGTGAACAAGATGAAATCATATTTAGAATGTTGTAAAGAAGGAATTTTTATTGTCAACATAAAGACACTTATGAATTATATGCTTGTTTTCTTTTTTGAATGGTAGAGAATGCACACATCCAAGACAAAATTTCAGCTCTCAGTACTAAACTCTATACATCGTAAGCTCAAGGCTCGAGCCCGCCTCAAAAGGAACCCTAAAACCATATTACCCTCTAAGGTTGCCTCAACATTATACCTCGGAACTATTAGGTTAAACATTCTCTTGATAGAAAATTAGAAATGATTCTACAAAATTACAATGATATCCTTTTCTTTTTGATCCGGTTAGTGACAGACTAACAGTAGCCTTAAGAAAAAGAACCATTATATACCATGTCGTATTTTTGTTATAATTCATATAGTATAACTTAGGTTTTTTGGTTTAGTTAGGTGTCTCTTCAATCAGTAATGAAGAAACATTAGCAGGAGACATGTAGAAACATTCGGGGGTGGGAAAAAGTTCGTCGAGACGGTTCCAACGCCGCTAGAATGAGCTCAATCGGGTTCCGTTTGATACCATTCCTATGCTTTATTACTATAAGAACCCTTCTTAGCATAACCACACCCTACTTATATATATATGTTGAGTTTTAAATAAATTTGAAGACTTGAAACCCGACGAGTCTATCTGATTCAAACTCATGTGATTAGCTTATGTGGTGCGTCCGGGTGAGTGAGGGTTTGAGTGGGCATGCCACACAGGAGTGAAAGTGAGTAACCTGGGTAAGTGGAAGGGTGGAAATGCCCAAGTGAGAGGGGGCTTGAGTGGGTAAAAATTATGTGGATAAGGAGGTATATAGTGATTAGTATGAGAGTAATGTAGAATAATGTGATTGGTTAAAAAAAATAATTCAATCACCCGATTACTCCACCCACGGCGTCAGGGGCGAAGCTTTATGTAATTCGGGCGGGGCGACCACCCCTACTCAGTTTTTCTCCATAAGTATATATATTTGGTACCTGTAGTTCAAAAATTTTAATACGTATAATCTCGCCGTGCTTTAAAAGAATTATAAGGTTATATTTGCCCTTGCTCAAAATGTAACACCCCGCTCCCCGGTCTCCGACCGGTCCAGAGGGCGGTGCGTCACTAACTGGGTCAGTCAAACGGCAGGATCGAGTCAACCGGTCTATAATGCGCAACTCAAATTATACCAAACAAACCATTTCATTACAATCATAACAGAGTGTTTACATTGATAGCGGAAGCATAAGTTATATTACAATCATGTTCAGTACATTACAACAATAATTATTAAACAAATAAGATAGCCCTAGATCCTTGTCCCCTTGATCCATGTCTTAGATACCTGAGATTACATTAGTTGAAAAACTCAGCTTTCGCTGGTGAGTCCATAGGTTTTGATAATCAGTAAAAC
>WOUH02000028.1:2452022-2468206 GCA_009936405.2 Stevia rebaudiana | reverse complement strand
TTACATATAAAAAAGGAAGATGTTGCATATGTAAAAAGGCGTTGTTAGTTTAAATAAAATTATAAAAAAATCTCATCTGTGTTTTTTTTTTTTCATAAAAAATAATGATCTTAAAGTAGAATCTATCTTAGATAAAATATAAAACAACATGTTAGAGTATTCACAACTCATCCCCCAACCCTAACCCATCTTCAAATATTTGCCAAAAGAACAAAAAATTCATCTTCCATCCCATTCCCCATCCCTATTCACCAACCCTAAAACTAATAGAGAAAACAATCTAACCCCTCATATTAGAGCATTCACAGCCCATCCCCCATCTCAATCCCTATAATTTAACCAAAACTCATTATTATTACAAAAATTTGATCACTTTTCAAAAACTTTCTATAACTCATTCCCCATTTTCATCCCTCATTCAATTAAATAATACTTTTATTTCACTTTTTATAATTTTTTCTCTCTCCTTCACTCACACTCATTCACAAATAATATTAAATAATGAAATGAGGATTTCTTAAGCTCCCCCAAATATGGGGATGAGATTGATTTCCCTAATTATTAGAGGGTTGGGAGATGGGGATGGGGGATGAGATGGAGAGTGATTTTTTGTTGTTTTAGTAAAATTTAGAGATGAGGTTAGGGATGGGTTGTAAATGCTTTTAGGGGGAACTAACCAAATCGACATTTTATTATTTTAATATATTTATGAGTGAATGTGACTGATGGAGAGAGAAAAAATTATGGAAAGTGAAATAAAAGTATTATTTAATTGAATAAGGGATGAAAATGGAGAATGAGTTATAGGAAGTTTTTTAAAAGTAATCAAATATTTGTAAAAATCATTAGTTGTTGTTAAATTATAAGAACGAGGATAAGGAATGGGTTGTGAATGCTCTTACATACGTAAAAATGAGTTTTTTTAATTTTCACAATTCATGTGGGTTTTTATATAAGTCACATACATAAACATAAATACATGCATCCGTCTACATGGGCAAGGAGTTTTGAAACATCGTAATATTTATATATCTACCTCTATTAATTGATTTCAAAAAATGACACATGTTATTTTTTAGCTTTTAAATTTTCTAAATTACTTTATTTAAAATTGAATGCAAATTTATTTTATATCATCGTCTAATTTCACTAATGTGTTGTATTATTTTCAAAAATAAAAAGTCGTATCCTTAAAATATCGTATCCTTAAATTTATATGCGTTTTTCTAAATTTTCTTTTGTAAAATCAATTTAATTTATCATGGTAAAATATATATTCAATCGATTTAGAATTATATTATTTACTTTTGATAAACTACAAATCATGAAGGTTAACATAATTAAGCATTTCATCTTTTGATCAATGTAGTTTTATATTTAAATAGTTGTGACAAATTCAAGAATTTTAACCAAATAAACTCTGATTAAAACCGTCTTTTCTAACCTTAATCATAAATATTTTAGGTTTAGAGTGAACTTTAATAATTAGTTATATGTTTATGATTTAGCTTTAGGGTTTAAAGGTTTAAAAAATTAATAATAGAATTTAGTTTTTCTGGTGGTTTAGAGTTATTTTTTGGATTTAGGTTTATGATTTAATGTATTGGCCACAATATAAGTAATAAGATAATTATATATAAAACAACACTTATGAAAATATTGTACACAATGTATAACTTTTTATAAACAGTATAGGATAATATATTTTAAATTATATTACCAAGTGTAATATAGGGGTTATAACCTCTTAATATATTAAAGTAAGTGTATATATACGTAAATTCTTAACTTGTTTAAGGAGATATAACGGAGTATTTATAATTAACTAATAAATCTTTTAATTCATTGTATAATTAAGGACATTATAAATAGGGTAGTTGCAGTGCTCATTTTCTTCCAAGCAACACCTCTATACTTTAACTTGTTTTAATTTACTTTTGGTCTCTTTCATCAGCGTCATCACAACCTGAGTTTCAAAGTTTCTTGATCTAATTTCTCAAAGGTTCTTTTTCCAAAAATTAACAAATGGGATCAGGCAGCTCACCATGTGCATCCTGCAAATTGTTGAGGCGTCGTTGTGCCAAAGACTGCATCTTTGCTCCTTATTTCCCTCCTGATGATCCTCATAAGTTTGCCATTGTTCATAAGGTCTTTGGTGCCAGCAATGTTGGCAAGATGTTGCAGGTCTTTCTCTCTCTCTCTCTCTCTCTCTCCATATATATATATATATACACACACACACGCGTGTGTGTGTTGACATGTAAATATGTATGATCGAACTCGTGTTTGTTGTGTTCTTGTGTAATCAAGAACCGAAGTCTTTTTAAGTCGGTTGGGTTCTTTTTGTTGTGTTTTGAGTTATCAGGGCACAAAAACTTATTAAATGTTTTGAAACCCCTTTTTTAATCGTAACGTATCTTACTCTTACTTCTAAATTACAGCTTAAATATTTAAATTAACTTATTTTTTTCTAAACTAAAGATGGTGTTTTATTAGACAAATGCATTTAGCATGATTATATATGAAAAGATGATGATCGAACATATGGTGCACAGAAACCCTTATTAAGTCATATTCAAGAATTACCTTAAAAAAACAACTAGAAATCAGAAACTTTGAAGAATTAATGGTATTGTAAAAAGCAATTAATTACAATATACAACTAATTACAATGTCCTGAAGTAATTACCATTCACTTAATTACAAGAATACTTTTAATTCAACTAAAAAGACATGTAATCGGTGACAATATATAACTAAATTAACTTTCAAGAACCAAAAGATATAGTTTGATCTAGCTAGCTATATGACCAAATTGTTAATTAACTTAATGTTTGTGACATATGTATATATATATAGGAGCTCCCATTTCATCAAAGAGCGGATGCAGTTAGCAGTCTGGTGTATGAAGCAAACGCGAGAATGCGCGATCCTGTTTACGGATGTGTTGGTGCAATTTCATACTTACAAAACCAAGTTTCTCAATTACAAATGCAACTTGCAGTCGCTCAAGCTGAGATCTTATGCATTCAGATGCAGCAGGTGCCTCATGAACTGCCTGCAACTCATCCATCAATGGTGGAATGTGACATGAAATCGTTGCTGTTATCGAGTAATAATATTAATATTACTAGTGATTTTGGTGACCAGATGCCACAGTTCTTGAGCTACACTTCTTCAAGCAATAATAATATTGTAATCCAGGATCCTCTAAAAAGAGAGTCTCTATGGACATAAATTAATTAAATCTTGTATTCAAGTCACCCTCTTTGTTCCTTTGTAACCTCACCAGTTTAATTTTAGCTAGGTTTTATGAGTTTGAGTTTCTGGATGTTTTCACCAACTGCTAGCTTGTTTTTATGAATATATTGCTTTTGGTGCTTTAATTATTTCTTATTCCACGCGCGGTAACTTCTTTTTTAGTGTAAGTTTTGTAATTCGTAAGACCCAAGATATTTCATATAAGTTCCTGTAAAATCACTTTCATATCGATGATATTCGTCTGAAGTCTGATCATATAATCTATCCACAAAGAAAACAAGAACGGATATACGAGTTATGTTACATGAACAAGCGAAAATGTCATACGAACCTAACCAAACCAATTTTCAGTTTTGATTAACTCATAGTTTTTTTGTTGCAATTAAATCACTATATTTTAAAGAGAAGTTTTAATCTTATACATTTTACTTACCGCATCAAGTTAAAGTTACCGTGTTTATGTGGAATTTTATTCATTTCTTTTTGTTCTTTTTTTAATTTATGATATGAATAGAAGTTGATTATAAGGATTAGAAAATGTATAATTTATTTAAGAAATTAACTACCATGTTTTTTTATTTTTAATTAAATCCATATTTTTAACTAGTTTTTACTTCTGTTAAAGAAAAGGATAATATGTTAATTATTATGTTTAAATAAACTATTATTTTTTTAATTTACATAATAAACTTTAATAATCCGTCATCATTTAAGGAATTGACCAAATTAAGACCATTATTTTGTATTTGAGGAAACATCACGATGTTTTGTTGAAAGGTTGCAACATACTTACTCTTCTTGGAAGAGTATCGATTAATCATTTTAATCATTCACGGTTATATCAGAAGTAACGCAACTACTGCTAGTTGTTCAATTTGGCACTGATAGACATATATCCTATAGTTGCCACTAAACTCTAATTGCTTTAGATGACGAAGATGTTACCGATGATCAGCTGTTACGGATTTGATACCATTAGTTAATAGTTGTTATTGGTCTCTGATACCTTAGATGATTAGTAGCCACTTACTCTATCAGTGATCATTTTTCATGCAACATTCATCAATCATGTAAATTCGAAGCAGCTTTCTGTTTTTTTCAATTATCAGAATTAAACGTATCAAAAAAAAAAAAAAATAGTCTTGTATATATACAAATTATTTGAAATAGAAATACAAACTCATGCATAAATAAAAATATTTGAAAATTGAATATTCCTGTTATTATTTTAAGCATTTCACATATTCAAATATAGAGGTATATATTATATGGATTTAACCATTCTATTCATTTCTAAACACCAAGTTAACGTTATATACATGGAAGTTTAATACTATCTAATGCTCTTATAGCCTCTTACTTGACAATATTATATAGCCTTGTGTTCTTATCTTATGATGAGTACATTGAAGTCAAGTTCCGACTTCTTAAAGCAGCTAGCTAAATTTCATATTCATTTAGGTAATTCTTTCAGATCTGTCGTAGTTTTCCAAAAGAAGAATATAAGAAGTTATGCTTCACCTCCGTTCTTGCCATCCGCGTTGTCCCTAGGAACACATATATCACTATAGAGCTTTGCCTTTTAACCACTAGGTTCAAATTGTTTTGTACATAAACTATACCTCCTAAGAACTAGTAACATTGTTTTTTCGAATTTTATGGTCATAAGTAGATTTAACTGTAACAAAAGTGTTTTTGATGAGACTAAAATCACCAAAACGAAATTGGAGGAGTCAGCATCCAAGGGTGGGAGCTAAACTGATTAATGATGATGTTTAATTTGTTAATTATATATATGCTTCATAGATTGACATCGTTTGTCATTCCTCCTCCACAACTTTTCAGTTTCATTCAATTCCCATCTCCTGAAGAATTAAAATCCAATGCGTCTAGTTAATTAGTTAATTACTTTTTAGTTTTTTACCGCTAGCTGCAAACGTACAGTATGTTTACATATTGTCTATTTACTAACAAATGGTTTTCTTAGTTATGGAAATGTCTTCGTGTTGACATTATGTATTCATTGACGTATATTTTTACCACGAGATTGTGAATGGTACAAACTTGTTTTCCTAAATAGTAACTACAAAATACTAATTATAGATAGTACAAGTTATATATAGGCATTCGAAAATTAATACACTTTTTATTATAAATACAAGTGTGCATGGACTTATGAATACATGTTTTTCTTAATTAGAAAAAGTAGATGAATACAAATATATATATAATATTAACCGACTCTCGAGCTCGGAACTGGGAATGGTCAATGTCATATGAAAATGAGATGAATCGAGTTTTCTTGTGATATGAGATTTGATTGACTAACACATTTTGCTTCTTGTTTTTATTAATCTAACATTAAAAAAGTCTACGTTGGAAAGATACATGAACAAAAATCTAGATTTCCTATTGACTTCATATTTGTGCAAATGTTAAAAACAAAAATTTCTCAACCTTATAACTCTATTTGTATCCTCCACTATCTATTTTTCCCGTTGGCAAAAATAAGTTAATAAATCAGTTGAGTTTCATCTTTGAAATATATATGTCACCAAGTTTATAACGCTTACATGAAATATTAACTACTGTGCTCATACATATCATAGTCTCGTTTGCATGTATATTATATTGACTAATATATATACTCATTCATAAATAATATTTTTGAACGGCCTTTTTTCTCACGTCTATATCTCACTTTTACGGCATGTAAGCAAAGTCGACTATTCGACATTCATGAGAATCCACAACAACACCAGATGTGTAGGAAACTCGTGCAATGGGTAAACCTTCGTCCCCCATCAGAATCAAACTCAGGTAAAATCCGGATTCGATTTATCATTTGATGTCCTTCAAACCATCACCAGATGGATTCAAACTCCTGACCTCCACATTGAAAGATAGGAACACAAACCATTAGGCTAATTTTCAGGACCATTCAGAAATAAATACATATAATTCTTATGATTCTCAAAATTATCTATCACATCATATATATTTGTGAATCTAACCATAATAAAGTATTCCAATAGATATCACAAACCATTTCCATAAATAACTTGTGTCAACCTTACATAAATTCTCTTACTTAATTTTTTTATTATTATAGTTCTGAAATTAAAATTTTAACTTTCTCAATTAAATGAAAATCAAGTTTTCAGATTCATCTTTATATAATTTATGAACGAAATTTATGGGATTTTCATTTACAAAAAAAAAATTACATAAATAATATAGTATACAGTGATATATTTTAAATTAACTTATAAAAAAGATTTTTATTTCTGAAATTTTAATTATAATAATAATTGATTACAAAATTATTAAAATAATAACTTTTTTAATTGTTGTAACTTGTAATTTAGTTTTATATAGTTATGTAACAAAAATATTTCAGTTATGTAAATTTATAAATCATAAATGACATCATTTCATTGAACAACAAAGGCCCGGAGACCTATGATCACTTTTTCAAATTGATTACCATTTCGCTCAAAAAAGAAGAACATGGTGACCTAGACCACTCGCCTTATGAGGAAACCACAACTAGGAAACCCTTAGGCTCAACCCCAACATATATACTACATGCTAAACTATAACCTATGAGTTTTTTACCATTAAGACAAATGTTCTATGATCATTATAAAATTACATAATTTATATTTGGAAACTCAGGTGATGCACAAGTCAATATCCTAGTAGGCTAGTACAATATATATGTGTAATAATTTTATGGATAGTGCTTTTATTCTTACTGTTGAATTAAATAATTATTAAATTTATTAATTATTCAAGTTTAATCACGTCGGGCAACAAGCTGCGCCGCTAGCCCGAATTGGTATGAATTATTTTCCAATTGTTTTGTTAATATACAGTTATCAAATGCATACAAATCTTAATCCCTTAACGAAACCCATGTTGTGACTTGTAACAATAGATTAGATTAATCCCCTTATAGAGCACAAGGAAAAAATATGATAAATATCACACTATTAGGAAACAGGATACAAACAGGAGTTTTAATTAAAAATGATAAAAGTTACAAAATTATCCTACAAGTTTTCTTTGCAATTTGCACAAAAGTATTAAGATCTAAGCGTTGTTTATCTAGATTATAAAAGATTCAAGAGAGATATAGATACAAGATTGTGTAGAAACTATAGAACAATCCTAAAAAAATAAAAGAAACATGATGATCTGAAATGCACTCAATTCTCAATATACAACAGATCAAAACAGATTATTTATGACCAAAATTTCTGTTCATACAAAAACAAACTGTGATAACCTAAATTCAATCCTCAAATATAGAAAATGTAACATTCAGTGTACAAAATTTCTAGACTTGTTTTTAAAGTTTTAAAGCCTTCAAAACCTTGTGTTTCGACTCACAAATATCAAGAAACTGAGTCAAACAAGTTCTCTGTGATGCTACTATCTTCCGTGCAACATCAACAGGCTTCCAAGAACTAACCGCCCAATTAATCCTCTCACCAACCTCCATGACATCAACCGACATCACCAACTTTTCAAGAACTTCGACCACTTTTCCGGGTTTATAACCGTTTTCTTCACGTTGACAACACGATAGCAAAAAGTCAACATCTTCATCTACATGTTTATCAGTTTGTTCCTTTAACCATTTGGTAACTTCATCCATCATGCTAATAAGTGACGAGATTGAATCTTTGACCGCATCCGAGAGTTGACTATTTGACTGGTCAGAAAGCGCGCCTTTTTTCTTCTTTTTACCCAATGGAAGAGATGACCGCGCGCAAGCGTGGATGATGAGACTGAGCCATGATAGTGGTTCGGTCACTAGTTGGACTAAACTTGAAATGTCGGTTCCAGGAGTTGATAATAACGGTTTTGTGGAAATTATTTTTTCGGAAATGCATTGTTTTAATAGAGAACATAATATTTGCCAATTAATGGGGAATGCGGGTCCGTCTGAGGTATTTGATTTTTGAAAATTCAGGTTCCAGGCATTTAAAAATACCGCAAAGTTCATCCAGTCGATTAGATTAGGAGAAAAAACCTGCGTTCAAAAAAAAAAAGATTTACCGCGTATACACCAAAAGTTTAATATGATACGGATTATGTGATACGGTTTATTTTTTTAATATGATACAATAAGATAATAAAAGTAGAGGTTGCAATTTCAACAATCTGCTTACAATGGGGCTGACATTGACATACATGTGATACGGATTATGTTTTATCTCTAACAACTTAACAGGTCAAATGGGTAAAATAAAAAATTTATATAAAAAAAAAACAAAAAAGAATGATGTCAAGGGTTGAAAGTTGTGCAAAAAGTATTTATAATGCATAAAATCTCCAAAAAAAAATTCAAAATTTTGTTGTAATTAAAGAATTTCTGTAATGATAATTGACACACTATATATTTATTTTAAAAAAAACAACGTACGTTTTCATATGTCCAGTTTAATCATTATACCTTTTTTTTGTAAATTTAAGTTACCAAAAGATGGCATTGTGTTCCTTCTGGGTTATTTGTATGCTCCAAACTGTGAAAAATGATAACATTTATAAAAATGGTAAATTTACATGTGGAAAGTTTGGATTTATATAAAATAACAAATGTCAAATAAAAAAGTTAAAACTTACAGATTACAAAATATAAGTAGGATTAAAACCAGACAAACTAAAACGTACATTGTTGTTTTAATTGAAAAACCATAATAAAATAAATTTTTTTAAGTTTGAAAGTTAAGTGGATTACATTGGTTTTAAACAATAATAAAGATTAATAACTTGCAAGCATGAGTAAATGTTTAGCAGCAGTAGAATAAAAAAATAGTTGCCACCAGCTTATTAATTCTTACCTCAAAAGATTTCTGACCGTTAGAAACAGCAATAACTAACTCAACTGCATCATTGAAAGGAAGCCCTAATAATTTTGCATAAGATTCAAGCAATGACTTGAGCTCTAAGGAATCTTTAGAATCAAATCCATTAATGTTTGAATTTTCTTTTAATGATGAAGAAGCGCATTGTATTGACAAATAAATCATGCGTGCAAGTAATGATCGCTTCCCAATACTTATCATTTTTGCTTCTGTTTGTTTACCCTCATCCTGCTCCAACAGTTTAAAATATAAAAAAAAAATAAAAATAATTTCTTTGTTAGCAAGGAATTAGTTATTGCAGTAGAAAGATGTGTCAATCAGTTGGTTAAAACAGACTACTTGTAAGGAAATATATTATATATATATAGTGTCCGATTATAGTTGGTTTTTGTAGATGTTTTGAAAAATTAAAATAGCCACAAAATATATGTAAATATAGAAAAAAGATGAAAAAAATAAATTAGTTAGTGTTTATACCAGGTTTTCTCTAGGATAATATGAAATTTCTTCGTACAGTCCTGCAGAAAAAGATGAAAAAATATATTAATTAAAAATTCAGGTTAGATCAACAGTTACCATACAATGTGAAAGAAAAAAAAAACTGATTACAAAATAATAATATACAGAATACCAGCTTATACACAGATCTGTTATAAATATTTGACAGCTTTTAACTTTTAAGGTCAGATTAGTGGAAAATCAAAATTTAGAAAATGACATCATATTTATTTAAAAACTGACTATATTTATGCAACAGCTGTATATAACATGCTCGTATTAATAGAAACAGAGTGCCACATGAACAGCTTTGTGATTTTGACTTTTGAGGTCAAGTTCTGAAATTAACACGATTAAAACTTACCCAAGAGGTAGTTTTTATCTACTGACGGGGTCCACCACGGTCGTAACTTTAAATCTTCATTAAAAGTCAACTTCTTGGAATGAACCGAATTTGAAACATCAATAAAATCAATTCCATAATTCAGGCTTTCAAGTACAGACTAGAGAAAGAAGACAAATGTCATTTCAGTATTGTCACATGAAAGCTGAATAAAACACAGGTTTCGGGGGTAAAATAGTAAATACCTCTGCTTCTTCAATGTTATTCGCTTTCCGCTTTAATTCTAGAATTGAGCCTTCAACCTTTGCCGTTAAGTACTGACTAGATTGCTGCAATTTTTCTTTAAATTGAACAAATTCAATTACCTACAAAAGATAATAAAACCTTTAAGAAATCTAAAAAAATATAAAATCCAACAAAATTATTTAAAAAAAATATACTTTTGAGTAATTTCGATGGCGATATGCAAGAAAAGTAAGATCTGCAGATTCCTTGAAGTGATCATCCATGAACTTTAAGTAAACATTCAAAACATCACTAACATCTACCAACAATGGAGATGTTAACATTTGAGGAAAAATATGATGCGACACAGTTTCCAGAAGAATGTTCTTCACATCTAATGATTTGTACCTAAAAACAGTTATAAAAAATATAGAAATGTGCATCAGAGTATTTGTGACCTAAAATAAACTACTTAATGAAATATAATATGTTACCATTCATATGCTAACGGGTGTGCATTCCAGTAAAAAGACAAATGTAGCAACAAAATCTTGTACTGCGAAACATAACTGCCAAAAACGTTTAACAGTAATGGATATTAATATATTATTCAAGAAATTCAAATATATAAGAACTAAGAAGAAACTAGAACCTTCTAACTGTCAAACCAAAATCCAACACCATTATAGCTTCCAACAAATAGCCTAAATGTTTTGTACTCCAGAACAACTACAACAAGAAATCAAGAAACTATATTTTTCAATAATGGATTAAAACAAGAGTAATTATAAAGTTTTAAATAAAATAAAATTTAATCAATTATATACCCGAACGAGCACATTGCCTGCCATAGATAGAAGCTCTTCACCATACATACTCTCTTGTACATCCAAGTCCTTTGAAAGCGAAAGGTTTTGACAATACATTTCTGTCATTTGAACTGCAAATCCAACCAGTTCTGTACGAGAATACAAAAATATTATAATATAAATTTTAAAAAGATTAAAACAACTTCTGTACAAAAAAAAGGTAGAATATAATTTATTTTTTTGAAAAAACCAGTTTTGCACGAAAAAAAGTAAAATATAATTTTTTAAAAAATAAGAAAAAACCACTTCTGTACAATAAAAAGTAGAATACAAATTTTAGAAAGAATAAGAAAAAACAACCAGTTCTGTAAAAAAAAAAAAGTAGAATATAAGTTTTAAAAAGATTAAAAAAAAGTAAAGAAACCATTACTGTGATTTGAAATAAATAATTTACCTTCAACAGGAAGTGAAAAAGTGTCACCAATGAGTTCTCGTATTTTAAAAAATGTTATTTGTTGTCCAAGAACATGTCTTGTTGGTGTTGAGGAAGAATCTATGCATTTAACCAACTTTTCTAAAAGATCTTTTTTCATGTCACTGGGTAAAACATGAAGAAAGATCTCCACATCAGCAGTAAAACTAGCTAAATGCCCAAACCTGGTGTAAAATAAGAATATATATATATAAATATATATATATATTATTTGTAAATTATATAAACTCAAAGAAACAAGATTATTAAAATTTTAAAGTATACCTGGAAAAATAAACAATAAGATCCTCCATGAGTTTTTCAGCATTACCCTTACCAAATATTATTTTCCTCCTTTCAATTTCAAGATTTGCCAATCCAGGTCCTCGTATAGAATCACTACCTGCTTCTGTCATTAAATTTCTTACAAACTCAGACGCCCGTGATATGCGAGAATCAAACTGCGAACAAATTTTGGGAAATCATAAACTTGAAGGACTGATTAGCAATTTATGAGATCTGTAAGGGTTATAAAGACATGCCACATCATTTGCTAAGTGTCTATGCTGGCAGTTGATTGATGTCGAGGAGCTATTAGTCAATCTGGTCAAACTGCAGTCATCTTCCAACAAGCAACCAAGATAATGATGAAAACATTCCCAATCATCAGGGCTTCAAATGAAAATAAAAGGATCATTTGTTGGGTGACGCGAAAAAAACTTATAACAGAATCATAACCGAAAAAACAGAACCAACTGAAAAACTAGTGGTTCAGTTACGTTTCTAAAAACTGAGTTATATTGTTCATTTCTGGTAATATGTTTTCTCATTGGTTTCATTTAAGAGTTGTATATCATATATATACGCATGCATTAATTATAAATAGAAGATGAAGCGTACCACAATATTAAAACTTTTTTAAATATATCTGCAGCTGCATCATAATCACCTGCCCGAGCAAGAAGTCTCCCCTGTCAACTTGTAAGTTAAAAAGCACAAGTATATAAGGTATCCTAAAAAAAATACGACATTTAAATAAAAAAATTGAAAATGTTACAATTACTTTTATCATAAAGCCAGTAATAATCACAATTCATAGACACTTTGTTACATAGTTAAATAAAGAAAATTATAGAATATATTATCCTAATCAATTTAAAAAAATAAATCTAAAATAATAATTATAATAGAAATATAATAATAAAAAGTAGATAGTACCTGTATTCGTAGTTTATCAACTTCAATCATTATAAGTGATCCTAAGTTCCCAGAAAGAACTTCTAAAGCATCTTTATATTTGGCTTGCTGTTCCAAGAGAGAAATATATACACTAAGAGCTGCAACCAATGACATTTATTTTATTATAATTTATATCAATAACAAATTTGTACTATTTATAATAATTAGTGACTACAAAAAAATATGCACCTTCAGGCTCATGCAAGCTATGTGAAGCAATGTGTTTTGTAAGTAAACCTTCAGCTAATTGCAAAAGTTTCTCTCCTCCATTTCCACAAAATACCTATAAAAAACAATATTTTATAACATGTTAATAAATAAGGGTATAACTATATCCTCTTTTAAATAAAAAATACAAACCTGTAACTGAATGCTACAAACTGCCCAAAGCAAGAACCTCTCTTCACCAGCAAATTTATACATTTTAATGGCGATCTACAACAACAGCAAAAACAAAACAAAATCTAACATTCCCATTTATATATATGTTAAAAAAATTTATAAATGTGAAATTATTTTGGAAAAACATCAACCTGTTGCTGCTTTACAAAAGAATATTCACGAACATAACAGTTGAAGAGTCCCGTCATCAGTTCTAAGTTATTTGGAAACTTTCCACATGCATACTCATAACAACTGGTAGCCATGTCGACTGATGATGTAAATTGATTAAGTATATAACAAGATAAAAAGTTACAGAAAAATGTAAAATTGGACCAAAAGTCTAGAAATACTAACGATGATCAAGCCGTTGGAAAACAATCTGCAATGTGCTTAGTGTGAGATCATCAATCAAGAACGAGTCGTTCTTATACAAAAGATTTTTAGCATTAATGCAGACATATAATGATTCATCCATTTTACCCATTCTTTCCAAAATGAGAGCCTTAAGTGCCTGTATTAAAAAAATGAGATAATAAATTACACCAATTCCAACTTTGGCTTCCAATTTCACAACTATTATTTTCTCTTAATTACAACTTCCAATGATTTTTTTCTCAAAATATAAAGAGATTTTGCAATTGTAAGCTGACTATATACAAAGTTTGTCCAACACTTAATTGTATCATAGGTCACTAATGACAATCACAAATAGTGGAACTTTAAAACCAAATACAGTTGAAGATGAATCACATAGATGTAAATGTTCAAACTCAAAAGAGTTTAGAATAAGAAATGTAAAATAGTATCCTAAATTACTTTCACTGGAGTTGTCAGTCAACCTTGGTGATCACAGTTGAACAAGAGTCATGCCAGCAAAATCATTTATGTAACAATCAAGGATCAATCCCTAATAGAAGAGATCTTGAATTTGTTTAGTTGACATGTTCTGTTTACATTCTACATTTTCATCTATGATTGCACATTTGTGCTGTTAATCTTCAATAGTCATGTTAGAAACCAGCCAATAAGAACACTGAACCACCATGAAGCTACATTTTATTAACAAATACTGAAATCTTCACTGATTAACAGTGCCAAATTCCCGATGAATCATCAAATATGAAGAGAAAATAATAGTTCTAGTACAAGATCAAACAGTTCAATGATAACAATTCATTTCTGGCATAAACTAATCGGAATTAAAGAGTAGACTTACGAGAGCGTATGAAGAATTGGGATATTTGGAGAGCAAACCCGTAGAGAGCTTGAGTGCATTTTTTAACTGTCGAGAGTCGATGGCGTCCCAAATGGGGCGGACACGCCGCTCCGGTATGCCGCCTGCCATCCCGAACTTCGACGCCATTAGAGGGTATTTAGGGTTTTTGACGACGGCGACTGGGAGGGTGGAGGTTGAAGATGATGTTTGGTAATGCGATGTAACGGAGTTCGAAACGGAATCACAAAAAAAAACAGTTTTTTTTTTAACATTTATATTTGGTTGTTTATATTTATTTTTATAATTACTAAAAATCACTATTTATTTTTGTATTGAAAAGTTAGCTCAATGATAAGAGGAGAGCACAGTGACCGACCTGGGTTCAATTCTTGTCTAGAACAGTTTTCAAAGACATAACAATGACGCTCGTCACGGGCTACTACCCGGCTTCGTGTCCGAGCCAAAAGGGTTTTACATGGCAAGGCTAAAGGTTCCTGCCCGGTTTTTCCCTAGAACAGTTGGTTGACGAGTTTCGACTCCAATCAACTTGGCACATAAGGAGGGTTGTAGTGAGTCTCCGCTGCGATCGCATCATGGAGGAGCCCCAATGCCGACGAAAAACACCTCACGGTGTTAGAGGCGGGGTTTCAATCTCGTCCTTGCACCTCTAAGCGCAACGGTCATAGGCCGTTGCACCAACTGCTGTTCTAAAAAAAATTATTCTGTTTTTATTTAATTAAATAATATTTTTTATACGTTTATTACTACTTTTTTCACTCATATCCTATTTATTTTTTTATATCTTTATATTTACCTTTTGTGCTCATATTCAATTAAATAATACATTTTTATATATTTATCATTACATTTTTTGTGTTTATTTAAATAAACAATGTTCTATATAAAGAAATCATTTTTCAGTTTATTTAGATATCTTCACTCACAACCACTCCCAACAGATCTTTAAAATATTAAGAACTCATCAAACAATTTTTAAATAATCAAATGTGAATGCTCTAAAACAAAGTTCATATTTCATATTAGAGCATTCACACCACTTTCTTTATCTTCATCTTTACTTTTTTATACATTTTATCATTATCTTTCTTTTTCTCATTTACTCACAACAACATCAAAAAACTATTTAAATAGCATAATTATCTTTTTTTTTTCTCTCTTTTCCATCTAAATCATCATCTTTATATTTTTCATCAAATACATGAGTGAACTAACATTTATCTCTCTTTTACTCGTAACACTTACACCAAATATCAAATTTTAGGGCAACACCATCACATAAAATGAGGAATATGTTGTGTGCACATCAACTTCTCCATCTCACAGCCACTTTATAAGATTACTATAAAAAACATCATTAATTTTTTCTCTACCTGACACCAAAATCTTTATTTATTTATTTTTTTCTCAAATATGAAGAATAAGCAAATAATACATTAAATATTTATATCTCTTCTGCTTAGAACCACACTCAATTACATTCTAAATTATACAAACCTTACTCATATAAAATATGAAGAACCTGTTATGAATGCTCTTAATCATAATACCTCATAGATGTTGTAAATGCTCAAAAGTTTTAAAAACCTTGCTCACATTTTTATGTAGAATGCTCCTAAACTAAGCATTAACTAAAAGTTTAGGGGACACATGTTAGATAAATAAATAGTACTATAACATTTATCCTATGTTTCTAAGTAATCTCATCCTTGATCATGTCCACGGTAATATGCAAGTCTATAAAATCTGCATTATATATTAATAGTTGATGTGACAACTCAAATTTTCATTTCGAAACAACTAGCAACATCAATCAATTTTCGGGACGAAAATTCTTTCAACA
>WOUH02000028.1:2440874-2451922 GCA_009936405.2 Stevia rebaudiana | reverse complement strand
GATTTCAGGGCGTTCAAGCACCAAGGTCGACTGCTCAGACCGTCATGAGAGACCACACCCCCAGATGCGCGGGAACCGGATGAAATCCGTAAACCCTTACCCCCGTCAGGTCTGAACCTGGGATAAAAGCCCTGATTCAATCCATCACCCAGATGTTATTTGAATATGCTCCAGATGGGAATCGAACCCTTGACCTCCACTAGGGAGGGAGGGTGAATTAGCATTAGGACACAATCGCAGGACTAATTTATTTAAGTAACTAACCATGGTTAGAAAGACCAAAACTAACCCACTGTTAGACGACCACATGTTTTGGATTATTACCAGTTCGGCCCCTTTCAAATTTCCAATTTATTGAAAATTCATAAACGACGACTTTCTGCAACTTCCTCTGGATTTTCACTTTCTCTTCCAACATATTTCTATCAATTCTGTTCTTATTTGATTGTCGGTGTTATTTGTTTCGGCTTCAATTTTGGATTCTAGTGATTTGTTGGTAGCTTTAAGCTTCGATTGATTTGGCGAAAAGTTCGAGGAAAATGTCTGAAACCCTTGTTTTTATAGTCTTTAGCTAGAAGAGCTAACCTCGATTTATGGTATTTGTTGGACAGATTGTTAATTGATTTGAGTTTTGCTCGTAATAGCAATGATCGATGTTGGTTTGATTGTGATTGATAACCCTAGAATAAGTAAGAGCGTTTGCGGTTACTGATTTTGGTAAAAATCTAGATTTTCTTTACGGAAGTTGAAGCAAAACCTTAGATTAATTGAGTACTAATGACCACCGATTTGGACTACTCGTCGGCCGTAAACGAGTCCACAGTTTCCGGCGAAGCTAGTGCTTCTTCCCCGGGCAATCAGACGGCGGTGACTCCAGAAAAACCAGTTAAAAGGAAGCGAAATTTAGCCGGCATGCCAGGTAACATTATGATTAGCCAAATTTGATGTTAACTGATGTTTATGAAATTTGTGTTCTTAATCAACTAATTAATCATTCTTACCTGCATAATCTCACTGGTAACATAAATTTGTGTTCTTAATCAATCAATCAAACTTCTATTTACTACAAAATTGTGTTCTTAATCTAAATTGTTATTAATCTTGCTGCCATTATAGATTAATCAGTAAATCTCAGTTTGTAGTCAGAAATTGATTTCATATTGTTTAAATCAAGCATAACAACACTTACTTTAGCTTATACGTATTGCAAATTTAGGTTTAGGACTTTCTGTACTGAAATTTAAATGAAAGTTAAGTTGATTTCTCATGTTTTTGTATCATCAACATATAGAACCAGATGCAGAGGTGATTTCTCTATCTCCCAATACATTAATGGCGACAAATCGATTTGTTTGTGAAATTTGCAATAAAGGGTTTCAGAGGGACCAAAACCTGCAACTCCATCGAAGAGGACACAATCTACCATGGAAGCTTAAACAAAGAACAAGCAAAGAGATTAGAAAGCGAGTGTATGTAGCCCTGATTTTCGGCGGTTACATGAAAACAATGGTGGTGCTGTGATGGTAGCCCTGATTTTCGGCGGTTACTTTCATCAAGAATGGTGGCGCACGGTGGTGGCGCAGGGGCTGAAACAGGAGGTGCTGTCGCCAGCGAGTCGGTGAAGGCGGAGGTGGTGGCGAAGGGGCTGAAACTGGCGGCGGTGGTGGCGTACGGTGGAGTTAGTGGTGGCGTACGGTGGAGTTAGTGGTGGTGGTTGATAGTATAAGAAATCTTCTGTAAATATGTAGGTTTTAAGATGAAGATGGAGCTTTTCATGTAATTTCAAAAACAACCCCTAATGAACATAGATTTTTATATTTTTATTTTTAATATGAAGGGCAATTTTGTCCGTTTATATAAAAGTAATAGAAAAAGTGGATGACCGGACTGAAATGGCAAAATTTAGAAACCACAGAGTATCACATGCAAGATTTAAGATTATGGACTAAAGTGGCAATTTCATTCAAACCACAGGGACGAAAAGAGCAATTAACTCTTAGTTTTATATAGTATTTTACCCCTCAACTTTATAAATGGTTACTTTCACCCCCTCATGTTTTGATAGTTCATTTCTTTTGTATTTAGTTTTACCCCATTTAGTATTATAATTTGATTATCCCTAATAATATTCTCTCCTTAACTTTTAAATAATAAAATTATTCTTTACGTACTTTTTGTGTGTGCCGCTATAAATTCGAGTTGGTATCCGTTTCGACATAAACTTTGCTTAGAAATGAGTTGGGTCAGTTATGTATGTTTCATAATGGTCTACGTTTCTAAAAAAAATTTGTTCGTGTTCAAGCAGGGCCTAAATTCGAGTTTGCTCGGAAACAAGTTTGGTCAATAATAATATACAGTTAATCGTGTCGCATACGTACATAAAAAAAAGGTCAAATCCGCATTTCATAACAATCGTTTTTACAACCAAAAAGCTCACACTTCTATTATGGTATTTAACCACGTCTAATTCAGAGTTGTAACGAGGTTTACAGAAACGTTTTGAGGTTACTAGGTATCATCTTATGCCGTGTTTGATTATTCTGTGATTATTATTTATTAGTATATATTATGTTTATATATATATATATATATATTTTTTTTTTGAGCAGCTTTTTAATGGTTAGATGCTAATACCACCGAATTTTGTAAGGTTAGAAAGTTATAGATTAAAGATGCAAGGTCCTCGAAAAAAGTTTGATTACACTTGCTTTGAACTATCTGAAGGTTTTTTTTAGATGTTTATCAAATATTTGTTTAAAGAGAATATTGCTCAATATGTTTATTGCTCTTGCTATAAACCTATACTGACATCTTAAATGTATTTACAAAATAAATATATACTAGTATTTACTATTTAATTTAGATGCATAAAGTTGGGTAGAAATTAACTAGAAAGTTTGATCAAGTTTATGTTTTTTTAGTTACAAATACTAAAATACAAAAACAATAGTATTGATTTTTTAAATGAAAGTCGGCATGACCAGTGTGGTTAGTGTTTATTTAAAAAAGATATATAATTTTTTTTCATTCAAATACATCGGTAAAATTATTTTAGAATTATAGGAATAATTATGTGTCCAACTACTAATAGAGTAGCTAACAAAGTCAAATTAGAAAAAAAAACGGAATAAGATTAATTACATGCGTATTAAGAATTAGGTGAATGAAATAATGACGTGAAAATTATTCGCCATGACCATTTGAGTTTGTTTTAATAAGCATCCATAGGGAGTTAAAATTTACATTATTAAATCAAAAGTAGTTTTTTTAAGAGTTTTCTATCTACACATAATCAACCTTTTAACCTTTTTACTATGAGTTTATGTTATCAAAAGCGAACTAAGACGTGTTCAAATATATTTTTGTTCATAAAAGAATCTTTATTACATAATCTAATGTGATTGATAATTGTCTCTCACAAAAATGTTTTAAGTTTAAATTCTTACACAGATTAATTTTAATGTTATTTGGGACTAAAAAGTTGAAGTAAAATAAGAAACTTAATAAGACAACACCAGATATATATGTGGTGCGGCATCTTCGATCGGACCTTTAGTATTTTACACTCCCTCATCTAGTTTTACATTTAATTCTTCATCACAATCTACCCTGGGCATGGTTTAAACCCATTGATAAAGGGAAGACGCCTTAACAATAATGATGTCTCCACAAGGTCGCGCTTTCACAATTTACCAATAATGATGTCTCCACAAGGTCGCGCTTTCACGATTTGCCAGAAGAGAGAGTATACACATACGAAGGTTAGAGAAGAAGGTGTAGAGCTTCGTGAAATCAAAGAGAACATGCAAATAAACCTAGCTTGTTGAATAAAACAATTTGTATAGAGTCAATGTTTTCTTTTTAAAACAAGAGGCATATCATTAAAGAAGACCTAGTCCAACTAGTTGCTAAAGTAGAAAACTCAACCAGCTACAACCAAGATCAATCTTTTCAATATAGATTATTAAATTTCGCATTATTTTTTGTTCAAACAAGAGAGGGAGCCTTGGTATCTGACTTTCTTC
The DNA here is from genome assembly GCA_009936405.2 of Stevia rebaudiana. Lineage (NCBI taxonomy): Eukaryota > Viridiplantae > Streptophyta > Magnoliopsida > Asterales > Asteraceae > Stevia > Stevia rebaudiana. Next base: position 2,447,897 of record WOUH02000028.1, on the reverse strand, counting down.
AAAAACATTCCCGATGTACTTTTTTGCATCAGTAAATACTTCGTTTCTTACTTTCCAAATGAACCATAGAGTGGACAAAGCGAAACTTAAGCTCTTTTTTACACGCTTTGTTATATTGGGTTCTCGACTTCTCTCCTTGATCACCGGCCTTTCCTTAAATCGAATCACCTGTGAGTAAGTCCGTCATACACTAATAATCTTTTAACAGCCTCCATGTCTCATTAACCAACTTACATAATATTAGGATTATGAGATGATTAATAGATTCAATAGTAGATCACAAATTGTTGACAAGTGTGAAGACAAAATTTTATGCGGTTTCAATGGTTGTCTTGTCATAGTACCCAAAAAACAATGGGCACATGCATGTGATCAGTCGTGAAGCATTGAATTATATGGAGTTCCTTTGGCTTTAATCTAACCCTTTGTTTTATACGTATAAATTAATGATATCTTATATTTATTTTAAGAAATGATTAATATATTCCATATGTGACCATGTGAAATGTTAAATGAGCATGTTCAAGGCCTGAAGTTAGGCGATACAAACTGTAATAATTTTATTTCAATATACTAAAATACAACTTCGAGTTAGCATGTTTTTATAAATATGTACGTGATTGTCAATGAATCAACCAATTAATACAAGTAGAATTAAGAGAACAATGAAGAATTAAGCTCACAGCTGAGAGGTTATGGGTTCAATTTTAAGCCACATGGGTTTTTCCTTGGGTTAGTATTATGACGGTTATGGCTCAAAATCTCATCAAGGCCAAATGAGTCATTTTTAACCCTGAATTATTTTCTTGTTCAGAACACAAAGAAGAATTAAAAGGTTGGGATAAATTCAGGTTTCATGGGCTAAATTCGACTCGATCGTAAAACGTGCAACGTCAACTTAACTGTTTAATTATGAACAAGTGAAAGCCTGAACCCTTTTAGTATTTAGGTTTAACTTTGTTTGAGTTAAAGTCTTAACAATAAGAGCAAACATTTGTATATCCGAAGGTTTTTCCTTTAAAAATTATTCACTCCAACTCTAATATGTGTTTTCTTTTTTTGCCTTGTATACAAAAGACGTGTACCTAGTGGCGGATCTAGAACTTTGGTTCAGTGGTATCCGAATATTTTTTTTTATACCATACATGGTCAAAAACCGAGGCGCGAGGCAATGAAACGTCCCGCTTTTCGTACGCGATGCGACCATACAAGGAACACGTTAAGATATATATATATATATATATATATATATATACCACATCATTTTTTTGCAAATATGTATGTTAATAAAATGTCTCATATGTGGGTTTTGCTTTGTCCCACATTGGTGGGGTGAATGCAAAAACGGGTTTTAAAACCAAATTTGTTTGGTTTTCTATAGTTCCAAGAATCTCCTTTTATAATCTTTTACTTGGATACTTAAAATCTACCGGCTTAAAAGTATTAAGCTGTTATCAAGTAATTTTGTTTTCAGGATTCATTATGTAATCTTGTACAACTTCATAATGTTTCTTTAACATTTTTAAAAAATCTATCTGGTTCTTGTAAAAATCTGGGCGGTATTGATGTAGCGGACTACAAATAATATATATACGCCATGTATGATACATACACCACGTGTATTGAATATTGGAAAGGGGACATGAAGTCTTTCTAATAAATGTCACCAAATTTACCATAAATATATATAATCTAAGCACTTAAGATAATTGAAACCAATCATAACCCCAACTAATCACATAAATTAAAAATCCACTTTGAAACAATAAACAATATATACATTTCAAAAGGAATAATAATGTAAGATCCAAGAAACATGCACTGCCAAGGGCTTTTTCGTCATTTCGGTCTTCATCAAAACAATAACACTCCCCTAACCCCACGATCACCTGTACGGTCTTCCTTCTATAAATTCATCTTCTCATCACCTCCTCCATAACCATGTGGTCAACATTCAACTCATCATAAACACATAACTCAAATCAAAACCTTTTGATGTTCAATTGAACAAGAACCGCTTTTTGATCGCCATGGGTAACAGTCTAAGGTGTTGTTTAGCGTGTATTCTTCCCTGTGGAGCTCTTGATTTGATCAGAATTGTGCATTTGAATGGTTATGTTGAGGAAATCACTCGTCCAGTTACCGCGGGTGATGTTTTGAAGAACTACCCGAATCATGTTTTGAGTAAACCGTGTTCTCAGGGTGTGGTTCGGCGTATATTGATCCTCTCGAGTAGTTCCGAGCTCAAAAGAGGCAGCATTTATTTCTTGATCCCTTCATCATCGGTGCCGGAAAAGAAGAGAAACACACAACAAAAAGATCGTAAAAAGGTGAACAAGAGTAATAAGACTGCGGTTTCCCGTGTGTCAGCTACTGTTGACATAAGGGAAACCGTAGTTCGACCAGAGTCTTCTGATGTTGTAGTGGTATCCGAGAAGAAGAAGATGGGACACCGGAGAGCTCGTCGGACTGTTCAGGCCGGCGAGTGGCGGCCTCATCTTGAGAGCATATTTGAGGAATGAAAGTTAAAGAAAACTTTTTTTGGGGGTTTTTTTACTTTATTTTCTTTTTGGTTTAATTTTCTTGTGGATAGATTTGACATTTTTTTTTATTTCACCTGGGTTTATGGTTTTTTTGGTAAACGAGGTAAATGTCTCTTTTGCCCCGAGAAAATCACTGGAAAGAAGTGAAAGTAAGCAACTATGCCCATGTTCATGTAATTTCATGTCCTAAGTTGTAACTACAAGTCTATAAATATTTTTGTCTTCTCTTATAAATACTCTATATAATAGTATACATATGTTTATATAGAGAGAATACCTTTTTACAAAATCAAATCTAGTAATAAAACTCCAAAAACATACAAATACGTGTTCATGTTTTATGGGTGATATACCAAACGGTCTTGTGACCGAATAATCATTTATTTGTCTCTCTTCCTTTACATCTAATTAGTATTATGCACACATTCTCTAAATAAAATTTGTTCTCCATCACACCTGGATGCATATATATATGTGTTTTACTTATTAATATGTGTTGTACCACATATCATGTTTATGTTTTTTTTATTATTTAATTTATTACTTAAATAAAATAATCTTACTGAGCCGGGGGTCTCTCTGGGGACAGCCTCTCTGTCTTATTGAGATAAGGGTAAGACTTGCTTTCATCGCACCCTCCCCAGACCTTGCTGCTTAAGTGGGATTTTACTGGGTAAGTTAGTTATTTAGTTAATTTATTACTTAAAATTGGATCCTTATTTAAATGAGAGTGTTATGATTTTTGTTTGTATGTATAATCCACTTCGTATACACTATAAGACTTTACATAATACAAAAGTACAGTGTACGTTATAATTTTTGTTTGTATGTATATATATGTACTAATACATTAAATGAATTTAAAGAATACGTATTCTCTTTAAACCTACAAAAACAGATAATATATTTGGATGATATTAATTTATATGTAATAGATTATAAAAGTAAGCGTGTCTTGTTTGTTATATGACTTTTGGAAAGGAATAATCCAGATAAATTTAGTTTGGTGCATGCATCTACTTGCTTTGGAATTAATTAACCGAGTCGTTTATATAGATTTGAACGATGGTCGGTTCTATAACTTTTTTAATAGGGTACTTTACTACTCTCCTTTTCTTGAAGAGATACTCATACTCTCATTTTTATCTGTTCATATTTTATTTTATAAAAATATAATTTAAGAAATCTTCCATTTTAAGGAAATATGACGTGAAAATATAACCAATTTTTAGTTCTATTTCATTCAGCTTACGTATCTTTTTTTTTTGTTCCAATTAGGTTACGTTACTTTAAAAAGTTGTTTTAATCGTATACATTTTACCTACAGCACCATGTTACCATGTCATGTGAAATTTTAAGCCCATGCTAACCCAATATTGTCAGTATGTATATGATAGAACACTTATTTAAAGTAACGTAGGGCTCTTCATGAGCCGAACCGAGCCGAGTTTAGCCAAGCTCGGACCCGGCTTGGGTTATAAACCGAGCTGGTCGGTTCAATTCGAATTATAAACCGAGCCTAATATCTGAGCTCAAACTCGGCTTGGTTCTAAACTGAGCTAGTTCGGGTTGGTTCGTTTAGACTCGATTTATAAATGAAAATTTAAAATACTTGTAATGTCTACATTCAATAACTGTAGAGGTTTGAGACTGGTGCCGTTGAGGTCACAAACAACCGAACAACAGTAAGAATAGGAACAGTACTCAAGGTCTCGAGGAGGTTGGAGCAATGAATTCGTAGTCGTGATTAGGTCGAGTGATCGACAAAGATATGAAATATGAGATTAGGGCATCCAAATTGTATTTAGGTTATTAGTATACATGAATCGTGATATGTTTACAGATTAGGAGTTTAGATTATGTTAAATTGGACTTGGACTAAATGTATAAATGAGTTTTCACTTTAGTTATTATGTATGTAATTATAATAATATTATTAGAAAACTAAAAATTCTATTAATTTCAAGAGCCGAGTTACAAGCCGAGACACGAGCCGAGCCCGCCTTAGCTCGTACTCGGCTCAGTTTTCAAAACGAGCCAAGCCGAACTGGCTTGTTTAAGAACGATATTTTTTTGAGCTGAGCTTTATTCGAGCTTTACCGAGCAAGTAATGTGATCTTATTGAAATAATAAAATTATACGAGTAATCTAATTGAAATAAAGCTGAAAGTTAATTACATTTCAACAAAAACTATCCCTTTTTATATAATTACGCAAAATTAATAACTCAATAATATATGAACAACATCTGCTATTTTAATTACTAATCGAGTTGCTTGATATAAACGTTATGCAAAAGCTAGATAACCATTCAAACTATGTGTTGGAGGTGGTGATTGGGTGCGAGAGCCTATATGACACCCCTATCACACCTAAACACCGACACCTCTAATTTTTTTTAGACTGAGTGAAGACGCGTGGTGGTGAAGGGAGGGGGGAGGGGGGCATTTTGAAGAAGGTAAGGACATCTTGGAGAATGTAATGTAGAGCAACTTGGATACACGGGCGTAGTTCTCAATCATATTTGTGAGAACTTGGCTGGTTATTACATTATGATCATTTATATTTAGGTGCTTGCTATATGTCTTTGTGTATTTCTTTTTATATGCTTTTGTTTAAAAAACTATTAAAATAACATAATCATATTTTTTCTCTCTTTCACTAAAATTTCCGGCTTCATATTTTCACCAAATATATGATTGAAGAGTAATTTTTCTTTCTCCTTCACTCACTAAATATATGTTTCTTTTACCCTTTTATAAGTTTTTTATTATTTAATTTGGAATTGTTGTCTTATGGTGATTGGTTGAAACATTTTATGGTTGGGTGAAATTGGTTCCACTAACGGCATGTGTGTACTCGCAACTTTATGGTTCACAGGCTGCTCACAAGTCACAACACCCCTAAAGACAAATACATGCACTTTTACCCTTTCTACTTTCTAGAGGTTTTTTTTAACAGCAATGATATTTTTTATATCATAAAAAATAGCAAGCACCTGGACACAAACACTAGAATACCAAAACCAAACAAAAACAAAAAGAATAAAACCTATAATAAACAAAAACAAAAAATAAAACATACACCAATAACTCTAATGTAAAAGTTATACCAGCATATGTGCCATGTATAGGTAATGGTCAAATGTCAACCATGCCTCTCATACTAAATACATGAAAATGGAGATGTGCGACCGATTACTATTTCCATTGACTTTGTTGAAACCTTTTTAATATTTTTTTTTAAAAGCAACTAAAAATTATGATATGTTAAAGTATAACCTTTAGCGCCACAATTAAAGAAATTTACTTATTCTTAAGGATATTATTTGTTGAAACAACTTTTAACTTCAATTAACAAAAAGTATATGGTTATTAACTTATTTTTTAAATTATAAAGTAATTATTGATCATAAATGTTAAAGAACAGATTTATTGATAATCTATCGATAACCATTGCTTAAAAGTTAAAGTCATCATTTTTCTTATTCAATAATAAATTGTTTTCATATAGTGATTGATAAAGAACTTATTTCATCCACTTTAATGATTTGTGTCGTATTACTCTCCCATCTTGATATAAAAATCATGTTCTCCAACTAAGAGACAAGTCGTTTTCTTGATCGGTTGTAATTAGAGAAGCCGATATTTTTTCCTTTTCAAACAATAAATAATATGATTCTTAGTTATGAAAATTTAACATAACGATATGAGCTTTCATCTTTTAATATGGAGATTAGGAGTTTGAATCTGTCTGGGGCAGTGTGAAGGATATCAGTTGATGGATCGACGCTGAATTTAACCCGGGTTTGATTCAGATGTTGGGGAGGGGGGTTTACCCATTCCACGGGGTGCCTGGTGTCTTCGTGCATTCTCACAGAGGTCGAGTAATCGACCTTGCTTACATGCCGCGAAAATAAATGATAAACGTGAGAAAAAACTTCGTTAAAAAATAGTATTGGTTCTTGACATATTTATCTATTGGTTCTTGAACCTAAATTAACTAAAAGATATAATATTTAATGATTATGTATTTTGTAAAAGGTTACTGTTGGATCTGAATTCCTATAGAATTAAGATCATGAACAAGATCTAATAAACCATACATCATATGATTATTTCAACCTCTAAGGATGCACCTTCCATATATGGAGGCAATTTTTACAAGGTGGAAGATGATGGTATTCACCCACACATTTTAAGTGGAGAATACATCTATTTATAGTACAAGATTAAAACCTCCTAAAAACATCAAATTACATTTTTAGCACAACAAATAAATAATAATAAATCTAATCTATTAATCTTCATTTGTTGTCGCCGGGTCTTTAATATTGAAATCTTCCGGTCTTTGATAGTGGCGTGTTATGATGAGATGACTAATAAAACCAAACATATTAGTCGTTTTGCTCCCTCTTGACATTAGCATCGTTTCTTTAATACGTTTTTGAACCGTATTTCATTTTACCAAATCTTGTCGG
>WOUH02000028.1:2422001-2435469 GCA_009936405.2 Stevia rebaudiana | reverse complement strand
GCAAGCAGAGGTTGCAGATGAAGTGGTCGAAGGGGCAGGGATGGTAATGGTCTCAAGCAACGAAGTGGATTAGCAGGGATGTCGGTGTGGGCACTGTTCACACCAACATTCCTAATTGTTATATATATAATTACTTGAAATTAATGCTTTAACTTTGTTTACGAACCTACAAGCTTTTTGGTGAGAACTTAGGTTAATATTTATTAATTTAAATAAATAATCAATTGTTAATTTCAAGTAATCAACTTTTAAAAAAATTATTAAAAGCAACAATAGCTTTAATCTGCTAAACATGTCTATATAGGATTAGCACATTCTCAACATGTCTCTATATGCTTGCGTGAGGACATTATGTCCTACAATAGTTTGTTACTAAATATTTTACTACTTATCATGCCAATACTAATGTAATGGTAGATCTTCAGTTCTACAATAGTTTGTTACACAACCACTTCGTCACACTAACAAGTTTAAGAAGTAACAACTCATAACTATAAACTTTCTTCATAGCTACAAAAATAGTCTTGAAAAGGCCGTAACAAAAATAGCTTGTGATGCATAAATATAACAAAATCTTGAAAACAATCATAGCAGCTAGAAACAAGTAATAAAAAGCAGCCACAAACTCTAATCCGAAGTAGTTTTCTTGTTTTTCTGAATATTTTTCTTCCTTGTCTCAAGGGTTTCCACATTTGCCTTTTTCCTTCCTTGTGAAATCTGGTAAACCAAACCACAAATACTATTATTATTATTATTCAGACTTAAATCCCATTATACAGAAATAGATATTTGTTTATGATTATAATAATCATCAATGTTGTCAAAGGCTACTACTATGAAGCAATGTAAAATCAAAATATGCAAAAACAATTTGTTTTTTTAGGAAATTTATAATAGATATTGTATCAAATTTGTAAAATAGTATGAAATAATTTATTACTATTTTTATATACACTTCTATTTTGCACCTCGCGTCTTTAACTACCTATATAATAAAAATTATAAATATAAATAAAATCAAACGAACCTTGATAGCTTCATAAAGTCTCCTCTTTTTCCTTGACATGGAAACCTTGCTCATATTCTCATCATCCTGAACTAATTGTTCTGGAAGAACCTCATCATCTGCATCTTCTTCACCAATCTTATTATTTTCAGCAACTGATGTATACTGCAATCCTTCCATTTCCTTTTTCAATTCTTGATGATACTGTTTTTCATGAATCATCATCTGCATCCAACCCAAAAGTCCATTTTAACATTTTATTTAATTTTCAACAAAAGAAATTGCTAAAAAACAAAGAGCGTTGTAAATAGAAACGAACCATTCTTTTTTTATCAGCAGCCTCTTTAGCTTTTGTTCTGTCGATTATCCCTTCAGCAAGGAGATTTTGGGCGTTATCAAGATCGTCTTGTTCGCCACCTGGCATTGGAAGAATTTCTTTTCTTGCAGCTGCTTGAAGCCTTTTAATGGTTTCTGCATATTCTGGTACATACCCTTCTGCTTCATTGTCAACAAATGGTGACAAATGTGGTGGTAGAACCCTAGTTGTAACAAATTATTTAGTATAAAAAATATTAATAATTAATTTGAGCAAATTGGATTTTAATAATTCTGAACAATGACATATTTGGCCAATAATAATCCAATTTGGTAAAAAATAATATCAATTGTCAAATTCCCTTAAAATGAGAATTATAGATGAAATGCAGAAACGTATAAGCAAAATCAAGTAAAAATCAATCGTAAATCGAGTGAACTTTTTTATGATTTTGCTATTGGGATTTGGAAATATTGCTAGTTCAGATTGTTAGTGGCCAATAGATCATAGTTAGGATTATGAAAATCCAATTTACGATTAAAATATTGGAAAAATGTTTTTTTCAAGAACACATACTTTCCAACCATGTAATCTTCAGTTGGTAGTATGATTCGTGCATTTATGCAGTCAAATACCCATTGTGGTTGTATATAGTCTCGTGAAATAAACCGGTGGCTTTGAGTTGGCCTATCAACAATCTAACAAAAAAACATTAACATAAGATAGCGAAATATTGGTGTTAAAATTAGATTTCATGGTGATAATTCATGATTCAACATACTTGATAATTAATGTCCTGATTAGATTCCTCAAATGGGGCTCCATCTCCATCCCATGAAACCACACCACCAAATGCAGTAATCACAAATAATAATGATTCCCTTGGAACCTGCAAATAAATAATCATAAATGTATATAAATCATATAACAAAATAACTAAAATATAATAAACGAGTCCAACACGAGCTTGATAACTACTCACAAATCGAGTTCAAGCTTAAGAAACAAAGCAGGCGAGCTTAGGGCTCGACTCGCTAGTTTACACTTTACGCAATATAAAAACAAAAACCAAAGGTTTAATATTAAGCTAAAGAAATGATTAATCATACCTCACGACCCAAGAAAAAAGTTTTATTTTGAAAGAGTGTTTTACAGGCACTTGTTTCTTCATCATCTTCATGTTCATCTGCAGCATCTTCAACAAGATGCATTAATGCACCAGGTTCATTAGCAGGAAGTTGGTCTTGAAGTTGTGCTAATCTAAGCTCAGACTCCTCAATATTTGCTTCAGTTGTTCGGCTTTTAGCATCAACGTATCTTGTCAATGCATATAAATCTGCAGATAATTTCAAAAATAATATTATACATTATTAGATTAAACTTAATCAAGTGATGGTAATTTCAGATGCATACCTGCTGCTAAAGCTTTCAATCGAGGATCAAGAATAGGTGGGTATTTTAAGTTAATTGAATGATAGAGTCTTAGATTGACAAAACCAAGAAGAGTCTGCATATAAATTATGGTTAATGTAAGTACTCATTGCAGATAATAACTAAACAAAAAGTTTGGAACTTTGATTATTGATCACGAACCTCGTAAAATTCCAAAAATGTAAGCATAATCTTATAATCAACATCATGAGGCATTACTTGTTGAAGTGCATGAGGAGTCAACCATGTGACTTTTTGACCGTCAACATCAGCCTGAATATATATTTATTAATAAACTAGCATTAAGTTGAAATACAAAAAAAAATTATTTTAAAAAACAAAAAATATGATGTCTTAATCATTGTACCTGGTAATATATGCCTTTTACTGATATGAAAGCCTTCCGCAATTTATGTGTACGGGAAATATACGCCTGCCACTCAAGACTCAACCTAATGAAACATATAGATACCATTATAATACTAGAAATTATAAAAAAAATAATAAATCTATAATAAAACATCAGAATAAATAAAATAAAATAAAATAAATCTACAAATGTGACATTACATACCCTCGACAATTATGGATTCGTTCTGCTTGAATATTTTCCCTTTCTATAGCAGGTAACGCAGCAAATAAGTGTACCATTGTAAGACAGTCATCCAAATCTCTTAATGCATCAATGAACTTAGGATATCTGAAGTTGATCAATAAAACTTTATAAATACCAAGTAGAAATATTATAATTTATATATAATATAATTGAACAATATGATCACAGACCAACCTTTCTCGAATAAGCATATCAAGTGTGTAAGTAGGTTTTCGTGTCAACAACCGTTCAGCAAGATCTTTGTTCTTTTTAGACACGGCTTTCTTTACCTTCTTTTCATATGCACGCATTTCACGAAACTTATCAAGAAGTGGCTCGTGTTTAAGAAACAAAATATCTTTCATGTGATAATATGTGTGATGGTTTCCCTTCACTTTCTTCTTTGGGTCCCGAGGAAAAACGCCTTTGAAGATACATAATCTCCTAATAAAGTCAACAACCAAACATTAAAATATTGATTTTGACACATTTCTATTAATCAAAGCCCCTTCATACGATTGTCTACTTCGCGTAACAGTAAACAAAATTACAAAAGTACATGTATGTGTGCCACATTCTAGAAATGTTGTCTTTAACGTGGCAAAAAAATAAATTTAAATCTATCCAGCCTCAAAACAGATTCCATTGACTCCACCTCTTCACTCAAAATCTAAAAGATGATACCATACGAATTTTGTGAAAATTAGGCGTGTAAACAAACAATCCAGTGAACCGTTTGGGGAGAACAGATTAAGCTTGTGTTCATTTAACTAGACGAACGAAGATGAACACATAACACATTCGTCTTTTTACATTCATGAAAGTTCATGACTTTGTTTATGTTTTTGCTCCTTGGCATGTGTTTTTGTTCACTCGTTTGTTTATGTTCGTTTACATATCCATTTAAATATACCTAATTTTACTAGCAATAGTAAACATGAAACATCCTATCCTTTGTATAATCAATTCATTTGCATTTGTTTCAAAGCTTGTATCTGACTTAATTTTGAGTCATCTAATGATATTTAAACTTTAATTTGGATACCGTTCGTTATATAATTATGCATATTGTTGAAATCATGTGATGATGACAGTATTTGACTTTAATATGGATATTGTTGTAGCCTTTATGTTTGTTTATAAACGAGCACATACACATTCATTTTCTCAACCAAAAAAAACAGTTAAGGTTAAGCAAACAAACCGTGTTCAATGTTCATTGCCTAGTGGCATAGCAATTTTGTATTCCTGTTTCAGTAATTTCGTGACTATGGCTTTTAAATACTTAAAGTTAAAGTCACACACTTCCATTTCGAAATGCCTATATGACTAACAGTTGACTATTACTATTGATAAACTCTCCAAATTTCCAGCATTACGTAGCAGATGAGCTAATCCAGAAGATCGAATCGAAATCAATACCTGAAAACGGATAAACTGACTTGAAGATACTTAACAGCTTGCGACCTGGTGATGTATCTAGCAGCGTTGCCCTCTTTCTTCTTCCCCTGCAAATTATAACATCAAAATAAGGACAGATTCTACGAGGTTTGAACAGATTCACTTCCGATTTTGATTGGATTTGGACTTACAGCAGGCCTGTAATGCTTCGGCATGGCTGATTGCCTACTGGTTGAAGAAGATAATGGTTTGATAAACCCTAATTAGGGTTCTCTGGTTCGTTAAAATGGATGTTGCAGATACGTTGTATGAATATATACCAGGCGGTACTGACTCAGATTCTTTAACAGAAAATCCCTTTTGAGCCCAAGAATAACTTAAAGGTTTATTTGGGCTTGTTATATTTCTCAAGATGGGCCTACTTTGGGAGATATACATAAAGGTGCACAAGCCGAGTATTTTCAATAGCGTATGTAATCGGCTTCGAGGTTTATAAAGGAGGAAGAAGGGTATATCAATAATAGGTTTCGTGTATAGTGTTTTGGGGAAAAAAACTACACCCACTGAACCTCGTAATTTTACTTACCACACTGAGCTACAATACAGCCACATCCAAGTCTCAACATGCAACATTTAAAAACTAGGAACTCAAGGGTAACGTCTGGGTCAAGAATGAATGTGGGTCATAATGTCGTACCTTAATTTAAAAGTGCAAAACAAGGTATGAATCGGGTGCGGATATTAAAAAATTGGGTTTTTCACTGGTACAGGTATAAATCAGGTACGAGTAGTCGAATATAAACAATAACTAGTTTCTAGCTTTTTTTAGGAATAAATAAGGTATGGTTCCCGGTAGGGCTTCACCCTATCCATACCCTACGGGTAGGGTCAGGTTTGATTGCAAGTATAAATAAACTAGGTACCAAAAAAACCGATTCCATGGTTTTTTCCGTGTCCAATTCCAGATACGTGTATTTTGTGTATCTCTTTTATAGAGTTTGAAAGATATTTTTTTTATTATTTAAGACAACATTAAAAGAAACAATTACCTTTACATGAATGACGATGACATCAGTTTTTGTTTAAAACTAGCTAGGATTAAAGGTGGGAACAAAACATAACACTTTCACACATGCTTGGATTAAGTTTGCAATTAAAATATTCTATAGGCAAAATTGCATACTAAACGACATTGACTATTTGTGCAATTCTGTTAACATTTTATTAATACGTATTGATGTAAGATGTACAAGTTACTCCTACAACGATCTGATGTTTTTACACAATTTCTAACCCTCCGTCTCACACTTTCCGACCAACTTCCTCCTTTTACGTTTTTTCTTACTTTTCTTAAAGTTAGTATTTTGTTGAATTAATTTACTAAACTAAAGATTTCAATTTTAAGTTTTATTTAAAACCGTGCACTCTTGCATTTTGACACAAGTTTTATTCGAAGCCTAGACGGATAAGACATTGTATCTCTCTTTTTTATTACGCTTTAGTGTTACCTAATTCACAGTTAAATAATATTTTTTCATACCTTTATCATTATCTCTTTCTCTCTCGTTCACTCACAACCATTTAAAAAAAACTATAAAAATAATATCATTACATTTTCTATCTCATAAACCAAAATTCTCATCTCTATGTTTTTTTCTAACCTTGAGAGAAAAGCAACCAAACCTCAAATATTTCCCTCTCTTATACTCACAACCACTTTCATTCACACCCTAAATATTACAGGTTTCTCTCATATAAATTAGGGGAAGCTAGTATGAATGCTAACAGTTTAACACCAAATGAATAAATTGTTTTTAATGTTTCGTGGTTTGCCACACATTAACAGAATATTTTTATTCTTGCTAAGTGTAGGTTTATGTAAAGCTTTTGATTTTACTTTACGTAGAGCAAAACACTAGCTTTTTTATACTGACCATCTTGATTTTAAAAATATACATATAAAAATAATTTATAGGGAAAGAAATTTTTTTACTATTTAAATCATAACAATTAGCTTTACAACGAGAATAGAAAAGAAAGTGACAATCTACATAACCAAAGAATATTCAAGACCCGACGACTCATCGATAAACCCACACCACGCAAGCTAGCTAGCCGGCGACCACTTTCCTCGCGATATTACACTTCACAATCGCCGGCACAACAATCAGATCAGGTAAATTTGATATCTATTCATCTACTTAAATAACTCGAGTTAGACTTGATTTGTTTTTTTTTTTAATTAAGTAACTGTTAGTTAATTGCAATTGAACTGTTTCTGATCGGATCGGTAGTCTGAGAATTATGAAATTTGCTTAAATTTTGCTCTCCGGATCGAATACGAGTAACGCTTCATGATTTTTTTGTTTAAACGTTATATGGACTCGAAGAGGAAAGATTAAGGCAGAAAACTGTGATCGTAGGTGTAATCGAGTTACTTGTAGCATCATAAAATTCTTTTGTTGTGTTTTAGAGTTTTAGGTTCAGATCGTTTCTGTTTAGGTTCAGGTGGAACTATATGTGCTTTTAATTCCAGAAAAGTCTATGGATGACATGAATTTCAGAGTTATGCATTTCCGTGTTTGCTTAAAGGTTTATTCGAATCATTTTGATTTAGAAGCCTAAACATGTTACTTTCTAAATTTTGATTATCAACTTCCTAAAACGTTCTGTGAATGAAAGAGGAAAACTAAAGGAAGAAAACATGATTGTATCAGTTGACGTATAAACAGTCATTCAAAATGGTTAATTACTTTAAATGAAATTTGACTTCTCAATTCCCCCTTCCTTTAAGAAGTTGTTGTATAAATTTGTTTTTGTAGCATTACAAGCTTGTTTTGTTGTGTTATAAAGTTCAAATAATTTCTTTTTAGGTTCAATTAGCACTAAAATCATTCTTAATTTTCAGGATTTTCTTCATCTGCAAGCATGTTCATAGTTTCAGCATAATCTTGTTGAGTTTTCAAATAGAGGTCAGGGAATGCTGAAAGATGTGTGTGAAAGAGCAGAACCCTTCTGTTAAACTCCACTGTGAGTTTACCTCTCAACAACTCACCATTTTTATTCTAGATGAAACTGGCTTCATTTTGTCAAACTCATCAGACCCGCATGTCACAACCCGCGGTTACATAATGCATGATCTTTGTGAAGATGGTTAAACTGCTTCATTAGGTTAAATCTTTCTACATTCATAATATCAAGGATAGAAAATAGTTTCTACTTTCTATTTGTTTCGTGTATTTTGATATAATATTATATGATAAAGAGTTAAATATGGATAGTAATGGGACGGTTTTGATGGAAAGATACGAGTTAGGGCGATTACTGGGCCAAGGGACCTTTGCAAAAGTTTACTACGGTAGAAACACGCGTACGGGTCAAGGTGTCGCGATAAAAGTTATCGATAAAGAAAAGGTTTTACGGGTCGGACTTACTAATCAAATCAAGCGAGAGATATCAATTATGAGATTAGTAAAACACCCTAACATTTTAGAGCTTTATGAAGTTATGGCTACAAAAAGTAAAATTTATTTCGCATTAGAATACGCAAAGGGTGGTGAGCTTTTTGACAAAGTGTCTAAAGGAAGGTTAAAAGAACAAATCGCGCGTAAATATTTTCAACAGTTAATCAACGCGGTTGATTTTTGTCACAGCAGAGGGGTCTATCATCGCGATCTGAAACCCGAAAACTTGTTATTAGATGAAAATGACAATTTGAAAGTTTCTGATTTTGGGTTGAGTGCTCTTGCTGAATCTAAACATCAGGACGGATTGCTTCACACCACGTGTGGGACCCCTGCTTATGTGGCACCTGAAGTGATTAACCGAAAAGGGTACGATGGTGACAAAGCTGATATTTGGTCATGTGGGGTGATTTTGTATGTGTTGTTAACGGGTCATCTTCCGTTTCATGATTCGAATTTGATGGAAATGTATCGAAAGATAGGTAAGGCGGAATTCAAATGTCCAAATTGGTTTCCACCAGAAGTTAAGCGGTTACTCACGCGTATGTTGGATCCTAACCCCGCGTATAGAATCACCATTGCGAAAATCAAAGAAAACACGTGGTTTAAAAAGGGTACAAATGTCAGAAAATCAAGAATCGAAACCGAAAACAAGGATTCTGATATTTCTGATAGAACTGACAGAGCTGATAGAGCTTCAGGTTCATCTGAACAGAAGCAGGAAGAAATACGCCCGTTAAATTTGAACGCATTTGACATTATTGCCCTTTCTCCAGGGTTTGACTTAACTGCATTGTTTAAAGAAACCCATAAAAAAAAAGAAGCAAGATTTACATCAAGAAAACCCGCGTCGGTTATTCTCTCTAAACTGGAAGAAGTTGCTAAACTTCTGAAGATGAAGATTAGTAAACGAGAAGCGGGATTGTTGAAACTGGAAGCAACAAAGGAGGGTAAAAAGGGAATTTTGTCGATCGATGCTGAGGTGTTCGAGTTCACTCACTCGTTTCATATGGTTGAAGTTAAGAAATCTAATGGAGATACTTTGGAATATCAGAAGGTATTAAATGAGGGTTTAAGACCTGGGCTTCAAGATATTGTTTGGACGTGGCAACCTGAGGAACTGCCACATCAGCAAATAGTACAACCGGAGCAGCTAGAGCCACTGCCTCAGCAGCAAATAGTACAACCACAGCAGCTACATCAGCTGCCACATCAGCAGGAACAGTTGCCTTGAGCTGCATTTCGATTTCTTCAGGTATATGACTGTGTTACATATTCATATGTTACTTTCATTTTGGCTTTGTTATTGTATTATAGGTTTTGTGTGAAATTTTCGTGTGATTGTCATATATGCATTTACTTGGTTAAATGCATTATTTTTCTCTAAACTATTACTATAAAAGTATTTAGAAGTTTTTAAAGTTTTTTACTTTTTGAGTTAAGATTGTTAGTAATAGTTATTAACAATGATTTAAACTAAATGTGTAATACTGAGTTTTTTTTTAATCTACATAATTAAACGATGATTTAAAATTTTAAACTAACTCCTTAAAGTCATATCAATCCTACAATTTCCTTGAGCAATACATACTCATTTTTTTTATTTTTTGTAAACGAGCATCAACTGGGTATATATCCCACATGTTTCTGTCGAGTGTCATGAACACCTCCAACTATAGTGCAAAACTGCTCATATTTTAAAGTTTTGGTAAATATAAAACTTTATAAATTATACATCACCACTCCCTCGATTGATCTTATGAGCTAACCACAGACATGGATATATCTTGTGATCCTAAAGGCCTCGAATATGTTCGGATCATCTTCATTGTTAAATTACCTATAACAAAAACAAAATGTCTTTTAATGTACGCCTTAAGATGGAATTTTAACTTGTGATATTGATTATCCAAACCACATGCATGATATAAGAAAACTAGTAGTTATTAAATAGCTTCATATATGTGAATAAACCAAGAGTCCAAGATTTACACACGACATTTTAACGTGTGTACAGACTTTTCTCAGTTGAATATACGTTTTGTTAATAGTTTGCTAACAAAAGATGATACACAAGTGGGTATTCACATAGCTTGTAGTAAATATTACAGAAAACGAAAAATGAATTCGAGTATCCCTGGATTAATCCGAGAGTCGTCTATGACTTTCAGATCAAACGATTTTGGTGGTTCACTCCAAAACTTTGATCGGATAAAACTCAAATTATGATTTGAAGAACAAGTATGAAATTTTGATGTGAAATTCGTATGAACCAGAAAGATGTCGAATGAAGAAGACGGTGGTTTTATCTGAGATCGCAAAAACTGATATAGGGCAGTTTTTCAATTCATCTTTGAATTTGGCAAAATTAATCCCCAAAGTTTTCAGAATTTTATGTTGCGAAAAATTTTAAATTCAGATCTCAATTCATCTTCGACCACTGCCAGGGCCTTGGACCCCGCTACTGAGGTCTGTCGCCCCCGGACCCCGCACTAGACACAATAGACTCAAACAAGTGTGCACCCCGCACCCGGCTTATTTAATAACTATCGTGTCTTATTCGACAACCAAAGTCAATTCCAATTATAAAAAAACATATCCAAAATAGATGACATTAATGAAATAAAATAGGATATGTGCTGGACAATGGTTTCAAGTATCTCGTATAAATGTAATTACCTAGGTTTTCCGTCTTGCTCATTGTGTTGAAGATTTAGTCATGATCCCGAACATCAAAACACAAATACAAAACACACGTCCCAACGCACAGTACCACAAAGTAAAACGTAAAGCACCCTATTTCATAAAAACGGCTGTCTCTCCCAACAAGTGTTGCGGTAGCAACTTACACGATCTCAAAGATGTCATCACGACTCTATCTCCGTGACAAAACCCTAAAACGTACTATGTCGTAAAAGTGAGCATGCATCTGCCGTAAAACCTAAAATCGTAGTCAACTTTTAAAACATAGTGACAACAAACCCAAATGCAAATGGATGCAAAAAAACACAAAAGTAAAAAAAATGGAAAAACCTTAGTGTCATTGTCCCTTACTTTTAATATTTTTATAATAATATTACAACGCACAATTTGATAAAAGGGTCACTTTTGGTGATTTTCTCAAAAGTAAAAGATCCTTCCTCTGTCTATACCTATTTGTGCATCCACCTAAAACCAAATAACTCAATCTTCAAGCTTCATAGAGAGAGAAAAAGAGTGATCGAGAGAGAGAAAGAGAGTGTCAATGGGGTATTACAGGTTTAGATTATCAGACATGATACCAAATGCTTGGTTTTACAAGCTCAAAGACATGAGCAAGAAGAAGACAACCACCACCACCACCACCACCAACCACCACAAGAAACCACCATCTGGCTCTTATTATTCATCTTCAACCACAAAACCACCACCTCAAAACCACCATTTTTGTCACCCAAGAAACCCCATTTACTACACCCCTAAAGTTTCCCAACTTAGTAGATCACCCAAATTACCACATTTCCATGACCCACCAAGGAAATCGTCAAAAAGATCAACACTCAACAAAAAAACTACCTATAAACCATCTCCAAAACACACCGAGTCAACTCATGTTATTCAAGATTTCCTTCAGTCTCCAATGACAAACCAATCTCCTTCCTCCGAGTCAACACGGTCAGGACTCGCCTCTTGCACCTGTAGACTCGGTTCTCCAATTTCCGACATTACAATCGATGCAAACGACACTAAAAAGATGAAATTTTCCCGGGAAATAGAGGTTCAACTCCCTCCGATCATAACAAAACCGGCAAAACCCACGTCAAGAACCGGACAAACCTCACTTTCCGGCAAGAAAGACAAAGAAAATAACCAAATTCCGGTGAGAAAATCAGTCTCCGGCGTTAAACTGAGATCGAATTCTCCAAAACTTGCAGTTAGCAAAAGAATTCTTCAAAAGTCCGGACAAAGAAACAACTTGTCTGAAAGTTTTGCAATTGTGAAATCATCGTTTGATCCTGAAAAAGATTTCATGCAATCAATGATGGAGATGATTACTGAGAACAACATCAAGTCATCTAAAGATTTAGAAGAGCTTCTTGCTTGTTATCTTTCCTTGAATTCAGATGAGTATTATGATGTAATTGTTAAGGCATTTGAGCAAATCTGGTTCAATTTGTCAGATATTAGACGAACCTTGAAACACCGGTAAAGTTGGACCCACATGTTTTATCAAGGGTTGACTAGTCCGACAAAAGTCGACGTTTATCTTTATAAAATTTAATGTTTATTTTGGTGATTTTACCCTATCTTTAAAGGTTAAATTATGGGAAATTTTGATGTAAATTAAAGTTGTTAGATCTTTTTGTCTTTAGTTAAGATCAGAAGTTGGTTCACATTCTAAAAAAAGCAAATTTCTGACAATTCGGAACAAGGTAAAGTTATTGAAAAAGAAGACAAAGATTACAACATCACGAGTTGGTTATATTTAGAGTCAGAAGATAGGTGTCAATTTTAGGTGGATTTAGGTATTGTCTCTCATGTGTAACTTCGTTTTTGGAATGTGATTTGTACCCACCAAAACCACTATATACACATTCTAGGTGTCAATTTCTTTCATAACACAAATTACATTTTTGAGTGAATAAACGAACTCTTTACGATTTGATTATATATTATTTACAACACGTGAAGCTGTTAAAAAAAAAGAAGTTACATAGATCATGTTTGATTTGCATATTGTTACATGTGTATGATTCGGGGTTAATATTTT
Organism: Stevia rebaudiana; assembly: GCA_009936405.2. NCBI lineage: Eukaryota > Viridiplantae > Streptophyta > Magnoliopsida > Asterales > Asteraceae > Stevia > Stevia rebaudiana. The sequence continues at coordinate 2,422,506 of WOUH02000028.1, read as the reverse complement.
ATACTTACGTATACATGGATCGTGTTTTGCTTTATCAATTCAACCTTGCTTACTCAAACTCATCAGGAGTACAATTCATTTATGTGTTGAGTAACTTTACTGAATTTTAATTTCAGTTCGCTAGAATCAAATAATGCCAAACTTTTGAATATTATGTTTCTACAAAGTAGATAAATAAATAGAGTAGCAAAATTAATGTGGTATGCGTCGAACTAATATACGAATATATCATATAAACTAGACTTTTGTCGTTTCTAAGGTGTTTTTTATGATCATAAGTCGTGTTTAGTCAAGCTAAGTGACAAAACTAGAACTTACTGGTTTAAGGGTTATTATAAAGTTAACTTATCTATCCAACTAAAACTATAAGATCTAACTCATGTTTGTCTTAGGGTAAGGGAAGTGGTACCCTAAGAGGCAAAAGTACACTCCCAAATTACCCAATCACACTATGCCACATCAAATGCTCCAACTACCCTCCCAAGTACCCTAAAGTAGTGGCAAT
>WOUH02000028.1:2407658-2421901 GCA_009936405.2 Stevia rebaudiana | reverse complement strand
CTAAAATCTAAACCCAAAAGCTAAACCCTAAAAGCTAAGATCGTGGAGTTTGACAAGACGGTTCCAACGCCGTTAAAATGAGTTCAATCGAAGTTCGTTTGAGGCGGTTATAAGGTTTTTTGTAATCCCTCTTAAGTTTCTTAGAATAAGCTCCTTATTTAGTTGATCATTTCCATATTTTATGATTATCCCATTTTTTAGTCTATGATTATCTTGTATTATTATTATTATTATTATTATTATTATTATTATTATTACGATTATCCCTTTATAAGATTAGTTTTTGCGGTTAACTCTCTCAATTAAGATTAATAACGTATAAATAAATCCATACAAACTCATGCTGATTTTTTTTCTTTCTTTTGCACGACATATTAACACGAAGAATCTAAGAACTTAACAAGTTCCATCCGTTCATGAAATTCAAATTTGGTGGGATATATATCTATCAATCTTCTTTACTCAAGCGTAAATTTCAATTTTAATTTTTTATTATAGATGTAAGTATTTCTATTTTGCAACATCATAATGCCTCGATTTTATAACGACTAGGCTATTTTGTTGCTAAAAATACTTTCCAGCACGACCCAAACAATTTTTTTTTGGATGTTTATGTATTGTATGATGATGACTATGAGTTTATTATTTATTATTTTAGAACCGCCACTGTGAGTTTTCAAGGTTGAATTGCTGATCACTTTCTTAAACATGTTCCTAAATTTTGATACGATCAAGAAACAAGAGTAGGCAACTAATAACACCTCAAGATTTGGAACATGTTTAGGCAAGCAAGACAATAACACCTCAAGATTTGAAACACGTTTTAAGAATTTGATCAGCAACTCTGCAATTTTAAAGACTCTTAGATGACATCTCGTCAATATCATACAATCTAAAACATAAAAATTGTCTAGGTCGTGCTAAAACATATTATTAGTATATTGAGTGTGGGAATGCCTTTGTATGGATTTATGCATTGTTAGATAAGCAAAACTTGTAATTTATCTATATCTATATCTACTTCTAATAAAGTATTCAAAAAATGTCACATTGTATTTTCTCAATTTTCTAGTGCTTTTTTATTATTTAAATTAGTTACATTAATATTTTTGATTCTTTTATACTTTTTATACATCTTAAACTATAAAATAGATTTAAATTTGTTATTATCTAATTAAGTATTTATCTTATATATTTAAAAAAATAAACTGTACTTTTTATCCATTAGGTTTGCAACACTTAACAATTCAGCCCACCATTAACATAAACGTTCACGTTTCAAGTCTTATCAATATTTAAGTCTTAAAAATTTTCATCTCTAACGTTTCAAGTCTTAACAATTTTTGTCCATAGCGTCTCAAGTCTTAACAGTTTTCATCCCTGAGTTTCAGGTTTTAACAGTTTTCGTCTCTATTGTTTCAAGTATTAACAGTTTTATGTTAAAAGTTTAATGACGATAACTGTTATGACTTAAAACCTTATGGAAAAAAACTATTAAGAGTTAACTAAAACTGTTTAAGTCTTAGAAATCTAAGAGAGGAAACCGCACTTACTCTGCTTAAAATTTTAAATTTGATGTTTTTTTTTTAATTTGCTTAATTATCAGATAAATAATTACTCTATTGTGACCATATCTTTTTTTACACGTCTATTACTGTTATTAATTTTTTCCAATACAAGTTTTCAACCTTTTTTATTTCTAGTATAATTTTTAATTACACTATTAACAATATTATACGGTTCTTAAAATAGGTCGAGCTATCCTATCTATGAGACTATGACCTATCTTACCGGTGAACCTTCCAAGCAATGTTTTTGGGATCAGACCAAACGTCGAATAAGAAACGTTCCGTTTGCGGAACGCGTATATAATATATACTAGTAGGATACCCGCGCGATGCGGCGGCGACAACTATATTCAACGTCGTACTCATTTCTATTAGTTCATCAATCACCTCAAGATATGTTGTACAATACCAATCGTAGAAACTTATATGTATGATACATTAACTTATATCATTGGAAGTCAGCCAATGGGCTGGTAAGTCAATCCGATCAACTTATCCAAAAGAATAACTAATAATCAAATAACAATTGATGACATTTCTATAATAAAGGCTATCATGAAAGCATAAATCATTTAGACTTAGTTTGTCTCGGCTTTACTCATCTCCTTTACATAGGAAAAAAACAAAAAAAAAATTTATCACCTACAGCGCATGCTACACCCAATTCAATCAATATATGCCTTTCTTTGCAAAATAAATAATAAAGTTGTGACAACTATGAACTTCTCTACCACAAAAATAAAAAATAAAAAATGAACAATCGGTTATAAAAAGCCAAGTCACAAAAGCGGGTGAAAACTCCATGCCAACTTAGAGAGAGATTAAAAGATGGTGCGTATAACTCATTGTAAAATAAAAGTCGCATGAAGCGTATTTTTTATTCATAAAGCCTCCTTAAATCATTCTATTTCAAAAACAGATTCAAACAATCAAAAGAATACATCATTTTGAAGAATAAATCTGAAAGCAAGCATATAACATAACTTAATTTAAAAAAAAAACGAAGTGAACTTACAACCAAGATCCTCGGATCTATTTAGCACTGGAGCAAAGAAATTGAACCGCAAAGAGGTTGCAAGTGGGCATCTAAAACGCAAAAATAAATCAAGGAATTAGCAAGATAGAAGAAAAAACAAACAATACTGAGTGGTAACACTTATTATATATATATATTGGGATTATCTTTAATAAAAAAGTACCAACCCTATGGAAACGACCCATTTTACATAAATGATATGAGGCTAAACAGTAACATACACATGGTCTCTAGTTCTCTACAATTATAAGTAAACCGTCATAACTCATCAGTAGTAGTAATAGCAGCTGCATGTTGAACCAATTTTTCATATTGAACTGATTAAAACTGAATCATTGTACATTTTGTTACGAAAGATGCAAAACAGAAACACGTTAGCTCCAAAAAAATAAGATCATGAAGCCATAAAATCAACTCAGACATGGAATTCTAACCTGAAAAGGTTAATTATGGCTGATTTTTTTATCAAGGTTTTGGTACAAGTGTTGGACTAATAACCAAATGTCTAAAAGCGTTTGATAGGGTTAAGTTGTTCAAACCTGCAGGTTTATTTTTGCCAAATTCAAATGTTCTTATAAAAATAACCAATATCAAATATCCATCAATGTTCAGATTATCAAATATTTAATTATTAAATATCCATCACCTATTCAAATGTTCAATTTATCAATATAATGAAAGACCTCTGACTCAATGAGGGATCGATGAGGTAGAGTTGATAAAGTTCCTATAATACAGTTGCCTAAAATTACTTAACTAATCCCACACATTGATCACTTAACATATAGGTCAGCAGAAAACGTAAGCCATATAAAAACGAAAAAAAACACACAACATGAAACACACGAACAACAGCAGAAAGCGAACAACAAAGAATGGCAGTAAAACCAGAAACCAAGATACAAGTATAGAACAACATCAGGATTCATACCTGATCCACAGAGAAGACACAATCTGACACAGGAAAAGCACAAATCACTTGCAAACATGAGGTATCCAAAAAGCAGATAGAAATAGTTAGATGAAATTCCTATATTTCATCATTTTTATCATGATTTATAATGAATTTATCTATTTCATGTTTGGGTTGTAATCAAGAAATCACATAACAATTAAATAAAAAAGTCAACCCATAAAGTCAAATAGGAAGTCATTTATGTTATTTAACAGCCAAAAGTTAGTTAATTAACCGTATTATAGTTGGTATACATACCCTAATATGTACAACATTTGTGTGGGGGTAAATTGTAATATAGAATTGTGATTACATATTTGTTGACTTTTGCTCCTGCTTGAATGGTCTGCACATGGATGTGCAGAAGTGCAGAACCCATAAAACCAACACTGTTCATCCTAAATTTAATCCCAAATAATGTTAATTTTATCCACAGCTCACTTGTTCAGAAGGAGCAACATATGTATCAACTATCAAATCATGTTTAGATAAAGCATGCAATTGGTAAACCTATCTAAATCGGCTATTCACAAATTGAATCAAAGCATCCCATAATAATACAAATGCCAGCAAAATATGACATAAAAAATTATCTATACAGAGTAAAAGTAGTACCTTTGCGTATTAGTTTCAAAGATCAACACAAAAAAGTGAGAACCTGCAATCATAGAAACAAAGAATGTATAAGTTTTGAACACTAAATCTAACAGCCTACACAATCAGAAATCAATCCCTAAAAACACCATTAGAAATGCTGATAAATTTTAAAAGCGATTGAAAACGACTACCTTCAATAGCAGTGTCTTAAATCCGAGACCAATTCTCTTCCCGAATCTATTACCACCTTTTCCAGACGACTTTCGTTGGTGTTCTTCAAGCTGATGAACATTTTCATAGATCATTGATTTATGCAAAATTAATTTCATTCAACAAACAAATACAAAAAGTTACATAAGCATTAAGGTTTAAGGTTGGTTTCGTATTCAAAAGCACTTTGATTCCTTTCCAATCAACTTGATTATAACCTTGCAAATCGTAATCCTAAAAGAAAGGCACTGGTGGACTTGCGAAATGACGTAGAAGAAGGCGATTAATAACATACCTAGATTAATGCAGAAGCGGCAAAGACGATGAATTTCCGATACGATTGCAGCAACTCCGGCGAGATAATGTAGATGTAGAAGCGGCGTCCGAAAGAGTGTAGCCAGAAAACACCAAATCATCTCCATCGCCTACTACCACCGTCAAAGCAGCCAAAAAGGCCAGAGCCGATGATGGTTCACCACATGCTGCCATCGTCTTCTTTCGTTTCCTCTTACCGGAGACTGGCCGGAGTCGGTAAGGTGAGATAGAGGTTACGGCGGTGAAGAGGTTAGCAGAGCACCAAGGGTTTCTGAATTCTGAGTGCATTCAAATTTGAATTTTGAATCGTATTTCGTTGATTTCAGTATGCTCCTATTAGGCTTGCTTGCTTTAGGAGTTGTACAATGTGCATATTGATTTATATATGTCTTAAAATTAAGACACTCTCTTTTCTCTCTCTTATCTTCATATTAAACCAGTAAGATACGTGTGGATCTTCGTGTGATAAAATTAAAATTGCAGTGGTTTTAACGTTATTTTACTTATTTTTATAAAAATAACGTTAAAAGCGTTGGATTGAAGGCTAGTCAGACATCATGAGCTAGGGTCTCATTAGGAGCAGCCTCTTTATTTATTCGGGTAAAGGTAATTCATCTTACCTTTACGGAGTATGCCTTCTTGCCTTCATCTTACCGGTCTGACTCAACCAAGTAAACAACGACCACTAGACCAAAAGCGACTCAGACCCACTGAACGGTACTTCACTTATCGACCTCGTTCTGACCGGTCCGACTGGCTGGTTCCGGCTTGCTGCTTTCAAGCAACCGATTCGCGTGTTGATCAGTTCCATTGGTTGTAGAACTCCGGCCACCACCACGGCCTCTCCATCGCTTTCCGGTTCCTCTATTTTGCGAGAATTTGATCCATTTTACGCATATCAAAAGGATCAACGAGACACATTAGGGCCTAAAAAATAATCAATGAATCACCTCCATTTTCCTGTTCCGGTTGTGAAGATTGAACTCGAAGGGCCGACATAGCAGTTATTAGTGGCGCGTTGGTGATTTGCTGAGCCAATCCTGCTTCATAAATCAAAAGCTCTGATTTTAGTTGATTAAAGGTAGGTTTTACCTCATTAATCTCATTATCAAGTACATACATGTAAAATTCTGGACTCAAAACTTGCAACACTTGTTCTATCTGAGATCACTTGCAGTGAATCGTCTAATTGTTTGCGAAATTACAAAAATCACTGATGTTCATAGAGTTTTGGTTTAACTGGTGAAATTGGGTGCGGATCTGAGCCTGTTTGGCAGATACCTGTTGATAGAATGTATTTTCAATGTCCAAACTCCAAAGGCTTTATTTGGTCCGTTGAGCAACTGACTGTGAAAGGTAATTCTGTAAACGAGAACTGTTAGTATGTTACAGTCCCATTGTCGTCTTCAAATTAGTGATCATTTGATGTTTCCTGGATAGAAAATTTTCTGCATCATGTTTAATTGACACCAAACTAGTAATAATTGCCAGATTATGCATCTCATTTTCTTGATTATGCATCTGATTTCCTTGACTTCTGTTGTTTGTTGTTGTCACTTTCTTGGTTTTAAAAAACTCGCATCAAGCACGCACAATGTGCGTTTCACGTGTTGCAGTGTTGATGTTAACCAGGTATTATCAGTGTTACAAGTATGTTTCTATGTTTGAGTATCTACAGTAAAAAAACTTAATCACAAACGCATTGCATACGTGTCAAACAATGAATAAAAATACTGATACATTGCTAAATTATAAAAACTCTACACTTAGCTATCCTCTCTAGGTTGTGGTAATTGTTGAATATCATTACTGTATTGTCTTTGTAATGAGGGACTCATACATGTAAGAAGTGAATGTTTACGCTTTTTCTTCAATTTAGATCCAAAAAGAATAGATTTAAATGGAATCCTTGAGCTACTGTTTGACTTTTTTATTTGACCTAATTCTTCTTCCAACTTTGACAAAGTCTTTTCTATATCAATTTGTAACATCGTGACCCGATCAGACGCCTCTCGAAGCTCGTTTATAACCTTAACATTTTCTTGCTTCATGTTAAGAACTTCTCCTTGAAACTTTGCCGCTTGATAGTTATTAAGTGTTGCATCAGTTGTTATGGTATTGGATTCTGAAATATCATCATTGTTCAAGTCTGATAATTCATTTTGAATATCATTAAGTGATGATAATCTGTGTTGCAAATCATCTTCTAATATTCCACTCTTCTCCAACCATAATGTTGTTTCTGTTTGCATGTCGCGCAAATGTCTGTATAAAGGTCGGATATCGTTACCATACGCTAATTGATGATGCTGTCGGTTTTTACCGCTTCCATGTTCTTGCTTCTTTTCTTCCGCTTGTTTAATCTCTTGTAGTAAATCATGAAACGAGTCTTGAAACCGGTTGATTTGATGATACGCGGTACTGAACCTTAACCATAGTTCTAAGTTTTCTTTTCTTAAAATGTCTAATTCTGCGCGTACCTCCTCTTCAATCTCAAACATTTCAAAACTCTCATCTATACCATCAACGCGTTCTTCTGTTCTTCGTTTTTCTTCATTGATCAAATCTGGAGTCTTCTTTGATTCATGTTCTGTAATTTCATCAACTTCTTTTGGAGTTTTCTTTAGTTCAAAGTCTGTTTTTTCATCATTTTCTTTAATTTTTTCTGTTCCTTCATCCACCAAATCTGTCGACATAATTTTATCAGATTCTTTACTTTTTTGTGTTGCATCATCAACCAAATCTGTCGATTTCATTGGTTCAGATTCTTTGGTTTCATCAGCCTCTTTTCTTCCTTCTTTTCCTCCATTAATCAACTCTCGAGCTTTTTGTAATTCAACTTGTGCATTTTCAACAAGTTTTGTTATTCTGTTTGTTCCTTCATCAATCGCGTTTGAAGCTTTTGTTAGTTCAATTTCTGTTGCTTCATCAGATTCATAATCTAATTGTAGTTCATCAGGAATGGAATCTTGTGCTCCTTCAGAAACCATTTCTGAACTGTTCTTAATTAATCCATTTTCTGCAAGTATGTCAAACTTTACGCTATTTACTCTTTTTGTTTCCAATATTTTTAGTTTTGAATATAAATATCTAATCTCTGCATCTTTGGAGTCATTTGAACTTCTCAACATTTTCATCTGCACAGCGGATTTAAAAGATTTTGCGCGATTCCTGTTTTCGGTTTCATTGAGCTTTTGTTTTGTTTCTTTCAAGTTTTTTAAAGTTGAAGTGTATTCATCCACTAAAACTTCTTCTCCATCATCTATTCCATGTGAAAATACTAAATTCCATCTGCGTTCATCTTGTACGCGTTCATCTTGTACGCGTTCATCTTGTACACCATTGCATTCAACATCTTGATCTTTAATATCAATCTGGTTTTCATTAAATTTTGAATCTTCACCTTTTTTACCTTCATCTTTCTCATTAGGTTTTTTCACAAATACTTCTAATTCATTACTATCATTTCTTTGATTTTCTTTTTCTTTTTTCTCTAATCTTGGAGAACTTTTTGTTTTTTCATTTTCCGCTTGTAAAATCACATCATCTTCTTCGGTTTCTTTGTCTGGTTTTGCAATTAGAAGATCTTTAGACAAATTATCAAGATGAATGCTCGCCTCATCTAAACTGGTTTCCAATTGCTTATTTTGTTCTTTAATCTTTTTATCAAGCATCCGAACTTTCTCCAATTCTTCCTCTAGCTTCTTGATCTTTATGTTCTTGTTGTTTGTTTCATCAACAAGATTATTATTTTCTTGTTCTAAGCTTTGAAGTTTTTCATGAAGCTCATCGATTTCAAATCGTAACCTCATTACCAATGCAGTTTGGGATGCTAAATCGGTTTCCAACATGATCACCTTATCAACAAGTTGTTCAATCTTCTCAGCAACTTCAGATATGGTGATTTCTTTGTTGTTTCCAAGAATCTCTTCTTTGATCATTGCTTTTTTATCTTCAATATCTTTAGAATCTTTATTATCAAATTTATCCGTGGTTTCGTTTTCAACCAATTCCTTTTTATCATTTTCTTCTGCTTTCTGCGTATTTGTATCATGAAGATGCTTTTGTTGAACCAATGCACCATTTTCTTCATTACATTCTAACTCTTTCTCTTCTATCTTTGCTTTTCCATCGTTGACATGTTCAGTATTTTGTTCCAAGTTCTTCAAGTCTGTGTTATTATTATTATTGTTATTGTTATCGCGCGCTATCAAAGCTTCAAACTTTTTCTTGATATCTTTAACCCTATGGTGTTCCACAAGTGCATCTGTTTTAAACCGTTTTTGCTTATGTTTTAACTTATCAAGTGTCTCTTTGCACATCTTTAACGCAGAAGATGACATTAGGGTTTGAGCATCTTGATCATCCATTGCCTCGCCAACTGCAAACTCATGTTGCAAATTGCTAATTTTAGTATGCATCTCATTGATCTTTTTTTCAATCTCCGAATACTTAGATAACGCATTCTCGTATGAACTCTTTACAAACTCTTTCTCCGTCTGAAACCCTAATATATCCTTTTGAAGCTTATGAATCTCATCGAGTGCTTCGTCTTTACTCAATCCAGAGCTTTTGGAAACCCTAGAAGCATTTTCATCAAAACCAATTTTCACAAGTCCTTTTTTGCACATCATCTTTGTAGGCATTTTAGTCTTTTTCTTGATCATAGCTTGAACTACACTTCCCATTTTTGGAAGGTTGTTTTCTTTTGGTGGCAATGGCACATTTGAGTTTGTAGGGACCATGATCTCATCTTCATCAACATTTAGTGTGAATTTTTCGTATTCCTCTTCATCAAATGACATTTGTACCCTTTCGGGATAGACCATTGCAATGGTTCGATTAGCGCTTTGTAAATCCCTTGACAAATGATCGTATCTTTCTGCTAAAGCGCGATATCCTCGAAAAGTGTCTTCCACAAAGTTTACAAGCTCCGGTCTTTTCTGATAGTATTGGTCGGCCCTAACCCTGAACGAGTCTCCATCCTCGGTGATAATTTTGAGTATGTATTCTACCTTTTCCTCCATATCTGTTCATCAACATAAAGACAAAAGGTTATATATAATTTTCTATTATCTTCTTGGTTGATTGTTATAGATTCTAAATATAACAAATGTAGACGCAACTAATTGGTCACCAAATGATGAATATCGTTATGTACCTAGGAGATTCTGGTCTAGCCATTTTGATTGTTTGGTTCTGATGTGGCTAGCCCACCACCAAGAATACGCGTTCTTTGCTGCTCGTGACAGCATCGTGCCGTTATTTCTTTAACTAAACTTGGACCCGCGCACTATCGTTTCTTACAGGCCAAACCTATAATGTTTATGTTACCTTTGTATCATTGGTACCATCAAAGATTTAAAAAAGGTTTGGTATCATGGGAAGGTGTTGAAATGGTTTAACTTTGGTCAAATTGTTGGTGTTCAAGGAGTTTCATCAGGAGTAGACGATTACGTTATGATACGGTTAAGAAATGGTTGATAGATATTAATGAAAGGAATATGAAGGTTGAACCATTCGTGAGCATAAAGGTCGGAAACATAAACTAATTTGTTTCCCATGTGGCATTTCATGATAACTATAATTAGCATTTCATCCCTAACACACGAGTGTGACGCATTTAATAATTACTGACCAACTGAATTATTTTAAATTGTTGGTTTGACTTCGAGGCCCATATTTAAGGGCTCTAGTTCCAGGGCTTGAAATCTTGAATAACAAGTTCAAAACTTCCAACTCCCAAGGCTAAGGGCGATATCTCCAATTTTTATGTTGGTTTAACTTTGTTTCATTTTTGTGTTTGGACAATGAGATCAAAGAATCAGATTTCTTAAAAGGTCTTTTTTCCTCACTAAAACTAACTTTAGGTATAAGTAATTGACGACGTAAGCTAAACCAGACCATTAAAAGGTCTAGAATGCGACAAAAACCAAGGTCATAGTACATACCATTGTTGACAATTAGCAAAGGAACATTACTAAAACTGGACCAATAACAACTAGTCATGAAGCGTCTCAAATAGGGCTGTTCAAAAAGCTCGTAGCTCGGAGCTCGCTCGGAAAAAGTTCGGAAAAAGCTCGGCTCGAATAAAACTCGTTTGTAACCAAGCCGAGCCGGCTCGGTTTGTTTTGTAACCAAGCCGAGCTCGAGCCAAGGCATGCTCGGCTCGTAGGTTCGGCTCGTAGCTCAGCTCGTTTAAATTAATATAAGTTCTAGTTTTTATATTATACTAAATAGATTTAGATACCCATTAACCAAGCTTGAAGCCCTTATAATTTGAAGCCCAACCCAATTCCAAAATCCATATAAATTAAAGTTTAACGCCTGGTTTGTTGCTCTAGTTCTTCCCACCGTTCCACTGCCACTTCCATAATCAACGATACCACTTTTCTTTACGGAAGGTATTTATATGTTATTTTATATTTTATTACTTATTTATGTGTTGAAACTTAAAACTTAAAAGTTGTTGATGCTAACATGTTGTTGATGTTGCTCACGTGGGTTGATTTGGATGCTGCTACTTGATAGGGGTTGATTTGGACGCAAATGAAGTTTGAACTTATTTTGTGATTTTTGAATATCAAACATATTAATGGTTTTGTTGAACGTTATGACTTATTTTGTATTCCTTCAATTGACTTGTTTTGTGAGAAACTAATATGACGTATGTTGAACTTAAAATTTGCAATCGTATTAAATTTCCTTTTTTAAACCGAGCCAAAACGAACCGAGCAGGCTTTTGCAATTTGAGCCGAGCCGAGCCAACTCGGTTTATAATCCGAGCCGAGTTCGAGCCAAGGCAGACTCAGCTCGGTTCGGCTCGTGAACAGCCCTAGTCCCAGACTTAGGACCACCCCAAAATGGAAAGTGCACCAACAGAAGAATTGTACATAAGGTAGAGTGCTATAAATTAGCACAGATCCCAAGGTATGATTCATTCAATTCTTAATCAGTCGTTACCTTCAATACACAAATACATATCCTTACGCCTTAGCTTAGTCACACTGACAATACATGTCCTATGTGACGAGGCTAACGCCGATGTTCCTTTTGCAATTTTGAAAATTACTTGTCTCTCTCTTTCAAGAGGTTAATCCTTGTGTAGTCCGGAAATATCAAAAGACGTTTTGTCCCGACGAATCTCATGATCCGACCATATGGAGATACCCGATTCTACAGTAAGAGTAACTGTGTGCCTTATCAAACTTGTATACAAAACTTGTGTTTTTATCATCTTACACGTGTTAGAAAAAATAATATAAAAAATAAGTATTACTTAATATGGATAGACATGCATGGGACCTGAGCATAAGAAAGAAGGGTGACCGATTTATTATTCGGGAGACCCAAAATTTATAAAATTTTTTCTATATATAGGAAAGAAATTAAATAAGAATTTATGTTTATGTGGGAACTCTAACAATATACTTTTTTTACATATAGTCGTACTACTAATTACCTCGCACGATACGTCTTTCGATGAATTGGTAGAATTTTTCGCTCGCGCTATAAAATATAAGAGGCGCTAAAGGTAATCAACAACGTTAGTCATTGCGGCAACGACAAGATGTTATTGAGATCAGGACTAGAGGCTTTGTTGAGATACAATTTTGACGATTCAGGACTAGAGGCTTTGTTTAGTCATAGCGGCAACCACAAGATATTAATGAGATCGCATGATATGGCCGTTAGACTTGTTTGGACTAGAAAAGCTACACAGCAATTTGATAATCGACAAAATTAAATAAGACTTTCAAAATTGTCACCTAACTCGTTTAATCCAATACACTAAAATTACGTTGATAGCACTAAAATTACCACACGATTGTGGTTGTTTTACACTTCCCAATTTGATTTGTCTTCGTTTTATTGATGTTAATTTCTTTTTCTTCTGGTAATCTTTTCTTCTATCATTTTTTGGTTTTCTTAAAGACGCAAGCGTTGTTGTTATCTGTGTTTGCAATCGCATTTTCACGATGCTCTAGCGTTTTACATTGAAGTAACAACCGCTCCGACATATTTTGATTATCGAGATCGTGACAGAATTCATAGCGTAACGTACATTGGGAAATTACTAGTTTGAGTATACAATAAATTTTCCATGCATGGTTACTCTTTGGCGAAAAGTAAATACGAAGATTAAATCCGTTTGCAGTTAATTCCAGCTTATCCGAGTCCATTTTTTCTTTTTATAGTTAATTCATCATAAAGGAACTGCAAATTATCAAATTGTTCTGTAGCTTTTCTTCATGATGTTATATAAAACACAAAAATTTGCACTTTGAAGTTGAATTCAATCAAATTGGATCAAACACATTCAAATTTTGAAGACTATTTACGAAAGAGGATTCCTCGCCGGCCTACCTCTTTTTCTAGAAACAGTAGCTCCGGCCACCGCCGGAGCTGTTTTTTCCGGTAGCTGCATCGTAGAAGGTGATTCCGGTTGTGTTGTTTCCGGCAATGAATCGTCCAACTGTGAAGATGGTTCTGGAGGCATCCGATTGGTAGTGGCGGCGGTCTTCACGATTTCGGAAACGGCAATTGTGAATTCGATCGGAAAATACGGCCATGAGCAGCAGTAAGCTTCTTTTCCCGGCACCGTTGGCGGCAAAGCTTCCGTCGGTATCTCAACAACCTGAAACGCCCGATCACATTTCTGACACCGTAAACAACATCCTTCAAAAACCCTAAGATACTCAAATAAATGATAACAGTAGGGACAGAGTGTCCATAAACTTTCCGACGATCGTTCTCTGCCGGAATTACGCCTCACCGGCATCTTCTCGTAATGATTTTCAACATCTTTCTCCCTCAGATTCTTCACGGCGTCCAGATCAACGTTCAAAAACTCGAACAATTCCTTATCGTACGCCATTTTCGTCACCGGATCTGATAAAATCAACCACGCGTCGCCGACGAGCTTGAACGCTGATTCCGATAAGGAGTATTTGTTCTTGTCGGGATGAAGGAGGAGAGCGAGACGACGGTACTGTTGTTTAACAAACTCCGGATCGTCAGTCCGGTGGATGTCGATCTGAAGGATGGCGTACCAGTGGTGGTGGTTATCGTTGATCCGTTTATCGCCGGCGATTAAGACGTCGGTGATGGCCATGATCTGATCGGAGCCGTCGAGTAACGGTTCCGTTTCTTGAGCTAAGAGAGCGAAATCGCGTGCGGCGTTTAGGTCTTTTTCTTCCAGAAGCTTCTCGGCGATTCCGAGCAGTCGGTCGGCTTCCGCTTGGTTCCTTGGCTGCATGCCGGAAAATGTTGTTATTCCGGTAAGCTGGACAATCAAATGTTATTAAACAATTAAACATAAAATACCAAGTTGATGTTGGAAAATATTATGTTTTTGTTTAGGGTCCTATCTTTATAGGTTAATATCAACTAAATAGGAAGCTTATAAGAGGGTTAAAAGGAATTTTAAAAAAACCATAAACCGACTCAAACGAACTCTGATTGAACTCATTTTAGCGGCGTTGGAACCGTCTTGTTAAACTCTACGATCTTAGCTTTTAGGGTTTATCTTTTGGATTTAGATTTTAGGGTTTAGCTTTTG
>WOUH02000028.1:2347842-2362724 GCA_009936405.2 Stevia rebaudiana | reverse complement strand
AGCACGACTTAACGTCGTTAGGTTTTTTTTAACGGCGGTCCATTTTTCAAACAAAGAGTAAAAGGTGGGACCGCTGATAGTGATATTTTCAGGTGGGATTATTATTCGGCAAAACCCAAAAGGTGGGATTATTTGAGTCCAATTTGCCATTTTTTAATAATAAATATGTTTTATTATTAATTTTTTTACCAAAATAATTAATTGTATCTTACAATTTAAATTATTTTAAACATGTCTATAATCTACTATATGTAAGGATTAAAACGAATCAAAATAGGCCGAAAATGAAACTATGATAAACTAGATATCAATTATCAAAAGTGTGCGGTTGGGAATTTAATATTGCCGATTAATGAGTTTGTCTCATATTGATTAAATGATAAATTTTTCATTGGTTTATAAGTGGGAGTTATGATATGATTGTATTCTCATATGACAAGACACATCCAAATGGCAGCAGGAGGGTGCGAAATGCACCACGCGGCCGACTACAGGCCGTAACGTTGCTTTTTTATGGCGTACTTTGCACGCTCGCATCTCCTCAAGCCGCTTAAAGTCGCCTTTAGTTTTGTGGGTGGGGCTAAAGCGCTTCGGTTTAGGCTGACCCAGTGCGGCTCAGTAAAACAGTAAAGACTGTTTCATGTCTTGAAATAAAAGTCAAGTGCTTCATTGGTGAATTGATGAGGTTGTTTCAGGTTCGCAGTTGATTGCGAGTGTTACAATATTGTGCCTTTTTTCAACACACCAAAAACCACCGACATTACATGTGATATTCTCTGCAAATGGTTGTATACATCATGTTTATTGCTTCGGTATAATTTCGGGTGCTAGGATCACTCCAACAGTACTTCGCTCTGGCTGCTGTACTATGGGAGACATACAAGTTCACTTGGGTGACTCAAAATTTGTTTTAAGAGACCTCTGTTGAATGAAAATCCTCACAAACACTTGGTTTTAGCTGTAAGTATTTTATTATTTTCACAACTTGTGATCTGTTTACATTTCTGTTTCATCTTAACTTCTGTATTTGTAGTTTGATCATCATATAAATAAATTTGTTATTTTATTTGTGAACGTTGTTCCTACATTTAAATTATTAAATAATAGAGATTTAAAAAGGATTTTATGTTCATAATGATTTGTTCAAATTGATTTTAAGCCATAAACTTTAGAAGGTTATCCAAGAAGCTTTATCACACTTTAAGCTCAACCGGTTAAGGTGAGGTAAAGAGATGTAAGCTTAGGCTGAACTTCCTTAGAGGTCTTGAGTTTTAATCTTTGGGGCGCGCTACCCAGATAAATTTTTTAGTTGCAGAGACAAATAAATGCAAACTCAGGCATGACGCTAATCTTATTAGATATAATAAACTAAACCTTATTGTTTGTAATTGTTATATACTTAACATAGGATAGGATTTAGAACTAAGATTGATTAGGCTGTGTCGGTTAACCAACCGATATCTCCTACCTATAAATATGTACATCTCTGCAACATTTGTATTCACCAAGATCAATATTATTGATCCATATTTGCGATTCTTCTTTCTCTGTTCTTGCGAATATACACACACGAACACAAACAACAATCTGGGACCATCAAATCTAACATAGAGAATAAACTAACATGCCGTTAAAAAAAAATTGCTCGAAACCTTAATTGGAAACATTCACACTGTACAATCGAGTCTATCACATGGTCCATTTTATTCTATGTATAACCAAATTTAAAATTATTACAATCTGATTTTAATATACTTGTTTACTACAAAATGCTATTATTATAAACACCAACATGTTTACTGAATCTAAAACTCTTTGAAACATAAGATTTTTCGTTCATCTCTAGCCATAAGAAGTCTCCTTGATGATCAATCTAATTTGTAAATCTTTCCACACAAATAGTAAATTATCAAAGTCTTCAAATTGTAGCATTTAATCACTGTGCTTGTGGATGATGACATCAGCTTTTGATATGTCTTGCTCTTTGCATTCATTTACTATTAATGTATTGTTTCTAAAACACCCATTAACTTGGCATGCCTTTTATCAAAACATCCATGACCTTTAATATTCTTTAGCAATGTTAAGAGTCAGGAAATTCGATTTTTGTAATGCCCGACATTTTTTTGCAACATATTGACTAATACGGTTCAATATTAGTATATAAAACATCAAATTAATAAATTTTTACATCAATATTGTTCGTATAGGACAATACTGATCGTCCTGCTATTACGGTCTGTATTGGTGCAACCCAAAAAAATCTTACACTTATACGACCAATATTACCATATACGTCCCTGACAAATATTCATCAATAAGAGGTTCGTATTCGTGTAAAAATTTACTAATATGATGTTTTACAAATCAATACGAGGCCACCGTATTAATTAATATGAATTATTGTGGGTAGTATAGAAAGCGTTCAAGTAACCTAAATAACCTAATAGAGGTCCAAAAGCATCGTTTGCCTTTATCCATGTTTGAAAGTTGATAATATATTATTTGACTTGATAAATAAATAGATTTGTAAAATAAATGTGGAACGTTATAGGGACTATTTGTGTTTAATAAAAAGGAAGCAAAATTCCAAGAAAGAAGGGAAAGAGAAAACAAACATGTGGCTGAAAATCGGCCACCAACATTTTCTCATTGAGACAATCACATCCCCTTCATCTCCCTTTCTTGAGTGTATCCATATCAAATGAAAACCCAAAAAACCAAGATTCTAATTATGCTTACATCTTATTAAATTCATCAAAACCCCTCATTAATTAGTAAAAAAGATGCTGCCTTTTTAGTGTTCATGGCCTACAATGATTCTTGATCACATGAGTGAAGATCAAGTGTCAGATAAGGAATAACTAGAAAGATAAGATTAATTATCAATTATCATCCTCCGTTATTCTTCAACAAACCCATATCGAAATTCAATTCAAAAATTCAAGATTTTGAAAGTATGTCTGGTGGGTGTAGTATAGTGTGGTTCAGACGAGATCTGAGGGTTGAAGATAATCCTGCACTTGCAGCTGGAGTGAGATCGGGTCAAGTAATTGCAGTGTTTATATGGGCACCCGAAGAAGAAGGTCATTATTATCCGGGTAGGGTTTCAAGATGGTGGTTAAAACAGAGTTTATCGGTTTTGGATTCATCGTTGAAGAATCTTGGTACTTCACTTATTACCAAAAGATCTACAGATAGTGTTTCTTCTCTTCTTCAAGTTATCAAATCAACTGGTGCTAATCAGCTCTTTTTCAATCATTTATATGGTAAATTCCTCATTTTTGTATGATTTTTGTATAATTTTTGTTAATTTAGCTCTTGCATCCAATCTCATCTTGAATTTTTTATTTTCCCCAAATCAGGACTTTTAAGATCTTGGATGGTTGGATAAACTTTTCTTATAATTGTTTATGTTAAGAAATCATAAAAATTTGATCTTGTGGTTGAAAATTGTAAACTAATTTGTCTTCAAGATCGATTCAGAGGCATGAAATTTACGATCTTATAGTTCATATTCAAACATGTTAATTTTATCATTTACGATTACATGATTTAATTGAATTTTAGTGTTGTCATTGTTAACATTCCTGTTTTAGTTGAAAAGCAGCCACCTATGACTTTCAAGTTCTTATTTTTAATGGTATCTTGCCAATAATATTTAGTTTTGCAGACATAACACATGACCCTTTTATAAATATTATATTATTTAACTAACATTAATTTGTTTTATGTGTTGTAGATCCTTTATCTCTGGTTAGGGATCACCGAATAAAGGAGGTTTTAACTAATAACGGGATCGTAGTGCGTTCGTTTAATGCAGATTTGCTATACGAGCCGTGGGAAGTTCTTGATGATGAACGCCGCCCGTTTAATACATTTTCAGAATTTTGGGACCGTTGTCTTAGTATGCCGTGTGATCCTGAATCTCCACAACTTCCACCAAAGAAGATCATCTCAGGTCACTTTGCTTTTAAAATTATTATTATTGTTCTCTATATTACAGAGGTAAGGTTTGCTTACATCTCATCATCCTTAGACCAGAACCGTTGCTATAAGTAGGATTTACTGGGTCTTGTTATTCGATGTTGTTGTTTTTAGACAAAATTACACAAATGGTCCTTTACGTTTACCTGAATTTGCAGAAAACGTTCTTTATATTGCAGATAAATATTATCAATTATGATGTTAAGTGATCTTATTAAATATTGTGAGCTAGTGGTACCTTATCTTTGTCATTTGCAAGCATGAATTACTAGTTTTCATGAATTTGAAGCAAGCTTAAGTTATATATGCGATTCTATGCTCTAAGTTGGCATCACAATACCCATCTGACCCGATGAACATTCACCCAACTTGTTATACCATTGGTGGATATAAATGTTTATCGGGTCAGATATTGATGACAATTTGTCATCAATTTTTCCAACCCGTTTTCATGCAACTTGTTATTTGCTATACAAATTTAAACAATCATGAATCATATTTGAAAGGAGTCTCTCTTTTTCCAGAGATAGAGGTAAGGTATGCTTACATCCCACGTTACCCTTCCCAGACCTACAAATAGTTCTGTTATAAGTGAGATTTACTGTGTATGGTGGTTGTTATTGTTGGATAATCATCTTTGAACTTCCTCTTTTTTTAGGTGACTTATCGAAGTGTCCTTCAGAACCAATAATATTAGAAGACGAGTCTGAGAAAGGAAGCAATGCTCTTCTTGCTCGAGCATGGTCACCGGGTTGGAAAAATGCTGACAAGGCACTTGCAGCATTCATGAACGGTCCGTTACTAGAATACTCCAAAAACCGTAGAAAAGCAGACAGTGCAACAACGTCGTTTCTATCTCCACATCTACATTTTGGGGAACTCAGTGTACGCAAAGTTTTTCACTTGTTACGAATGAGACAAGTTCTATGGGCCAATGAAGGGAACACAGCCGGAGAAGAAAGTGTAAATTTATTTCTTAAATCGATCGGTTTGAGAGAATATTCACGGTACATGAGTTTCAACCATCCATATAGTCATGAAAGGCCTCTTTTGGGTCATTTGAAGTTTTTTCCATGGGTAATAGATGAAGGTTATTTTAAGGCGTGGCGACAAGGTCGAACGGGTTACCCGTTGGTTGATGCGGGTATGAGGGAATTGTGGGCTACCGGGTGGTTGCATGATAGGATACGCGTTGTGGTATCAAGTTTTTTTGTTAAGGTTTTGCAGTTACCATGGAGATGGGGGATGAAGTATTTTTGGGATACACTTTTGGATGCTGATCTTGAAAGTGATGCTTTAGGTTGGCAATATATATCGGGTACTTTACCCGATGGTCGTGAATTTGATCGTATTGATAATCCGCAGGTATGATGCTATTTGATTTTTATTTCTAAATTGATTGTCTGATTTTTGTTACTCAAAGGAGAAAATATCATGTTTTATTGTTTGATTAATTGTTTTACCCTTTTTGGATAGCTTGAGGGGTATAAATTTGACCCGAATGGCGAATATGTAAGAAGATGGCTTCCCGAGTTGTCACGACTACCAACCGAATGGATACATCACCCGTGGGACGCACCCGAATACGTGCTTCAAGCTGCAGGAGTTGAGCTCGGGTCAAACTACCCCCTTCCGATAGTCAAAATTGATTCAGCAAAATCACGATTACAAGAAGCACTTACGCAAATGTGGCAACATGAAGCTGCTTCCCGAGCTGTTATTGAAAACGGGTTAGAAGAAGGACTCGGAGACTCATCAGAAGCTGACGGTGCTCCGATAGCTTTCCCACAAGATATGGAGATGGAAATGGACGATAATACCCTCAGAGCCGCTCCTACATCCACCATGATCCGCCATTATGAGGATCAAATGGTTCCGAGTATGACTACGTCTTTGATAATTAGAGGTGATGATGAGTCATCTTCTTCTGAAGTTGGAAATCTAGCGGAAGATAGTCGGGTTGAAGTTCCGAACAATCAAACGGTGAGAACTGGTAATAATAATAATAATAATATGCAACCGCAGGTTGATGCTATCGCGACAAGGGGATTGGCAGATGGCGATCATTCACAGGCGGAATCTTCTAATACTTCTAGAACAAGCTCGAGGGAACGAGACGGGGGTGTGGTCCCTGTGTGGTCCCCGACAACTTCTGGTTTTACGGTTGGTGAAGATAGTTCTTATTTGCAAAGGCACCCGCAATCTCACCAACTTATCAGTTGGAGGAGACTTTCTCAAACCGGGTAAGTCAAAAACACCTAAATTTTTTAGGATGAAATCACCCGATCTGCACTGCAGACCTGTATTATGTATGATTTGAACCCGTAACCATTTGGTTAAAAAATACACCACTTTACCATCAGGATGTCCTGTTTGGATGTTTTGAATCTAAATAATCAAACTTTACTCATTTTATGTCAAAAACTCAATTGATTTTTGATATGATTATATACCCGAAAGCCATTTGTTTTCAAGATTTCTTGATTTGCAAACAGGTGATTTATAATTTGAAGGCAAGAAGCTGGAAGCTTGAAGATGCTGGCTGTTATAAAAGATAATTTTAGTCATCTGTTATTCCGTATTTCTGTTACTGCTGTATAGAAACTGTTAGTCATATAGTATGTATACTTGCATGCATATATGTACATATAGCATATATGTATATTTATATGTATGTGTAAGGGTATGTGTATGTATGTATGATGTTTGTTCATTATCATCTTTTAAGGTTTTGTATTTCTGCATGTTGACCAATATTGAATGATCTATGTTACTGATAAATATATGAATTGTTATATTATATCTTAAAGTGTTATATTTGGTATGATTGTTATGGCAGTCATGTCAAAACAGTTGACAACATCCAACCGACTCTTGAAGTGGATCTTTTCAACTAATTTAAATTAAATAATTTTGTTCCTTCGAAAACTTATTTCTTACATATGAGATGACTCACCATGTCCAATTACAATGGTAAATAAAAAACATGACAACATCCTGTATTTACCAAATTACAATTCATCCAAAGAAATCGAAGCAAACACAACTTATATATGACTATATGAGATGATATATCAAGTATTAACATTGTTCCAGCTATTTTTGATGGTGTACTTCAATGCACCACTAGCTATGACATCAAATCTAAAATCCATGTTCGCACCCAATCTGTCTAAATTATTCTAACACGTCCATATATTCTTTTTTTTTTTTTTTTTCATGTCACATTCACCTTTATGATTCACCTTCATGTCACATTCACGTTAATAAAGGATCGTTATATTTTCAATAATTTTGATCATCCCAGACGTACTATGAAAAAGTTTAAACCTCGTAAACAATCAAAACTCCTTGTTTTCAATAAATTCTAGTTCTTTTCTCGGTACTTTTCTTTTAAATGTTTATGATAGTTTAAAATAAAATCTAACATATCACCAACAGTTGCTGTGGTGTAGTGGTTATCACGTTTGCTTTACACGCAAAAGGTCTCCGGTTCGATCCCGGGCAGCAGCAAAATATTTTTGCTTTTTTTTTTTATTTTGCCATCTTTTTTGCCATCTTTGACACTTTGACTATAACTCGTAACTCTGTCTAATCCAATTTCATGTCAGACGAATTCAAGAAAACAACCTCGTGCATCTTCGTTCAACTTTTTTGTAATGCAAACACATTGTTCAACTTAAAAATAAACAATTTTTGTAATGCAAACACAAAACAAATTTTTTTATTTGGCATCCACCGTTTTGGGTGGTCTTATATCATTATTATAATGATCAAGAATGGTGATCATCATACTGAGATTTAGGAAGTGTGATACGTTAGCAACACCATTTGTGATGTTTCATTCTCAGTGGCGTACCCACGTTACTCGGTAGGGGACAACCGTCCTCCTTGAAATTTTGTTTTCAGCGGTATATATATGTCAAAATCTCGACTGTCTCCACGCTCACAAAGTTTAGTGTGTCCGCCTCTATTCATGATTTCATTCTATGTAAATAATTTTAAATTAACCATTAAATCGGCTTGAATTGCAACATACGCCATTTGTATACAAAGAAGCGAACATCTTTGAAATTCAAATTAAACATCATTTCATTCCAAAAAACAAAAACAACTAACAATTATAAAAAGAACAATAAAATATGCTGCTGCCCGGGATCGAACGGGAGACCTTTTGCGTGTAAAGCAAACGTGATAACCACTACACCACAGCAACCGACTTTGATGTCTTTTAAATTACAAACTAAATGTACGAAATGTTTTCTGGAGAAAAGAGTAAAACGAACTATTTAAGAATAATTTTTATATGTATTCGAAGCTACATCCTACAGATTTCTTTATTCTAAAATATAAGTATCAGAAGTAACTTTATATCACTTAATCATGTGATATATAATGATCTTTTTTATTCTTAACAAAAAAATATTTTCATTTGAATACACATCTTTCCAAGCCAAAGTTTATTTATTATATATATGCCTCTGATATAATCAAAATATATCATATATATTCATTTTAACATATTTTATAATATTACTACATAAACTTTTGAAAAACAAAAAACATATTGATTGTTTCAACATGAATCTTAGAGTAATTCCTACTTATTGTAGCTAACACTTCACTATCATAGTTCTTCCTGGATAGGTTATTTGTCCCTATCTTTTCTTTCTCTATATATCATTTTGCACCAACTTAATTGTGCTTCAAAGACACAATGAGACTCTATGGAGGTTTACAACTACTCTTGTGTCTCACACTCACAACAATCATACTCACTGAGTCAACTCAGCCACCGTTCGCCTGTGACTCGTCTAATCCCGCCACCAAATCATACCCATTTTGCAAACTTGCACTACCAATCCCCGCCCGTGTCAAAGACCTTGTCTCACGTCTCACACTTGACGAGAAGATATCACAGCTTGTAAACACTGCACCGGCAATACCACGACTCGGTATCCCCGCCTATGAGTGGTGGTCGGAGGCTTTACATGGTGTTTCTAACTCGGGTTTTGGTATTTTCCTCAATGGTACTATCAAGTCCGCCACAAGTTTCCCACAAGTTATCCTCACCGCCGCTTCTTTCGATGCCAAACTATGGTATCAAATCGGTCAGGTGAATCGAGTTAACTCAACACTGATTTAATATTACAGAAACTATGTATTTTTATGTGTGGTCTTTTGCTCTGAATGTTATACATATGGCAGTTAAGTAAATGCCCTATGTTTTCTCTCCCAATACTACATATCACAACTGAAGCACCATGTACCAGTGCATTATACGATTCTTGCAGTTTTAATGACATAATATTAATTGGTAATGTGTTAAACGCGTTATATATATTCACACACTCGAATTATATTATGTTATAGTATAGGCAATTGGATTGGAGGCAAGAGCAATTTATAATCAAGGGCAAGCTAATGGAATGACATTTTGGGCTCCAAACATTAATGTGTTTAGGGACCCCCGATGGGGTAGAGGTCAAGAGACACCTGGTGAAGACCCGACAGTTAGCGGTAAATATGCAATTTCTTTTGTTAGAGGGGTCCAAGGTGACACTTTTGAAGGTGGAGGGATTAAAGATGGACATCTTCAAGCTTCTGCTTGTTGTAAACATTTCACTGCCTATGATTTGGATAACTGGAATAATGTTAGTAGATTTGCTTATGATGCCAAGGTTGGTTTTCAAACTTCAGTTTGCAAACAAAAATTATTCATTTTCGTAGTTTTGTCCGATTGGAAAATTGACTTGACCCAAATCAATCCATTTAATAAAATATGACATTTCTAAATCAATAATTTATTGAAAAATGAATCATAATTATGTTAGGTGCATTCGATATAACTGTGTATATCTTGTATGTTATGCTTTAATTCATTTTACTCAAAGCACAACTTATCCAGAAATTAGTAGTTGTTTAGGATGTCGTGTTATTGTAGTATATCATTAAGGCATTTAATAATTGATTACATAATTGTTTTGACTATTATTATAAATACTATAGGTCACTTTTTGTCAAATCTAGTGATATCTATAGATGGTTGGTCCTGACTCACAACAAACAAAAGTGTGCATCACCCTTCTTAAGATGTCGTTTATACTATACCAAGACAAATGCCATAAGATGTTTTCCAATCTTTAAGTACATAAAATATATTTTAGTTTAAAAAACTCATTGAGCCAGAATTTAATGAAATAAGTCAACCGAAGGTGCAAAATGCAAATTCCTTCGTGTAACAACACTAGCAATTAGTACTCATGTGTCGTTACTTTGTTGATATTTACATTTTCTTTTGACAATACTACTTTGTATGATAAACTTACTCCTGAAAACTCAAATGATGTATCTAAATACATCTAAAAATCGTCTTTGCTTGTTATAGAATATGACATTCACGATGTCCTAAAATATAAAAACAGGTCACGAAGCAAGATCTTGCCGACACGTATCAACCACCATTTCAAAGTTGCATACAACATGCGCAAGCTAGCGGAATTATGTGCGCTTACAACCGTGTCAATGGAGTCCCAAATTGTGCTGACAAAAATCTTTTATCCAACATTGCTAGAAAGCAATGGGGCTTTCAAGGGTACGTAATAAAACAAACATATATAGAGAACAAGAACAAAAAAACCTTACTATTTTATCCATGAAAACCGTAATACTTGGTTTTAATATGAGTACCAATTTCTAACACGACATAAACTTAGCACTACATCCATAAGTTTTTGGGGTTGATCTAAATGAGCTCATGTCAGCTTCGTGTCAACGTCACGATTTTACGAGTTGACACGTGTAACCAAATTATTTGTATTAAATTTTATAGAAATTATGCAATGTATATCATAACTTAAAATTCATTGTGTTTAATGGCAAACTCAAAAATATAAAATATAATTGAATTCATGTGTTTTAGCTTAAATATAACTCTTTTATACACCTTTTTATTTTATTTTTTTTTGTTCTTTGCATGTAAGTTTGTAATTTTGAAATATCAAGATGCAAAACAATACTATAATAAAAAAAAATCAGGTTATTTGGGTTGTATGGTGTTCTAGTGAACCCAACGTTTCCATATGATTTTCAAGTTTATGTCATGTTGGGTTCGACACGCGAACATACCCATTTAGCACCCTACTTTTAACGTATCATAAACACTTCATAGTAAAATTACCTATTTGCCCAATTGGCCTGCTAAAGTTAAGTATTTCAAACATTATAATCTATGCAGGTTTGTTCTTCTGTTTTAAATTTAATTACAAGAATGATGCCAAATTCATAATTTCGTATCTTTGTTCAGGTACATCGCTTCAGATTGTGATGCAGTATCCATCATATATGAAGTTCAAAAGTATGCAAAAACACCAGAAGATGCAGTTAGTGAAGTGCTTAAAGCAGGTATGTATTTTCACTACTTTTACTTTCAGTTTTTCATATTACTATAGTAATGCATCATTTGAATGAAATTTGGTCTTTAAATCTCTAAAATTATTATAAAGCTGTTTAAATACATGGAAATAACTATTTTGAAGCTAATTTCTTTATAGACTAGTGTTATTTGTGTTTGCATTCACAAAAGTAACACGGGTTCAAATTATTACAAGTGTAAGTTTATTTAATACCTATTAAAAATTGACCTTTATATTAAAAAAATAATAATATATAGTGTGCAAAGAAACTCTAGCTCTTGTGTTCCAAAAAAGCAAAAACTTGTTAGCATCAAGTCTGAAGATGGCAATTTTGACCTGTTTACTAATGGGTGGGTCGGTTCAGTTTATGTAATTAGGACTTTTAAGTAGTTCGTACCTTGAAAATCACTAGATAAAAGTTATAAAAAAAAACAAAAAAAAAGACAAGTCAGCTCGACTCAGATCAAGTCATGTTAGTACCCTAAAAATAGGTTACAAGTCACCCAATGTGCTTTTAGTAAATAAAATGTCCTAAATTGTTTTATTCATAAATTGGATGATTGTTATAATTTAAAGCTTGTTATCACATAAATACTTATAAATATTTAAAAATGTTTAGACCAAAGGTTTTTGGATCAATACAACTTGTCCAGAACAAAACGTCATTAAACCGTAACGAGACCTTCCTATTTTGCCACCTCTACTCAATCTGCTTCCGGGTTTAACGCTATTATTTATTTATTTATATATATATTTTTATTATTTATTCTTTTGTGACAAAATTAAAAACAGGCATGGATCTCAACTGTGGTTCCTACTTAAATAACCACACAAAATCAGCAATCAAACAAAACAAACTTCTTGAATCAGACATAGACACAGCCCTAACCAACCTTTTCACCATGCGAATGAGACTCGGTTTGTTCAACGGTGACCCAACCGCACTCCCATACGGCTCAATCGGTTCGAACCAGGTCTGCTCAAAACCGCACCAAGACCTAACCCTTGAGGCTGCAAAAAATGGCATTGTTCTCTTAAAAAACCAAGCTAACCTCCTCCCATTAAAACAAACCATCCCATCATTAGCCGTTATCGGTCCTAACGCCAACTCAGCACGAACCCTTATCGGAAACTACGCAGGCCCACCTTGCAAATCCGTTGACCCGGTCAAAGCACTTCAAAAATACGTAAACAACACGTATTTTTACAAAGGGTGTAACTTTGTTAACTGTACATCTGCTTCTGTTAGTGAGGCGGTTGAGGTTGCTAAAAAGGCGGATTATGTTGTTATGTTTATGGGGTTGGATCAAGGTGAAGAAAGAGAGAATTTTGATAGGGTGGATTTGGTGTTGCCAGGTCAGCAACAGTTATTGATCACTGCGGTTGCTAAAGCTGCCAAGAAACCGGTGGTTTTGGTGTTGATTTGTGGTGGTCCGGTAGATGTTTCGTTCGCGAAAGATGATCCGAAGATTGGTGGGATATTGTGGGGTGGTTATCCTGGTGAATCGGGTGGTGTTGCGATTGCGGAAATAATATTTGGTGATCATAATCCAGGTAAGTCAAAGAACTAATGTTTAAAAACGTAACATGGTATTTGTTTGATATTTTCATTCATGGGTCCTAATTACATGAAATGAAGATTCAGGATCACTACTTTTCTGTTAAAGATCACAACTTTTCTGTTAAAGATCACACCTTTTCTTGTTTCAGTTGGTTAGGTACATTTATTCAACTAGAAATAGGTTGATTTGGGTTGAGTTTTAACTTTATCTTGATGGAAAAGTCAGATCTTTAGCTAAAAAGATAAAATAAAAATTTTGTTAAAAAAGAAACGGGTCAAACAGGTTCTTGAATCTCCATATCATGATTTTCAAGTTTATGAAGCTTATAAATTCATCTCATTGCATCAATCATTACCATTTTGCGGGTCGATTAATGCGCTTACAATGCATTTGATTTTAATTTGTTGCAGGTGGGAAGCTACCTATGACATGGTATCCAAAAGAATTCATCAAAATACCAATGACAGATATGAGAATGAGACCAGAACTATCTTCAGGTTACCCGGGTCGTACATACAGATTCTACACGGGTCAACCCGTTTTTCAGTTCGGATACGGACTCAGCTACTCAAACTATACATACGAATTCGCATCCGTCACACAAGACAAACTGTTTTTAACCCAAATTTCAACCACAAATGCCACATTCCAAAACTTAAATTCAGTTCATTACACAACTGTTATGGATACAGAGACCGAATCATGTGAAAAAGCTAAGTTTTCAGTAAAAGTGGAGGTGCAAAATCATGGTGAAATGGACGGAAAACATGCGGTTTTGTTGTTTGTGAAGCGAAATCAAGATCGAAATGAAAGTGAAAGTGAAATTGGAAAGTTGTTGATGCAATTAGTAGGGTTTGAGAGTGTGAAAACGATCGTAGGAGAAAGGGTTGAAGTTGAATTTGTTATCAGTCCGTGTGAGCATTTTAGAACAGCAAATGAAGATGGATTGATGGTGATTGAAGAGGGAGATTATGATTTTGTTGTGGGTGATCAGCAATACCCGATTTCAATTTTGGTTGAAGATAAATCGTCGAACGATTTGAAGTCGAACGACGGCGGATTGCAGTTTTCGTTTGGTGTTTTGTTGTTCGGTTTTCATATTGATTTTCTTCTGTTCCTTTTTTGGCTTTTTGTTATTTGAGGTTAAATTCGATCGGATGAAACCATTTACGAAATTGAAATTGTTTTAAAAAAAAAAAATAAAATACATATTACTGATTTACTTCTTTGAGAATTCATAGAATGTTGAGTTCATTAAATTAGTTGTATTTAATTATGTAAGTGGTTAGTTCGTTAACTATAAAGAAACAACTACCTTAGCCTAGTGACATAGTGACAAAGGTGTATGTCTTTCATTCAAGAGGTGTATGTTGGTACTAACTGAGTTAGGGCCCGGTGCACATTTTCATTTTGTGAGGAAGACATTGATCATCCAGGAAAAAGAAGTTGGGTTTCTAAGTCTTGAAGGCTTGAGGAATAGCAACTAGAAGATCGATATCTTGACATCGCTCGAAAAAGAGTACCAATCTAAAAAACGAATAAGGCGATATAAAGCACGAAATACGTTCACATATGCTAGCATGTAGTCTAGTGCTTGATATGCTATTTCAAAATTTAATTTTCTAGATATACCTAAAGATTACAATGACAAATGTGGATTACATAAAACAACAGTGTTTTGAGTAAAACTGACTGGACAGAATCCGAGCATCTATTATGTTGGTTAACTGTCATTTTGTTATTATAAGATGTGCTAAGGACTACTTCAGAATATTAAATATAGTATGTTGGTTCCTTCTACGAAAAACCAATCGAGTATCGGGACTTGAAGGGGTAAGATAGTAAAACGAATGGATTAAAATGGACAAGTACGAGGTGAGTATAGGAAGTAAACGTCTCGGGACCAACGAAGTACTGA
>WOUH02000028.1:2311502-2327274 GCA_009936405.2 Stevia rebaudiana | reverse complement strand
TTAGGTTTTTTTTAACGGCGGTCCATTTTTCAAAAAAAAGTAAAAGGTGGGACCGCTGACAGTGATATTTTCAGGTGGGATTATTATTCGCCAATACTCAAAAGGTGGGATTATTTAAGTCCAATTTGCCTTACTTGTATTCTATTCATTCATCTTTTATTGTCAATTCAATTCATACAAACAAATGATTCATTTTATTTTGAGTGGTAAACAAACAAAATAATAGAATAATAATTATCCGCTTCTTTCTATTTTCCATTATGTTACCTTGTTCATTTCATTCTTCTATTACTATATACCAAACATATCAATATTCTATCTCTTAAAAACTGATTGTTTTCTAAGTCCGATAATTCTCCCTTCGATCTCCAAAGTTTTTGGTTTGACGTCGTAAATAGAGTTAATTGAAAGGGAGAATGATTTTACATAAAACTGGGTAGACATATCTATGAAAAAAACGTAACTTTTCCCTAAAGAATAAAAAAAATTAGAATGTAGTGCCTCAATAGGAATCAAAGATAAAATATAATATCGTTGAATTAAATTAAAGATAAATTTTCAGCAACTCATAGTTCAATGAATCTACAGTCTACACCGTTCAAGATCCGTTTTGTCCCACAACATGCGATGATGTTCATAATATAAATCGAATATTTTGGTGGAAGCAAATCAAATCAAATCAAATCAAATCACAAATAAACATATGCTCTCTATATCTTTTGTCTTATTTTATGTCCCCAATCTTTGTTGTGCTGGTTTTTAGTTAGTACAGCACCGCGTTGACCATCGATCTCCACCACACTTTCGCCGGAGTAATTCGTCACCGTCACCGTAACTCCGGTAACTCTTTGTCTCCCTATCCCATCTGGGTATTACTGTAATCTGTTCGTTTGACTATGATTTCAAGATTTAAGAAGTTTTATCTGTAGTCTAGTTTTATATACTTACAGTAAAATTGAGGGCTTTTTATCTGAAATGGTAGATCGATTAGGGTGAGTTTTGAAGAAATGATTCAAAATTACGATTCTTTCATCAAGTTAAAAATTTTATCAAGATCCCGTTTACCAGATTGCAAAATATCAGTTTATTCTTCATTTTTATGCTAAACAGTCTTCTTTAGGTCAAATGATATTCATATTTCGATAACCTAAAAATCCATATTCAAATCTTTTCAGGTTTTAGGAGTGGCTAACAGGGATAGTGTCCCACCGTTTTTGGAAATCAACTTACATTTTTATTATTAATTATAAATTTATCAAATGGTTTATCTATTTTCTGTCTTTAGCGAGTTGTAGAATCTTTAACCATCGGTTTACTTTGTGTGAGAGAATTTTGCATTTCAATTTTGGTATGATATTATGAAAAGTTTAAATCTTGATAACTAAACTAGACTCTAAAGAAGGTTGGTGTTAGCTTTGTTCCCAAATCCTTAAAACAAATTGTTGTTTTCTTAATATTATCGTACATGATCCCAAATTTGGAAATCAAAGATGTCGTTTTGTGGAACGGTTAATTGACCGGGAATGTGATATTTTTAAATGGAAACGAAATGTGGGAAAAAGTTAAATGAGCTACTTGTACGTTTGATTGATTTCTAGTTATTATCTTGATATGAGTGGGACCCAATAAGGGTGCAGAAAAACCGAATAACTGAACCATAATAAAAAAAAACTGACCCAAAAAACATAATTGATTGAGAAACCTATGGTTTGGTTATGGTTGTTTTCGGTAAACTAGTTTTATGGTTTGTAATGGTTATATGTGTATAAGTAACTTAACAAACCATAGTAAACCACATTTAAACCAATCATTTGTTTTTTTAATAATATATTATACCTTGGAAAAGTTAGTTACAGCATTTTTATTACTATCTTGTCCTTTATAATTCAATATACTTTCTTGTTTCCATTTGACCCGAAAATTGATTAGATGTATTAACTAAAATTGGTTCAAATTGTCGATTCTCTGAAGGTGGAAAGTAGATTTGATTTCTTGCTAATTAAATGATCAACAATTGTGACCTTTTACTTTTCATAAAAGAATTCGATGAGCTTTTTTAGCTTTAATGATTACGTTTTTGCCCACTTAATCAGGATTGTCACTATAGCATATTTGATTAGAATGTTTGGAATTATAGAATCATGCAAGATCATAAAATCCATAAAATCAATGGTGGGAATAAGTTACAAGGAAATTGAAAATGTGACATTGAGAAAAGTTAAGTTCTTGTCACTTATTTGGAAGTTTTTCACTAAAAGAAACCAATAATTAATCGCTTTATTATTTCCTTATTTCAGTAAGTTTCGACCTTCTTGCCTTTTATGTACACATGTATAAATAATTAAATAATGTATGTCATGCATTTAGAAAGAAACTTATTATCTGTAAATAATTTGTTCTTTTGTTCTCTCATTTTGGTAAGTTAATATCAATTTCCCAACCTTTATGTTCACACCGTCATGTTTTTTCATCATACAAATTGTGCATCATTGCATATTTGCATGCTTATACGAGCTTGACCAATAAGATTGCTAATTTTGCAGATAGGTTTCATATCAAGAACAATTAGTAAAAGCTTTCTTCAAAAAGAAAAAAAAACATGGCTGCTGTTTCTCAATTGCAAAGGCAGTTTATTGAGTACACAACATCTTTGTATAACGAGGTTTGTATCAAAATATCTAACTGTATGAAAAAGTTAATGTTTTTTTTAATGGTTTTGAGTTTCATATGGGAAAATGGGAAGTTTTATTTTGTCTTATTTTTTTATGATTTTTTTGGGTGTTTTTAGGGATATCTTGATGATCAATTCACACAACTTCAGAAACTGCAAGATGAAAGCAACCCTGATTTTGTGGTTGAAGTTGTGTCACTTTTCTTTGAAGACTCAGAAAAGCTTCTTAACAATTTGGCAACTGCTCTGTAAGTTTTTATTTATTTATTTGATTTTTCTCAAGGCGTATTAGATGCTCATGATCTGTCTCTTATTATGATGATCTTTCTTTGACTTATGTTCAAAAGTCAACAGAAGATTGTGGATTATAAACAGGTTGATTCTCATGTTCATCAGTTCAAGGGTAGCAGTTCCAGGTAGTATGCTTGTTTCTTCAACAAATTGAACAAAAAAATTGTTTTTTTAAATATTTTTTATGAAATTCTTTTTGGTTATTTTTTTAATAACAGCATAGGGGCACAACGAGTCACAAACGTATGTGTTCACTTCAGAAACTTCTGTGAGGAGAAAAACCTTGACGGGTGAGTAATTACTTTCTCATTAACCATTATAATAAATTAGTCTTGATTTACAGTTTTATGCTGTAATCTTGCATCGTCACCATTTGATGGTCAAACTTACTTTGTCAAATACATAAGATTATATATTCTCTTTACATCTATAACACCGATTCTTTTCCTACATTCATCAGCGCTTGTACTTTTGTTATAAAGATAAACGATTTTGTTTCCAAAAGTTTAATCTATTTCTCTCAATTTTGAAATTTAAAGTTGTTCGTTCGACAATCAAAGTCAAAGCATCAAAATACTAATTTGATGTCATGTGGTTGTTGCAGGTGTCTACGATGTCTGCAGCAAGTGAAACACGAATACATCTCCGTCAGGAACAAACTTGAAGCATTGTTCAGGGTACGTTTACTAACCGAGACTGTAATTTACCTTTTTACCCTTGGTTTGGGTAGGTATGTGTAGGAGTGGTAATTCTTGACAAGACCTGAAACATGACACAAAATTAATCAGGTTTTAGATTTCAAATCTTCTTAAAAAAGGGTCATGTTAGGTTGACCAGTTTAACCCGTTTAATTGACACATTATCTTATTCATACTACTAGAGCGTATTATTTACATTTTTAACCTTGTGTATAATACAGTTGGAGCAACAAATCTTGCAAGCTGGTGGATCAATCCCTATGATGGAATAGCGCGTAGAGATTATGTGAATAACATTACTATTGTTTTTCATATGAAAAGTTCTGCTTTATAATTATGATTATAATTATGTCTAATTAGGATGTCGAATAGGTGGTGGTCAACTCGTTAACGACGTTTTCTTTGTGTGAATGTGGGCTTTATGAATCTTTGGTGGTTGGTGTATGGTTGTTTCATAGGATCACTGATGGTGGTTTGACTTGTGAGCTGACTTTGGGGTGTTATTCTCTATGCTCTATAGAGTTGATTTTTGCATGTGTGTAAAACTATGTTTTGTATAATGGTTGTATCAAATTTTTTGTGATGGTATAAATTTTAGTTATAGTATTTTGTTTTATTTTGTTTTCTTTCTTTCATCTTTTAGTATGTGAGGTGATTTGCATTCCCTGTTAACTAACTTGAAAATGAGCTTTTAGTGGTGGAGATTTGGAACCAAGATAACATATACTTGAAACATCAATAATTATATACTTTCATTAATTTTAAAAACATGTAAAAAACAACTTACACCAAAAAAAAAATATATGATAGAAAGTTTAAAATCTTAAACTTTAATTTCTAACGGTTTTACAAACGCCCCTAATGTCAACAAACATGAAAAATTAGCGACCTTTTTTTAAACTCAAAATGAAGGAGATATAACAAACGTCAACTTCAAGTAGAACAAACATCTATCCGATTGAAATAAGAATACAAAATGATACCAACTGTCATGTCATCAATGAATAAACTAAAAACTAATTTAAATAGATATATAAATAGAATATTAATTTTAACCAAAATAACACACACCCATCTGAACCACTCCCTTACCTCTCCAATTTGATAATTTACAAAAACGCCCTCATGACAAAACTACCTTTTGCAAGCCGCTCATCAAGAAAAGTTTTCATAGATGCAACAAACTGAGAGCTTTAATAACTAATCATGAAAGTTTTCTGTGCAACTGGTGAATTTTTCTTTTTCGGGTAAAAAGTAAGGATTAATTTAACCTGTGTAATGTTTACATTTGTAACTATTAGCTGTTTAATCTCCAATCATAAGGCTGATAAACCACTTTTAATTGAGTATCATCAAGCAATTCCAAAAGACTTTGAGTTTTTTCAACATCCAAGTAATTTGCAGCATGTTTCAGTACCTCCACTTCATTCTTTCCAAAATCCACATTATACCTAAGTTACAGAACAAAAAAATAATAATTTCTTCTCTATATGCACTAAACTGTGGTGTGTACGTATGTATAGTAATATACATACAGGGGGTGGATAAAACCAAAACCCAGTTGAGTAGAGAAAACCACAGAAACCCAAATATGTTACATCTGTAACCACGACCTTTTTTGAAATTTTAATTTTTTTAGATAAATTATACATTAAATTCTAAGACTTTTAGTGAAAAAACGATTAAAAAGCACCGAGTATTTAATTTTTTTTTTTACAAAAATCAGCAAAAAAGTTACATATGTAACATTTCGTTGGAATTTTATATAGACGAGTTTTTTTGTTATTTTTACATAATTTTTTTTAAAACTACTCGGCGCTTTTTAGATTTTTTTTTATAAAATGTGACAAAATATCAATTAAAAGTGAGCATTTTATTTTTAAATAATTCTTGTAGCTTGAGTTTTCTAAGGTCTTCTAAACTCAAGTGGGTTTTCAAGTTATCTTTCTCTGATACATACATATATACAGGAGGGATCAGGAGAAAATGGAAAACCAATGAAAATTTTCAAATTTCATTCTTCTTTACTTTTAATTATAAGGTTATACATGTAACAAATAAAAAAAAATGACAAAAAAATATGAACCTCACATAGTTACGTATGGAACTCATACAATGAACAAAAATGGAACTCATACAATGAACAAAAATGTAGCATCCAAGTTACATATATGTAATAACATGAGCTACTTATTTTTATTTTTCTTACATTTCTAACATTATAAAAAAAATAACTAAAAAAATGATTTTTTTTTTCATAAGTAATGGTTGTGATTGGTTTTATAAGTTTTCTTCAAGGTTAGAAACCAGTGTATTACACATATTAATTAGCAAAAAGTGAAATAAAAAACAAAGGGCAACTAAGTAAAGACTTTTTTCATTAAAAAAATTAAACAAGAAATAATAAACTCATAACTTACCAATTTAGTATTTTAGTAACCGAAATGGTCAATGAGTCCGAATGAAGTTCAAACGCGCCACTTTGTAAGAAATCACGAGCAGCCTCCATCAACTCTTTGTCAATGTTTTTAGGAGAATAACATCGAAGAGCGGGAGCCGATCGATTCCCAGAAACCAAAGCAAAGTGAATAAGAGGTTCGGGATAAGGAAGAGCCACCTAGAAAATTATTATAATGTTGAAACTCACATTAATTACAGTAGATTACTTACATATAGAATAACAGGTTAGGGTTTTATGCTTTCAGTTTTGTAATGAGTTTGGGCATCAATGCTAGCTTTTATTAACTTTCATTTAAAATAAAGTGAAATGACCAAAATACCCTTTGACTTTTTAAAAGTCAAAGTTAACGTATAATTTGGTCATTTAACCCTAATTTAACAAATACATGAACATGTTACTTTATGCAAACCACGATGAGTGTAATTAAGACTAATTAAAAACAGAATTTGAATGTGTGACCTTGAAGCGTTTGTCAGATATACGAAAAGGCTTAGTGAGACTATATGGCGGTCTTTGATTGGCTCTTAAAACGCCATTGTAAATATCTGAAAGTGAATAAGCAGAACCACCAATAACATATTTGAAGTCATTAAACATTTTTCTTCTATTTAATGTTCCTTCTGGATGACCCCACACAAGTATTGCATGAATTGTCATCAAATTGTACAGATTGATAAAGAAAGCAAGTCTTTCTTCCTTTGTTGTTTTATTTAAGTCAACTCTTTGAAGTTCTTCTGCAATCCTCAAGTACCTATAATGGATGCTATGTTTCAATGCTTATGCAAAGATCAAAATAATATATATATATATATATATATATATATAGATACTTTGTGTGTGTGGGGGGAGGTAGATGTACACTTTTCGGCAGATTATTGAAACTTCAAGAGTCAATCAGTTAATGAAATAAGCTAGTGGGATAAGTAGGTAATATTGCATTTAATTAGAAAGCTTTTATAAAGCAACTTTTTATCTATTTCTCTAAATCTGGTAATTTTGACTTAAAATAATCAGAAAATCATAGAGGTGGCAAGCACGGTGGGCCAGGAGGGTTATGTGACAAATCAAACTGATAGCTTTTGAAACAGGTCAGGTGGGGTTGACCCAAAAATAATTTGTCCAAAAGTTTACATTTATTTTTAATACTTAATTAATGTCTATAATATGAGCAATTTTTTTATTATGTCAAATGTACTCATTTTTATCAAGGGATAATGTCAAAGGTAACCAACTTTCTGTATTGTTCCAAATAAGTCACCAATACTTTTTTTGTTCCAATTAGCTCACTATATTTTGAGAAGGTGTTATAATCCTATACAATTTACCTACTACATCAAGTTACCATGCAATGTGTAATTTCATTTTCTTGTTTTCTTTTTTTAATGATGATGTGATTGAAGATGATTATGGGGATAAAAGAAGTATATAATTTATTAAAGAAATTAATTACCATATTTTATTTTTTATTAAATCTATATTTTTTTTTTCAGTTAATATAGTTTTTAAATAAAGAAAAATGTGTTTATTATTTTTTTTAAACAAATTATTATTTTTTATTTTATTAATTCACAATCCAACATCATTCAAAAAAAAAAGAAAAAAAAAAAACAAAATCCCAAATGTCATCGTAACCTAATATTTACACTTTCCAGTAGGTAAAATGTATGGGATTATAACACCTATTAAAAGTAAAACGCCCTAACTAAAACAAAAAAGAGTATGAGTAACCAAATTGAAACACAGTTAAGAAATTTCATGCACTAGATATATAAACTTTCGCCAAACTTTTAATCTGATTCCTTCTAGTTTTTTCTAGTTATTTGCAATTTTACCCGTTATATTATCCCGAATCGAACCATTAATAAGACAATCAGTTGAAACCTCCACCTCTATTTGAAAAAAGTCACACTTTTATGAACTCTCAAAATCGAATACGACATTTATAACTTGTAATAATTGGTTTGAACACACATCCAAAGAATCCCATAGTGCAATAAGATTCTTTAAAACTTATTATCATTAACTAACCTTGCAAACTCCTCACTCCCATGGATAGTCCTATAAGCAATATGCTTTCCATCTTCGGATGTGTAGGCATCAAGAATGGCATATAGTAAAAACTGCAGCCTACGTGAAAGTTCTACGAGAGGTTGTCGCTTCAGGTGAATGATACCTCGTGGAATGTTTTGACATTGAGTTATAATAGGATCTTGATCCAAAAATCGGTAAAGGTGATTTCCATCTTCAAAAGTATTCTCACTAGGTTTATGCATACAATGTTATAAATTAGCTTTTAATAACAAGGGGCAAAAAGAATTGTGAGCTCAAGGAAAGAGTACTTACTCAAGAACATGACGGAAGAAAAGCTCCTTAACAAGCTTGCGAGCAAATTCAATAGCCTATTTAAGAATGAAGAATTATTAATAGCACAAACTAGACAAACATACTTGGCAGGTTTACAAGAATCATACATGTAAATACCGGCACGAACATCATTAAATTAATTATCTTTTTATATTGGTGGTTTATTTAGATACTTATCATATTATCTTTAATTAGTTTTTAAATATTTAGTTCTCATCTTATATGTAATAACCTCTAGTATTTAAGGTTGTCTAGGTCATAGAGTTTGGGAGTTTTTTTATTGTTGGATATAAAGAATTGTGTTCTTGGAACCTTTGGGTTCGTATTGAAGTCTTTGATTACTTAATCGTTCTTGAGCCATTTGATTACACTCGTATCCGCATCACATACAAGAATAATCATTAAATAAGAAAGCAAAATCAAAACAATATGATTTTCTTAATGTGTTACAAACATCTCATTTGAGCCACAATACAAATTATTTTACACCACAGCTAATGTACATGAAAAATATGTAGTAATCAATAAAGATGAATTCTATCACGTTCTAAGAAGATTGGTATGACTTTGTACAATATCACATAAAAAAGCAAAGCATGTTTAGGTTTTTAAATTTTGAACATAAATAATATACATTGGAAGTAAAGGAGAAGATAAGTTGCTAAATCTAACACTAATAACCATACCAAGCAATGCAAATAAAGAAAAGAAAAGGTAACGTACCCCTTCACGTTCCAAAAATTGATCTTCTGACAAGAAATCCACAACTTCTGAACCCAAAAAGCAATTTGTCACCCTACGAAATTTATAAAAACGATCCTTAACCTCAATCGATCCCTTCATCTTCCTAACAATAACCGCAAGTTCATCTACACCACCTCTACTTGACACATCATCTTCCCCAGATAATGGCGGCAAAGGAGCTTTAAGTGATGGTCCTTTACTAGTTACATAATCTATTTTCTCCTCAAGTTGACCAGATTCATCCAAACCCCTTAATTCATTCAACCCCCCAATAAGAACTTGATTAAAAAACACTTTTGGGACATCCGATGACCCGGTGATCTCTTCTAGCTCAACTTTTCTACTTGGGTACATATCTATATTTATCTCGGAATACCTTAGTTTTCTCTTACGTAGAAATTTTCTTGCTTCTTTGCAATCTTTGCACCATAACTTTGTATACAATACAATTCTTCCTTTAATCGGTTTTAATTCAGGCGACTCGAGTAATACCTCATCTTGATCATCTTTGCTTCCTTGATTTTTTTCATTTGAGATTTTAATTAAGCTTA
This sequence comes from Stevia rebaudiana, assembly GCA_009936405.2. NCBI lineage: Eukaryota > Viridiplantae > Streptophyta > Magnoliopsida > Asterales > Asteraceae > Stevia > Stevia rebaudiana. The sequence goes on along the minus strand of WOUH02000028.1, from coordinate 2,317,494 downwards.
GACTCAAAAGACTCCATCTAGGTTTCTCTTGTGTTGTAAGACTCATTTCTTGTGTATTTCCTTTATTTGAATTCTTGTTGTCATCTTTTTTATTGGAATCATTATTTTCATCATTTTTTCTAGATTGGTTACTAAAAATGTTGGAGGCTGTACATAACTTCACAAACTTTGAGAGAACTGAAGTCTTTCGAGGCCAAACAGAAGATATATCTTCCAGTTTAGGTTCTCTAGTTCCATAAAGTACAAGACTTTCCTCCTTACAAGAATTATCATCTTTCGGGTCGGTTTTCATATCGCCTTTTTCTTCAAATGATGAACTTTCACTATCTTTTTTAGAACATGTTGTATGGCTAACATCTTCAGATGTCGTTTCTATATCTTCATCACATTGGTTTTTACCTATAGTAGTTTCAGGAGATTGTTCTGTATCATTTACCGATATCTCATCCTTTTCGGCGCCTAAATTGGATGTAGTATCATTTACCAAATTACCCTTCTCCTGGTCTTCTTTTTGAGTATCTGGTTCATGAGCAAGATCATTGGTCAACTTCTCAGAACTTGATACCTGATTTAAAGAAGATGATGAGCTGTTATTAGGCAAATTAGCTTCTTCATGAGTTCTTATCTCAATATCAGTCGCCTTACAACTCGGTGTAGTGTCATTTACCAAATTACCCTTCTGCTGTTCTTCTTTTTGAGTATCTGGTTCATGAGTGAGATCATTGGTCAAGTTCCCAGAACTTGATACGCAATTTGAAGAAGATGATGAGCTGTTATTTGGCGAATTAGATTCTTCATGAGTTCTTATCTCAATATCAGTCGCCTTACAACTCGGTGTAGTGTCATTTACCAAATAACCCTTCTCCTTGTCTTCCTTTTGAATATCTGGTTCATGAGTGAGATCACTGGTCAAGTTCTCAGAACTTGATACGCAATTTGAAGAAGATGATGAGCTGTCATTAGGCGAATTAGCTTCTTCATGAGTTCTTATCTCAATATCAGTCGCCTTACAACTCGGTTTAGTGTCATTTACCAAATTACCCTTCTCTTGGTCTTCTTTTTGAATATCTGGTTCATGAGTTAGATTATTGGTCAAATTGGTCAAATTCTCAGAACTTGATACCTGATTTGGGGAAGATGATGAGATATTATTAGGCAAATTAGCTTCTTCCTGAGATCTTAACTCAATATCAGTCGCCTTACAACTCAGTGTGGTGTCATTTACCAAATTACCCTTCTGCTGTTCTTCTTTTTGAATATCTGGTTCATGAGCAACAGCATTTGAAGATGATGTATTGTTATCAGAAAACTCATCATCTTCCCGACTCCTGATCTCCAGATCATTTGAAATATTCTCCGTTTCAGCTTTGACCAAATTACCCTTCTGCTGTTCTTCTTTTTGATCAACCTCCGTCACGTTTTTAGGAGCCGGAAAACCCACTGGTTCTTCCTCAGTTGAGTTTTCCTTCTCCATAATATTAAAATAGTTTGCAACCAAACTCTCAAAAACTAATGCATAACTACTCAGCTGCTACTATGACAGTTGTAAACTCACTTGAAGTAAACTATTGCCAAAAAGGAAAAAAAAAAACATGAACATCAAATTTGTTTAGATAAAGACAGCTTAGTGTTATTGAATTATCAGGTGTCACGTTTTATCTGCTAATTTAAAATGGTAATCTAACTTGGCATCTCATCATAACAACATCCAGTTTCATTTTCTTTGCACGTGTAACCAACATTTAAGGCATGATTGGATATGGATTTAAAAAGATTCATGTCACACAAAGTTAACCAACATTGAGTTTCTGATTAAAATGTTTTCCAATAAGTATTAATGATTCCAACTCTTTGATTACTCAAAGTTTGTATGTTCAGATTCTGAGAAGAAACTAAGGACAGCAGTCAGCAGGTAAAAATCCTTACGGTTGAGATAACTTTGGTTTAAAGATCAGCAATTGTATACATTATCCAAATTATTAAGTGCAGATTAGGTTCTGCTGAACGAAAAATAAGGAACCTATAACAATATATATCATATGGCATCAATGTCTGTTCAATGGTTCATGACCTATAAAGACGATTAACTCCATAGTAATTATCATATTCATCGCAACTTAAGGCTAAATTACAAAGAAAATATCAGAATCCTAAAAAAGTAAAGCAAAATGAAGCTTTTAGAGTATAGTAACAAACAGAAACACCTATGATGCTTTGAGAAACCACAGATAGATGAAATAAAGCCAATTACACTATGCTAAAACACTAAATCATGCTAGGGTTGAGATAAATTTGAAAAGAAATCTTATTTTTTAAAAATGGCATGTTAAATTCTCAAACCATGATTACATAAAATATTCCTGCTTTCGCAACATCATAGTTGCTGAATGCCAACGCTCGTCGATTAAACTTTTTTCAGACAAAATAAAAACCTTCGAGCATAAGAAATTGATCACAATAAGCTCAAGAATCGACGTTTTTTCATTAGCATTTCACCGAAATGTAATAAAAACCACCCACACAAAGATCAATTAATTATCCTATATATCACCTAAAACCAAATTAAACCACAACAATCACAACAAAAAAACGAGAGTAAATGAAGAGGCGAGAACTTACGGATCTAGGTTACAATGAAATGGCGGAGATGAAACGAAGAATTAATTAGGGTTTAAAGGAAATTCAATTGAAGAAGAATGAATGAATATGGAAGTGATTAAATTTGCGGGATGAAACCGTTCGTCGTTGGAATATTTGGGTTTTGTGTGATTTTGACGAAAAGCGGGAACTTGTTTCATAGACAAGGCTCGTAGATTGATTTAAAATGGTTGTGATTTAAAATGGTTGTAAGCAGACAGCTGATGAAACTAGTAAATATAAAGAAATACTGTTCATTAAAGTAAATTAGAGAAAGAAAAAGTAGCGAAAAAGATAAAAAGTATTATTATTTAATTGAATTGGAGAGAGAAAAAATAGTAAAAAGGTAAAAAGTATTATTATTTAATTGAATAGGAGAGAGAAAAGGTAGTGATTTTTTATGAATTATAAAAAAAAAAATATAGATGCTAATGTGAATATTCTTAACCTGCATTACAAGTCCTCCACTTTTCTGCTTATTTACGTAAAAGAACCCCGGAGTTTGTAATTAATTTTACACCATTTTCGGGAACAAATTTAAATTTTATAGTCATAACTTTTTTTTTGTTTTTCAATTTCTTAAGTCATAACTTTATTTTCATTGGCATATGATAAAATTGAAATGATACAGAAAAACTTAACATGACCCTTGCGCAAAGATGACATTCACAAAATATCACACATCATTACATCATTTGGGGGTGACAACAAAATCTTTTTTGAAGAGGTAGATACACCCTATTAAGACACGTTTGGTCTGAGCAAACAAGTCATCTAGTAAATTCAAAACCGTGAGTTCATGGATGGCAAACCATCAATGGAAAGCGGGCAATATATTAATACAACCAACCCAGACTGTCATAGATAGTTCGGGCATAAACATAAAACATCGACTTCATCAAGTTCATTATAAAAACCCCTCGAGCTCCAACCCAATGCCACAACTTGCAATACTTGTAGAAGTGTTATTGTGGACTCTCTTGGATCCAAAGCCTAGCGAGCTCGTACACTCTAAAGCCAAGAACGCCGCCACAATTAGGGGAATGAGTGTTTGACCTAACTAATAGGCAAAAGAATCTACTAGTCAAACAATGGGCATCACAATAATACAATATGTAGACAGTGAATTTTAGTAAATCTTGTAGTACAATACTATAATGATATCTATGTCTTTTTTTTTGTGATAGAGGCTAGGGTAATCTTCTTTTTTTTTTAACGGCCAACTAAAAATAGAATTAAAACAGTCTAACAAAATGCTAGACCGGAAAAAATACAGTCACCAAAAGAAAGACAAAAATACAAACACTATACAATTTCATTAAATGGGGTCCATTGGTCCCAAGAGGTAGAAATGACACGCGACCTGGAGCTAATCCAAAGGAAACCAAGAATCTTGACCTCATCCACAATTTTGGTAGGAGAGATAGAAACATGATTGAAAACCAAATCATTTCTCGCTTTTCATATACACCAAAAAGTTGTTAACACGACGGCATGAATTAACTTCTTCCATTTCAATGAGCCACGAGCATGAGAGTGCCATTCCAGCAAATCCCTACATCGGAACGGGAACATCGTCGGAATCTTGCACCAACATATAATTTTGTCCCAAACAGATTGAGCCAAGCTGCAATCAACAAAAAAGATGGTCGGTTGTTTCGATACGATCACCACAGAAGCTACAAAGAGAGGACTGGCCAGTAATATTTCTGGCTAGCAAAGAACTAGCTGTTGGAAGACGCTCCATATCAGCCCGCCATGCTAGGATGTTGACTTTTTTGGAACCTAATTATTCCATGAGTGTAAGTAATCAGGAGTGGTTTGGGTGTTATCCAAAATTCTCTTTTTGATGCTACATACCGAGAATAAGCCGAACGAATCCAAGGACCACGACCACCGATCTGGACCTGGTTGAAAGGAAACAAATTGAAACAAAGAAGTCAAATGATTCAATTCGATTACCTCATCAGGGGGAGCACGAGTCCGCTTCCAAATAGGATTCCAATTAACACCTCCCACACACGGTTGAAGACGGTCTGCAAAAGAACACGTATTAGATTTCTCCAACCTGAACAATGCAGGGAATCTAGATGCCAGCGAATCAGATCCAACCCAGATGTCAAGCCAAAATAAAATATCATGCCCATTCCAAGAGTTCCGGTGATAGCTTTATTTAAATTGATACCAACCTGATTTAGATCATAATAGCATTTAAAAAAGTTTTTTCCAAGGACCAGGATTGGAAACCCTTGCCGGGATAGAACTCCACTATTTAGAATTACTATGTATGGCCCAAATAACGTTTCTCCAAAGACCATTTTTTTCCAACTTGAACCTCCACCACCATTTAGATAACATCGCAATAGCATCTTTCAGAGACCCAAGGCCAATCCCACCACGATCCTTTGGGGATATCACCTTGGACCAGGCCATCCAGTTAATTTTACACTTATCAGAAGTGCCACCCCAAAAAAGGTCCTTCTCAATCGCTCTAGACTTTCTATGACTTGATTGGGAGCTCGGTATAGAGTGAAATAATATGTAGGTAAAGAATTCAAGACCGAGTTGATTAAAGTAACTCTCCCCCTGATGGACAAGTGGTTTGCCTTCCATATCGATAGCTGACTTTGAAAAATATCAATCACCGGTTTCCAATTCCTAACCAGATTCATGTTTGCGCCAACTTGAAGACCGAGATATTTGAAAGGGAAAGAACCCATCTTGCAGTGAAGGACCCTTCTGAGCTTTTTGAGTCTCAACACCAATTCCGAATAAATTACTATTTTTTTAGGTTGATTTTTAGCCCGGAAACCAAATAAAAACATCTGAGAATTCTATTTAGATTTAAAACATTTGACGTTGACCAGTCGCCTATGAAAACCACGTCATCGGCGTATAACAAATGAGATAGAGATGCCCCCCCCCCCTTAGGCCATGAAAATCCTTGGAAAAGACCGAGGGAGCAGGCTTGTTTCATAATGCCTGTAAAACAGAGATAAAGGGTCACCTTGTCGCAGACCCCGAGAGTAAGGGAATTCCTGTGTCGGGGAACCATTATCGAGAACCGATGCCCGAACTGAGGATATAATCATCAAAATCCACTTTAAATAGAATCCAGCTAATAGAATTAAATGCCTTCTCAATGTCCACTTTAAATAGAAATCCTTTTCGATTCATTTTCTTCATATATGATATAAGTTCATTTAAAATGAGAGGCCAGGGTAATCACATGAACATATGAACAATATTTCGGTGTCTAGAAGGATCGTAAATGTCGGAAAATTTTTAGAAATGGTATATTTTAGAAAAAAAATTAGGATAATGGTAAAGTCAAAATAAAAAAATGGAAAATGGT
>WOUH02000028.1:2294734-2311402 GCA_009936405.2 Stevia rebaudiana | reverse complement strand
GGTTCATATATATATGTTTAAACAACTTTACAAGATATTGCAAAACATAAATATACATACAAAAGTGATAATATTGGAAAGTATAATTTTTTTCTAGGTCTAACAGTCACCAATGGGTCGTTCGGGTTAAAAATAGTACTTTGAGAAAATCTCCATATTTGGTGAACAACTTAAGTGTTTATATATGGATAGAACATAATGTGTTCCTTCGGATTTTTAGGACGCAATTGTGTTGGCATTTCGTTGGATGAAACGTTAAACAGTGAGTTTCACGGCCCATTTTATTACTATTTTTGTTTTTTTAACTAAAACGGGGGAGAAACATGTCGGAAATGAAAAGGCTTTTTTTTGTGATGAATATATTTGTGTGTTTTAGTTTGAATTGTGATGCCCTTGAGTAAGTGTAACATTGTTCTCGGTGAATTCGACCCCGAAGGGACTCGGTCTCGCAGTCATAATCATTAGTCTCTGGGAGACCACAGGGTATATGGATAGATCTATTGGGTGTGACAGCCCGCTCCCCGGCTATGTGTCATGGTCCTTGTGTAATGGGAGTTGTATATGTTGAGGGATGTTTCATCTCAGGTTGTGGTTTTGTGACACCCCACTTCCCGGCCCCTGGTCTCCGACCGGTCCGAGATTGGTCTGTCACTATATGGGCTCAGTATTGCAGGATCGAGTCAACCAGTTTAATATCCAACTCATATAACACCAAAACATGCATTTCATTCATATGATAAGTTGTTTACATAATAGCGTAAGGAAATTACATTACATCACATAATAAACAAACAATAATAAGATTCCTCGTGTGTCGGTCCCCATTTCCTGTTTTAGACACCTGAGATTACATATAGTTTTGAAAACGGTCAGCTATAAGCTGGTGAGTTCACATATTTTGATATTAAGAGTAAAACTGTTAACCTTGTTTTAACTGAAAGACTACAATATCATTTGTAATATTACTAAACGCGTAACATTTGAACGTTTGTTATTACCACAAAAGTTCTGGCACCGAATTGTAATGTTTTTGCCTCACATATGATTGCCAAGTGTCATATACAAATAGAGCTAATAATGCATACGCGTAAAAGAACCGTTTACCGTATGAGGTTTATCAGACCCAGTAGTACTACTCATTATTACTCGGCCACCCCGTGTTAACGGTCTAGTATGAACGTTGAGGACTTTTACATTGGGATATTTACAATTCATGTAATAACGAGTAGTCATTGTATCTTATCCTTAATATGTGTTTGATTTCATATGTAATCTTCCCCATATTGTAAAACTGTAAAACGTTAATTAAAGAGGCTGATTGATGAGATAACGTGATAAAGAATACGATATTGAGAGAATAAGCAATCCGCGAGCGTAACCTCCATAAGACTTGCGATAACCGATCGATCTGAGCTTATACCGAGTCTCCGCAATGATTAATACCCGAAGATCAGAGCGTGTGAGTGTGAATTAAGTTCGAGAGTTTTGTGCCTTTCTTCTCTGCTCATCGAACCCTATTTATAGGCAATTCTCGGTTTTCTACGCGCGGGTTTTGGCATGGGAGGTGCGCGATACGCTTAGGGTTGCTTAATAGAGAGGTTTGTCGACTCAGGGAGGCTAAGCGTGGCGCGCCGGTTGGTGTGGCCTAGCCGCGCGACTAGCGCAGGGTACACGTGTTCCCGACCTCTATGAGGCTGACACGTGGTGCCTTGTCATTGCTCCAGAGCTTGACACGTGGCCCTGTGATGCCACGCTGAATCTCGTGTTGCCACGTGGGCTCCGGACCTACCACGTGGTGACACGTGTCCCGAGGCTGGTTAAACGCAACTGGTTAAGTTCGAATCGCGTTTCCCGCTTCGTTCGAACTCCATTTCGCACGCGATTTTCGCCTATGTTCACGATTTTCCATTTCCTATCTAACCCCATTGGTTTTACCTCCTAAAGAGGTGTCAGGATTTCAGGCCTATGGAACGTTGCATCGTTTTGCGTGTAACTTTCAAACTGTCGCTCGTATAGAAATCCCGTATACACTCAAATGATTCAAAATATGTATTAGAATATAATGAGAATATTTATTTAACATAAATATTGAATTACAAATGGCTTATCGCCGGATTACAAATAGTCAAAGGCCGGAATTTGATCGGTTGACTGCCAGAAACGACTAGTTGTTATAGGTTTGATTATGGGCTCTCGGTTGTTATCAGTCGTAGGACCTTGCTAGTCTACGATATTTCACTAACACAAAATATTTGTCATCACGGTTCTTTTCAAAGGATAAATTGTTTAATATAGCTGATAAAACCTGTGAACTCACCAACCTTTTGGTTTACTACGTTTTACTTTGCCATGTTTTTCAGGAAAATAAGTGAGAGAAGGGAATGGGATCGGTTCTGTAGGCGAACCGCATATTGGGATACTTAACTAGGACCGTTCATAATAAGAAGCGATCGTTTTGTGTTTAAACATGTTATGAGATTTTATAATTAATAATGGTTTGTAACTAATAGCGACTTCTTTATTGAATTTAATAATTAAGTATCCATGTTTTTAATACGTTGTGTTTGCTTAACTTTCATCGGCAACAACTTCCGTTACCACCTGACTTGCTAAGTCTTTCGTTGCGGGTCCGGGGTGTGACACACCGGTCTCCCGACCAAAAAGATCAAGGTAAATCTCGTGACCCACGAAAAATTGGATGGTGTTAGGATTTGGACCCTGGATCTCTTTTATTGATTCATCCCCTTACCACTATAATACTATCGCAGGTTTAGAGGTTTATGGCTTTGCATAAGGTTTAACATAGTGTTTGACTTTAGAGTTTATTTTAAGGTTTATGATTACTTTTTAGGGTTTAGCCTTAGAATTTAGCTTTTGGATTTAAGGTTTAGATTATAGGGTCTAGTTAGTGCTTGATGAGACGGTTTCAACGCCGCCTGAATAAGCTCAATCAGAGTTCCCATTTAAACCCTCATTTATAAAGGTTAAAACTGTGAATTTTATTATTCGTTTTCCGCATTTATTTAATTTTTTCAAATATTTTATGCTATTTCTTAACATTTAGAAAGTTGAAGGTTTAAATTGTAAATTATAATTAAAAAAAGTATAGTTCCAAAATCAAAGTAATTTTCTTGAGTTACTAAAAGTTTCAACTTTATTGTTTGAACTGACCTGAATCGTCGACCCGAACATATAACCCACTATATATAAGAAAAAAATTACGTGTTGGGTAACTTTCGCCCCCCTATATATTTGTGTTTAAGCTCGGCCACTGACGAGGATGATATATCATATATTCCTATACTTTCCTTTATGACTTTTATGTGATATATAATAACATATTTCTTGTTTTCATTAGTTGATTGAAGGTTTTACTTATACGAAGTTTGTATTCTGCTTTGGTAGATGTCGCTACATGGATCAGAACGGTTGAATACAAGTAGCGATGGATCACCCCGCGCGCTTAAGCGTCGTCTTCACTAAATGTCTTCTAAGCTGAATCCTGGTATCTGCACACTAAACAACACCGTTAAGGCACTACAAGGAGAAGATTATCCTTGTGATAACCCTCCGACGTGAAAATAAGCCTTTGATTTGTGAAATGGTTAACAAAAAAGTACTTTGAGTGTCAGGTGATTGTACATTACCTTTGTTAGGAGGAGTTCTCCTTGCTTTTATAGGGGGGATGCTCCTATTTTTCTGCAAAGGGAAAGTTTTGAGGGCCTTTGTCAGCTCTCCATTTATTTCAACGGTTGTGATTAAGTTTAAAACGGGACCCATCTCATAACCGTCCTAACATTTTATGGGCCTGTTATTTAGGTAGGCCTTTGTTGCGCCCATTGGCGCGTTCATTCCCTTTTGTTGGGTTCTGACTGAGCCGCTTTTGAGGGTATAATCCTAGAGTAGAGAAAGCATCCCTTATGGTATAAGAGATAATGAAAGACGCCAAACCAACTTCAAAAGTCGAATGGTTAAAGTTTTGAAGAAAGAATCGTGTGGATTATTGGAAGCTTGATTTCAAGCTATATGAGTATTTAATTTTGTAAAATTTCATAAAATTAACTTGTTAACAACAATTTCTTTAAAATTTAATCCAACTAATCATAATAATTATATCATATAAATTAAAGGTTCCTTCAAATTGTTAAACGTTCAAATCATATGATGAACATGGAACATATCACGTATGTGAGTTACTCCTTTAAAGGAGTGTTTTTTATTCTAATTTGATAATATTAACTATCGAATAACTTTTACTTAGAAATAAAAAACAACAAAAAACATATGCTTATTCCGACATAGGCGAAACAAACATACGGCAAGCAGCACATAGATTCTCTGTCACCCTTTATAACATGATCGAATCTTGCAACTAAAATCTAAAAAATTTATCAACATCATCATTATCATGAAAAATTCCAAATTTATAAGTATCAAACAATATAACCGTTTTCATATCTGCAGGTCCATCATACGCGAGAAGTCCTCAAAGCACACGAACCCATCTCCATTCCTATCAACGTTCCTTATCATCCTCCTGCATTCATCTAACGTGCACTTACCGTCACCCAACGATTTCAACACCGAAAACAACTCGTCCGCTGTGATCCGTCCGTCACCATCCGTATCAAAGAACTCAAACACGTCTCTCAGCTCGGAATCGCCCGCCGGTGGTACAAACGCCGAGCTAATAACTTCAAATTCTTTCATGGTTATAATTCCGTCACCGTCTTTATCCATTTCATCAAGCATCAAATTCAACTCCTCAGATCCTCCGATCCGGTTCAAAATCGCCTCGAGCTCATCGCGTGTTATCCGTCCGTCACCGTCACTGTCGATGAACCTGAACGTTTGCAGTAACTCGAACTGCACGTCGGTTGAAACCTCCGACCCCAAGTCGGAATATATTTCTTTCGGTAAGACGCTCGTCGGAGTAGAAACGCCGTTTGATTTGGATTTGTGATGAAAGTGGTGATGGCTGGGTTCCGGTGAGCCAGACGACGTCGTTGCTGAGGAGCTGAATGAGGACGGGTTAGATCTGGAAACGGAACGGCGTTTGTTTGACCGGAAAAGGTGTTTGGGGTGGAGTTTACCGGCGAATTTCATGATTGAAACGATGGAAATTGGAATATGAATTTGATTGTAGAGAGAGAAAGTAGGGATGAGCGGAAGGAGAGACGAAAGCGGGGTTGTTAAATGGAAGAGTGAGAGTGGGGTTCCGGGAAGCTTCGTTGGGACAATAACGAAACTATTTATTATGGTTGTAAATTTTGATATTTGATATGATGCCGTTGGTTGTTTGTTGTGTTGATTCTGACTTAGTTTTGGGAAATAACTAACCTACACGTGTCATCCTTGATTATTATTTATTAATTGTCTTAAACTATTTTTTAAATTCAGTTTTAACCAGGTTTCAGGTACGAAATCTCTAACCATTCAGAAAGGGAACACTTAGGTAAAATCCTTTAGGCTCACTCATGTGTTTTTATGTATTGAGCGAGGCTTAAACGACAAGACCTCTTTATGTGGAAGGATTAAAGACACCCCACTTCAACCATTAGGGTTGAAGATCATTGGTTAACAACTAGTTATCATTAACTAAATGATTTAGTGATAATAAAAGTTAGTGGTACCATGTTACAACTTGATTTATAAACTTACTCTACTTCCAGTCGTTAGTGAGAGACTAGAGGTATCTTGTGATGACCAACAATTAACAATGATAAGATGAGAAGAGTAAAAAACTAAGTTTGAGTGTGTGATGCTTGAACATGAATGTCCCCCGCTGGCACCTATAGTAAGCTATTTACTTTGCAGGAACAAAGTTTATATCAAAATAACATAAAGATAATAAATTGTTTAATTAGAATATATAGCTTTTATAAATAGATTCAATTTTAAAGAAACACTTTGCAGTTTTTTACAATTAATCTTTATTGTTATTTATTATTATTGTTTTCACAAATTTAGTTACAAAATATTTAAGTTATACGCTAAACATGTAAACAAACACCATGAGCAGTTGAGCACACACGAAGATGAAAGCCACACATCACAACACATGAAAACAAACACCAAGCTACATACCACCATCACCATCAAAACTGCGCTACCAAATCAAGGCCTAAATTTAATCTTATTTGCATGACATTTAACCTGAATGCAACAACCTAACCAAATTTTGAATTTTATATTGAAATAAAAAATGTAGTTGGATATGGGTTGAATTAAATATGCTCAGTTAGTTTTTTTTTTCTTTAAACAACAAAAAAGGTTACAAAAACACAAAGGCAAGCCAAACAACAAAAAACCAAAGGAAAAAAAAAAATACTCCATAACAGTCAACCGACCCAGTTTTCGGATCCAACCATTTCATCCATTCCTTTTTAAGAATATGGGTCAGAGCAACCCGACACCAGGAAAGGAACATGCCGGTGGGAACATGTTATTACATTCTTCTAGTAATTAGAGCTCAATGTGTACCTCATACTATTAACGGGTGCATTAATCATAAATAAGAGGAATAGAGTATCTCGATATTTTGAGAACTCGGTAACAAAAATCAATTTTTGGTTTTTAGAGATATTTAGTATGAGGAAGGTCGCATGTTATAACATAATACTTATGAAATATAGCACAAAATGACATTTTTGTTAGCCGGTCACAAAAGCTTTAGCCTGTCTAGACTCGTTAAACAAGTAAACCCAAACGCAACTCATCAAAGAATAGGTCAAACCAAAGTTGACTCGTTAAAAGTCTATTTAGGGCGTGCATAGGTTGTTTTAGTTCGGTTCTTTTGCAAAATTCAATCCAAAACCGAAATTTCGTTCTCTTAAAACCCGTTTGGGTTTGGTTTTTTCAGTTTTGGGTTGTTGGTTTTTGGTTTGGGTTTGGTTTCGGTTTTCTTGTCTATTGTACATGGGTTCGGTTTGAAACGATTTTACTAGTAAATAAGCCGTTAGACAAATAAAAAATGTTAAACGTTTATTTGATGAAACGTAAATAGTGAGATTATTGTACTTATAAAAGTGAGACATCCTTAATATATTTTCATACTAACATGGGAACTAATAGATGATAGATTCTTTATTTATAATAGAGTATTATTCTATTTTTCATTCATGTTTTAATGTGAAATAGACATAAAAGCTATATTATCTTTGTTTACAACGAACTCAAAGTTACATTTTTCTTTTTGGTCTTTATTTTAGGCAAAACCGAAACGAAACAAAACAAAACCAAACCCATTGGTTTTTTTAAAAAACTTATCACAAAACTGTCGATTTTATTTAGGTTCAGTTCTTCGGTCGATTATTTATTTATTTTTTGGTTCGGTTTTTTTAATTTCATACACACCCGTAAGCTGTCTCTTGACTAGTAAACCTATTAAAGGGTTTTTAAAAAAGCTAGTACCAATAGTGTAAAGATACAGTACTGTTAACTTTGAAAGTCAAATACATTTAAATTTTTTTTCTTCTAACTATTTTTTTTAACCTGGGGCTATTTAAGATTCAAGATTATCTAAAGAAACAAAACAATTATGAGGACACTGTAGAAAAAATTTCATTTGATTCAGAATAATAATTTTTCAAATTATTACTAAGTCGATCACTACATATATTATTTATATTTATGAATGGACGTAAAACGGGTCGACAAGAAATGTGACCAGAATAAGATTATGATATTAAGTGGTCTCGACATGACACGACGCGGGTAAGCATATGTAAGTTAGGGTTAAAGAAATCAGCCCACCAACCCTAACCCCAATTCAAAGCCCGTCAACCCAATATAATTGACACCCCTAATTAAATGTAAGCTTCTGATGATTTGATGTTACGTTGCTAAGTTAAGTTACATTGATTCGACTGCAGTATTTATGTTGAACTCATATATAAACCCTAGTTAAGCTGGTTTATTCACGACGGTTTTCACTTTTAAAAACCCTTAGAGATGTTGTAGAGAGGTAGCATTATCATCCACATTTTTAATATCATATAGATAATCAAATCTGTTAGAACAATATATATAAATAATCTGACTTTTGTACTAAACAATCTTATATACCCTCTTAAAATAGAGGTGGGTTTGGTGTACATTAAGAAACAGGACTAGATATTTGTGTGTCGTAGAAAAACATGAAAACACATCAAGTGTCATTAAGAATCCTTTGGTTTAATATTTAACTACATTTGATTAAGTATACCACTAAAAAAGTTAAAGCAATTTTTTTATGCAGATAATATAATATGTTGAATGTTTGTTTCTTTACTTAACTAAGATTATCTTGAAATGGGTGAGCCTGAATTAAAGTTGTGTAGTACAACGCATATGCAAGATTTACCATTTTATTATTCAACCACATGCTTTGATGCTTTATTTGTATTTCCATGTTGTTGTAAGAATTTGTTTTTTAGAGGTTTTAATGTAAGTAATAGGAATAACACATTTATTTTTTGAACGGCATAGGAATAACACATTAGAATATAAATTAAGAAGCAATAATGCGACGGAAAAACTTAGGGTAGACACGAATATCTCCTTTAGGACTCTATTTTCATATTACATTAATAGAAAGGGGTGGCGGCGCAACTTGGTACCTGTTTGCCTGCTATTTTATTGTAATCCGTTATCATTTATATTACATAATTAACAGAAAATATTCTTGTAATAATATTCACATATATGTAACTGAATTAAAGCTAGAGCTTTTTTAAAAATACTCACAAACTTGGAAAAAAGTCGTCTATATTGACTATATATAATTGAAAGTAGAAGAGAATATATTTAATTTAATTTACTTTTGTCTAGGATTAGGAAAAGACTGTAATTTAATTAAGTGAGTAGGCGCATTTGACCATTTCGAATAAAATCTATGGACACCTCGCTAAAAGAAAAAAAAAATCTATGGACGAGTACCCATTTCGTTTTATTTACCTGGATGTTCCTGGCCCAACACTTTTAGTAGTTCGTCTTACACACATTAAAAATCTTAAGCAAAAGAAATTTCTCACTAGTTTTGTAAGACTATTCATAACACACACCTGCCACCCTCACAGGGTTCCACGTATCCAGCGTCTCTCAACGGATACACCATCACTCTCAGTCACCCCAATGTTTTTGGTATATATATTTGGCTCTGTGACAAAATTGACTTTGAATGATCTCTTTAATCATAGGAGATATCTATATAAAAGCATACAATTTACAAAGATAGAATACAAGAATACAATAATTACATAAAATGATCCATAGTACAATATATTATCTAATATCCCCCTCAAGCGAGACGGTGGTGGACGTATGCTAAGTAGATCTCGAAAAAATGTAAACAAAGCCTGCAGGAGACTTTTGTTAAAGATGTCCGCAACCTGAAGCTTGGTTGGAGCAAACTTGGTGTGTAATTTCCCAGTTGCGACAAGTTCCCGTATAAAGTGATAATCATGATCAATATGTTTTGTGAGTTTGTGCCAAACTTGATTCCAAGTAAAAAATAATGCACTGCGATTATCACAAAGGATGGTGGGATGATCACACGATAAGGCTTGAAGCTCGCGAAGAAGATGGGTGATCCAAACAGTTTCAGACGTCGTGTTTGCCGTGGATCGATATTCAGCTTCACAACTAGAGCGGGAAATTGTAGGTTGTTTCTTGGCACTCCAAGAGATAAGATTTTCACCAAGAAAAATGGACTATCCATAAGCGGAGCGCCAAGTTTCCAAACAATGAGCCCAATCACCATCATAGTAACCAAGTAGAGAAGTGTGAGTGGGTTTCTGTAGTTAAGTCCATAAATCAAGGTTCCATTAAGATAGCGAAGAATCCTCTTTACTTCCTGGTAGTGAGACACTGTAGGAGTACGTAAAAATTGACTAACTTGATTAACTGCATAGGAAATGTTAGGCCATGTGACTGTTAGTATTGAAGGGCACAAAAAATGGGACGATAATGAGTAGGATCCAGATACAAAGCACGTGTAGAAACAAAAGAAACACTAATGCTTAAAGGTGTGAAGGCCGATTTGACATCCAACATCTTGGCACGAGTTAGAATGTCAGTAGTATACTTGTACTGATTCAGAAAGCCATCAGATGTGTAAGTAACTTCAAGCCCAAGAAGAGCTCCCCCAAATCCTTAACGACAACTTCAGCGTTTAGACGAGTGATGAAAGTTGTGAGAACATGATTTTGATTTCCGGTGAGAATGAGATCATCGACATAAACTAACAGATTAATGACACATGAATTCCATTTGAAGACAAAGAGAGAAGGGTCAGCACGACTACATATGAACCCGTTATGTATGAGAAAGGAACTCAAACGATGGAACCAAGCCCGATGAGCTTATTTTAGCCCATATAAGGCCTTACTTAACTTGCATACATGATTAGAAAATTGACGGAAAATAAACCCAGGCGGTTGTTCCATATAAACACGTTCATTTATATGAACATGCAAAAAGTCATTGTTGACATCCAATTGATTGATGAAGTTTCCACTCATTAATGAAAGCCAACGAGAGAACGGTGTGAACATTGGTAACTTTGACAACGGGACTAAATGTATGAGAATAATCTAGACCCGGAATCTGGATAGATCCTTAATCCACTAGGCGAGCTTCGTGGAGATCGATAGTACCGTTAGAATGAAATTTAGTACGATACACCCACTTGGAGCCAATGATTTTACGATTGGGTGGTCGAGGAACTAATGTACAAGTGTGGTTGTGATGAAGAGCATCCAGCTCCCGTCGTATGGCAAGCACCCTGTGGTAATGTTTTGAAACTGTTTTGAAAGATTTAGGATCATAATTAGAAAAGAGTGCTTGATGAAGAGGGAGAGTGGTTGTGTGAGATAAGTAAGAAGGATGCCGGGGTTTAAAGATCCTTGATTTTGCACTTGTAACCATAGGATGAGTGGAGAGAGGGGCGGTGGCGGAGGTGCTGGCGGAATAGGACTAGATTCGTAGTTGGAGGTGGGAGGGGTCGGGTGAAGAGGTGGGGCTCTGAACGGGGACGAGGAGAAAGGGAAACAATTCAAAGGATGCACCCAATCCGCAAAGAAACCAATGCAATTGATCCGATGCTTCAACGGGATAGCTAGTTTCAGTTGATCACAGAGAAACTTAAACTACCGTCCAAATTCCGCAACGGTCTTGTATTGTTTAGCTATTAGCCGGAGTTGATCCCGGAGATTTTAAACCTGTTCAACAGAAGAGTTGCTATAAGCGTCCTCAAGGGCAACCCAAATAGCATAGGCGGTAGGTGACCAATGGTGACCAATACCGCTTCCTTAGTTAATGAGGCATGGAGGAGGATGATGCATCATTGATCGGTGGCAATCCGTGAGGAAAGATTGAGATTTTGGAACCTGTTTATCACCTTCTGTTCGAAGCGGTGGTAGGGTTGTTTTAGAGCCATCAACATGATCAACTAAATTTTCATAAGTAAATAGAGGGAGCATTTGATGTTTCCAATATAGATAATTTTTGGATGATAGTTTTATGCTGAGCACATTAGAAAGGGGTAGAGGATTGTGAGTAGAAAAGGAAGCCATGAAGAAGGAGGAAAGAGAGGTACATCGATAGAGAAGTCGAAGAAATAAATGGAAGGTGATTGGCGAAATAAAGGGATGGTGATCGACTGGGAGGTAATAGGTCGACAAGGGAGTGGAAGGAATATGAGAGATCAACCAAAATAAATGACTGATACCATGTAATAAAGTTAACTTTGAATGATCTCTTCAATTGTAGGAGATATCCATATATAAGCATACAATTTACAAATATAGAATACAATAATACAATAATTACATAAAAGGATCCCTAATACAATATATTATTTAATATACTCCTTTCCCGACTAATCTTTCTTGATTGTGATGGTCATATTCCTCTTCTCTCCATCCCCCTCTTTCCTTTCTGTATCTCTCGTCTCTTTTTTATAATTAAGTATTTTTAAACATATCACACTTTGGCATGCCCACTCTATAAATGTGTTGATGAATTGGCTCTCCACTTATTTACCTCTTGTCATTTTGCAGACTCACTTTGGAAAATAATAGAAAAACCCCACCCTTCTATGCATTTGAGGTGAATGATCTATTATTCCTATACAATTCATTACCGGTTAACAAATTGAAGAAGGAGTTGATACATGCAATAATTATAACGAGTATCTGGTGCATTTGGAAGATGAGAAATGATTCAGTCTTTAATGGGAAACATCCTTCTATTCATAAACTTGTTGAAGATGTGAAAAACCTCGAGTTCTTATGGATAATGAATAAAGCAAAAATGAAGAATTTAGATTGGGAGAATTGGATATAAATTGAGAAGATGTAATAATTTGATGTTCTCTATCTAGAACCTTGCTAGTTTGGATTTTTTTTTATTTATAAAAATCTTTTAGCTGTTAAAAAAAAGTAAGTAAAAATATGAAGTGATGATGTGACGTTAAGGTGACAGAAATAGAAAGGGATTTGGATGGAATGAGTATTGCACAAGGTCTAATGTCAACTAGTGTTCAAGATACTAATCAACAACTTACTTTTACCATAGAATATTTAAGTAGATTTAAGCCTTATTAATGTTTAGGTTCCGGTTTTTCCAACGTTCTTTTACACGTCTTGTACCCATCTTTTTTGTAATTCAAAGAATCATGTTTTTGAAAAGACATTTTGTAAACATATCTGCCAAGTTGTCGTAAAAATGTTATATACCACATAGTTTTTATCCAGTTTTAGTCTAGCCAACTAGCCAAGGTTCCTTAATACTTTGTAAATCTACCTATACTAATAAATAGCTAACTCTAATGCCACATGTCATCTTCAAAATTTATTTTCTCACCAAAAAAGGACACGTGGCACTCTCATATTAACTCAAAAAATAAAAAAAACCATTACATATTTCGAATACCCATTAACCCATTTACACAAACCCATACCCGTTTTCAAAAAAGAACACGGACAAATTTTCTTTTCTCACTGTAAGAAACCCTAAATCTCTATCTCAGCCTCCCTCCTGGTCTTTATTCTCTCTCGATCTCTCTTTCTCTCCTAATATGTATTCTCTCGCCTAATCAACATATACTCTTCAGATCTCAAATGGAGGTGTTTCCGGCACATCATGTTGATTTCGAAAAGCTGAAGATCATCACTGTCTCCATTGTTGAAGATCATCATCTTCTCTGTTGCTCAACATCATCATCGTTTACAGGTTATGTATCTCATTCGTAACATTTGATGATTGTTAAAAAGAACAAGAAATAAGAGGGTGTAATCGTATTTTGATCATCGAGATGATTATCAATCAAATGGGTATCGGTTTTAAAATGTGAATCGGAGATTAACCGATCGAACGAAGGTATAACGTCAATCCTAAAACATGAAGAAGAGGCTAACATATTAAAAGGTACTAATTAATTTTGATTTCACTTTTTATTTTGTTTTGGGATTTATTTTTTGTTCTTATGTAGAATGTTTTCAGTTTACTTGAATTGGTAATTTGTAAGTGTAGAAAGTTGCACAAGCGGAATAGATGACGGAGATCCGATGTTTTTTGATTTCTCAAAGAAGATGCCACCATTCAAATTTTCATTCTTTCATCATCTCCCCAACATCTGTTACATTTATACCGGTAAGTTATCTCTTTGGTCGGAATTAGGTCATTTTAAATATATGATCTATGTATGTATTTTATGAGTCATTCAGTGTCTCTTGGTGGTCCATATTCATCTGATTATCATTAGGAAAGACTTACTGTGGTATATGTGAAGTTTCAGCTTGTGTGTGCATTTTGGATTCAAAATATAGACCATATGTGACCTGTTTTTTTTATACATTGCAGATTCATGATGATCCATCGGTAATGTTTTTTTATATGTTTGGAAATTAATTCTGCTTGCTATTTCTTTTACAGTTTTTGGAATTCTTTAATATGCGGCTGATGCAGGTAACCCTAACATGGTTACGACACTTACTGACACTTACTGCAATTAACAGGAAACGAAACTTATATAGCAGATGTATGCATTTTTCCCTTATCTCTACTTGAGGTTGACTCCCAGCACGGTTATTCATATTAGGAGAAATTAAAATTATATTTTTTTAATAGAATGGTTATTGCATGTCTATTTATCTATCTTTATGTCATGAACTCGACTGGTATTTTTACTACACCTTTATAAACTGTAAAATAAAATCATGCACTAATTTGGAGCATTTTATTTAGTTATTTATTATATTTTTGAAGCCGCTATTATTATTTTTAACTTTTTTATGCATAAGTGACATGAGATCTATTTCTCAATCCACCCTAACTTAATTTACATTATCTAAATATTGTTTTTATGTTTTATGTGTATTGTTATTTTTTGGGTTGTTTTTAACAAATAAAATACAACCAAACCATGACACTAAATTCTTATATTGTGCTTTCCTTGATTGACTTATTTCTTTATGTTAAATGAAGTTGATTTTACACCAACATAGTTTTATAAATATTTGTTAAATGTTCGGTTTTTCTCTGCAGTGCCAGCGAAACATGTGGTTGTTTAAGCAATTTTAGAGTTTCATAATTTGAATGAGGAGTCATTCAAGTACAATACATTAAGATGGCCACTTTTTATTGGAAATCACATCTTGTGGACCGCTAATATTAATTACAGAAGATGGAGGTATGACTCTTTTTTGTGATTTTTCAGTTGTTATTAACTTATGGTTAGTGTGTTTTAAAAATCATTTCCCTCTTTTTGTATGAAAAGAAAATTTAATTTTTTTGTTTTTTCTATTTCCAAATTAATAGGAATAAAAATAAAAGTTGAAAACTAAAATTTCGGTTTTAAAACTTTAGTCTTTTTTTTTTCTTGAAGATTTAAAACTAGATAATGTTTTCAAATAATTCTTAATGTTTTTGCATAACTAATAGAAAAATTCAAATTCATTTCATCATCTTGATTTCAAAGACATATCTAACTTATTTTTTTGATATTTCAGTTATCAAATCTCCATATTCAAGGGGATTTAAATAATATTATTACTATATTTCAGTTAACAAATCTACGTATTAATAGGGAAATCAAATTAATCAACAATGAATGATTGAATCATACATCGTTTTGTGACATTAAAGCCAAAATGGAATAAAACTTAACCAATCAGTTTTCATTCATTGTTGATTTATGCAAAGATGGAGTAAACCCCAATTACATGCAGTCTCCCTCTTTGTAGGATATTGAAAGTGACATGTATGAATTTTTCTCATGTTTTCAGATTTGTTCTCAAAATTCATTTTATTTGTTATAAATCCAATTCTGTTTCATATATAGTTTTAGTTAAGACATAAATATAAAGTGAAACCATCTTTGTTATGATGTTTAATATGAACGATTTCATTAAGTAATGTTTATAATATTCATGTATACTCGATACACTATTTCTTTTTTTCCAGATTGACAAATCGATTTGTGTTAGTAAATTTTTAAATGTTGCAGTTTTGTTCTTAATATGGAATATCTATTCATAATCTTTTTAACATGTTTGTTTGTAAAACATGTTTGTTTTTTGTAATTATCATAAATGCAGTGAAATTATTATGTAAGTCAATCCAAATATGTCTCATATTTCTTAGGTTTTCGCTGCATCTAGGATGATCATAAATGTTTTGCTTTTTATAGTTGTTTTTATATTTTTATTTTTTTTGTAGTTTGTACGCATTAATAATTTATATTGTTTTCTTGCAGCAAATCCATACCCTTTTTCAATCACTACATATATTAGTTGGATTGAGATCAAGACAACAAATTTTCCATTTTTTTTACTTTTTAGGGTAAACAAAGTATATCTCAGAACCTGGTGGTCAATGTAAGCTTAGTGGTGCTCCTCTTGAAACTCTACATCAAACTTTTGCAGAAGCTAATGTGCACCTTTATCAGGTTTGTATATTTAATACTATGTACATGAAACTTTTTCTTTATCATTTGCACTATGAAATTGGAAATTGCACACATTTTTGTTACTCTAAAGTTTAAAGATGTTAATTGAGTTTATATAAATTGTTTTTCCGCCAAAATAGGAATGGAAAGATACACTTATAGTGCCTATGGTAAAAAATTATTGTTTTAATTTTGAATTAGATCATTTCAATTTGTATCAAAAGTTTAATGGGGATGTGTAATATTTCAATAATTAATAAAAGTTAATTTGTTGACATTCTACGGTTGAACTACGAGGATATGAGATTAAACCAACTTTGTATATCAAATAAGTAACCGAGGTGTACCTTTGTGTCACTTTTAAGTCTTATATTTAAGTTCAGTTAGTAAGAATAATTGTGTGCGACTTTTAAGTGAAAGAGCATTTCTTGCACCTAAAAATGAATATGTGCAACAAATCATTGATCATTTGCTCTAACGTTTTTCATGAGATGAAAAAGAATACCTTAGCTCAGCATCTGCCTGAGATAACATCTAAAAGATACTATACAACAAACAATATACTCTCATGATGAATGGCCAAAGTTTTCAAAGGACAATGCATTCAATCAAGGTGATGAATTAATTTTCAAAATTAGTATATCTATTATGCACATTTGATTTTTTTTCTATTTAAAACATACAATAACTTTAGAAAGTAGCAAGTATTTCTACTAATCAGTTATTATAATTTTATA
>WOUH02000028.1:2258910-2281840 GCA_009936405.2 Stevia rebaudiana | reverse complement strand
AAAACTTACAATCCGATTAATCCCGATTAATCCCGACTAATCCCGATTAATCCCTAGTCCCCACCTCGCCGCTCGACCAGCGCTTAGCGATTTCTACAACACTGAGTAGACGTATCATTTTCTGTGCATTAGTTTTAAAAGTATTTCAAACATTGGATCTAATAAATTAACAACAAAAGTATATTACAAAAGAGAAAATTATCAAAATAATCAAGTTTGACCCATTTTTTATCATAAGAAGACTAAATCTGCTAAATTTTGTTTAACAACCACTAAAAATTTGACACATATCAATGCGCTGGCTAATTTAGCTACCGCTTTTTTCTGAAAAGAACCACCAATTTATAGACACGTGTCCATTGTTTTTTTGTCCCATCAAATGAAACATGCTTTTTCCCTAACCAATCGTTTGCTGACACGTGGCACCACAATGTCTCTGTCTAAATTTTTAAACGCACTGGTTATTAGCCATTAGATTTAGCCTGTAGTTTCTTAGCCTGCGGTATTTAAAATTTAGCTCACGCTTTATTTTTTTTAGCCTTTTTTTTTTACATTTAATATCCTTTTTATCTCATTTTTAGCCTGCGGTTTCAATTTCGGAACGATTGTGGGGGAAATGAAAGTAAAAAAATGAGATAAAAAGGAAATTAAATGTGAAAAAAAAAGAAAGGCTAAAAAAAAAAAGTGGGCTAAATTTTAAATACCGCAGGCTAAGAAACTACCGGCTAAATCTAATAGCTAATAGTCAGTGCTTTTAAAAATTTAGGCAGAGACATTGGGGTGCCACGTGTCAACAAATGATTTGTTGGGGAAAAAACATGTTTCATTTGAGGGGACAAAAAAACAATGGACACGTGTCAGAAAATTGATGGCTCTTTTCAGAAAAAAGCGCTGGCTATAGGCGCATTGGTATGTGTCAAATTTTTAGTGGTTGTTGACCAAAATTTAGCCTTCAGTTTCATGTCTATTTTAATAAAAAATGGGTCAAACTTGATATTTTGGTAATTTCTCCATTATAAAAACTATAAAATGCGTCATTTCAAGTTGAATAGGTTTCACATGGATACCAATATTTAGTACCTTCCCAAGACCCATTAAAGAATCTACTCTGATTTTAAGAAAATGGAAATGAAATGGTAGCTCACCACGAATCCGCCAGAGGATGACAACAAAGAGATTGTGAAGACTCCACGTAGAGTACCCTACATGCATCACAATCATAAACTATTATGCAGGGGCGCAGGTTCTTGTGGGCCTAGAGTCGCCCGGGCGACCGCTGATTTTTTTCGCGCGTAGTGTAAATTTCGCAATTTCGACCGAAATTTTTTATATATATATAGGTCGGCAACCCATTAAATCCCTTAAAATTCTACATATATGATCTTGTCAACCTATGAATATGAACTCAAGCTCCGCCACTGCTATTATGCATTTATATCTAATAGCATTTATATCCAAGATATATGGAGGAATATTATGAGAGATTCTTTTGATGCTTTTCAGTTACCTACATATTACAAAGCATAGGGTTAGTAGTAAATATCCTCAACTTTCATCACATATTTCAGCAAATAAAGATGGGTTTTTTTCTCTTAAAAACCTCTTCCAACTGTTACATTTCTTTGCATATCACATCTAATCACCGATAGAATGGAGAAATTGCTAAATAAAGTCAAGACATGGGAGTCAAATTTATCATCATCCAATCCATCTGCAGAGATCGTATGTAGTGGATTCTCCCACCTTACAATCTAGTACCAATGTTTGGAAGATCTTTTTAACACAAATCATTCGCAAACAAATTCACCGATTATCAGTAATCATACCGAGAATTGGACCAATGGTTTACTCGATGTGTCTGTCAAGTTATTGGACACTTGCTACAATACAACTCATATCATGTCTCAGATAAAACAGCAAGTGAGAGATTTGGGGTGTGATTTAAGGAGAAATAGAGGAAGCAACACAGAAACCATCATTTCAAGATACATTGAATTCAGAAATAGAGTGAAAAAAGACATCAAAGGATCAATGGCTAACTTAAAGCAAGTGGAAAACATAATTCAACGTTCTTATTCTGAAAACAATCATCAGATGTGGATGATCAGCGTCTTTAGAGAAGTTACATCGTTCAATATTCTTGTTTTCCGGTGGTTGCTCGAATTCTTGGCTATCGCACCTTCGAGGAGAAGGCGAACGCATAAATTTAAAGTCATTTCAAGATTTTTATCAAAAAGTAAAGTGGTACCAGAAAACAAAGCTGATACAAATGGTAATGAATTGCAAAGCATTGATGCTGAACTATTAAGATATTGTTCAACTGAGAAACAAGAACTGTTACAAGTTTTACCGAAGAACCTAGAGGCTTTGGAGACTAGTCTTGAAGGCATTAGCTGTAATCTACATTTACTGTCGAGGCGCCTGATTGCGACCAGAGTCTCTATTCTTAACATGATCTATTGGATATTTTAGTGTAATTAGAAATTGCGTGTGACATTCAAATAAGAGTGCACGCTTCTTTGAACATCATCGGGACTAACAGGGGTTCGGGGGCGGCGCCCCCAAGAAAGCAGGGTCCAAGGGGCGGCTGCCCCTGGCTGGGGTCGAGTATTCAAGTATTTAAAAGGTACCATTGATTATAAAATAACTTACATTGGGTTTCCTTCAGTGATTGAACGTTATTCTGATGTAAGTTGGATAACCAACATGGAAGATCATTCTTCTACAAGTGGTTGGGTGTTTCTTCTAGGGGGAGGTGCTATTTCATGGGCATCGAAGAAACAGACTTGCATAACTAACTCGACTATGAAATCTGAGTTTGTTGCTTTGGCAGCAGCAGGAAATGAAGCTGAGTGGTTGAGAAATCTACTCTATGAGATTCCATTATGGCCAAAACCAATGTCTCCTATTTCTATCAGGTGTGATAGTGAAGCTACATTGGCTAAGGCTTACAGTCAAGTGTATAATGGCAAGTCAAGACACTTAGGTGTGAGACACAGCATGGTTCGTGAGCTCATTATGCATGGTGTCATATCTGTTGAGTATGTTAAGACTCAACATAACTTAGCTGATCATTTAACTAAAGGGTTAAGTAGAGATCTCGTGAAAGGATCAGCTATGGGATTGGGGTTAAAGTCCATCTAGAACTTATATGTTAAGATACCCAATTCCCACCTAATATGACGTTAGGTGCAGAATTCAATGTGGAAAGCTTAGCATTAATAGTTTGGAACACAAATTTAAATTATCCCAAAGGTATGTGTTCAGATCTGCAAGTTAAGGAAGGTTGAAGTATAACTTCTTAATGGTTCTTTTGAAAAATTGCATTTGCAGGTGCAAGAATAAAAGAGCTACCTATATGAGCGTGAAGTTTAGCTGCTTCAAGAAGCTGGGACTTGGCTTTGATACGTTTATGAAGGATAGGGACATAAGCTAGTAAAAGAATGTGTCAAGTTAGATTTATGTATGTAAATTAGTGTGTATATTATCTTCATGTATTCGATCTATATCAAGGGTTCAATCCATAGAGACACCCTGATATTAGAATAATTGGAATGTGTAATACATTAATGTGAAATTCAATCGTCACGGTTTTTCATTTATACATTAATTTATTTTAGTTGTTGTGAATTAGTTAGTTAATCAAATATTACACAAAAATGGGGGAGGTTTGTTGGATATTTTAGTGTAATTAGAGATTATGTATGACATTCAAATAAGAGTGCACACTTCTTTGAATGTCATCGGGACTAACGTGGGTTCGGGGGCAGCGTCCCTCGAGAAAGCGGGGTCCAAGGGGCAGAGCCCCTGGATGGGGTCGATTATTAAAGTCCTTTATTAAAAATGCATTAGAAAAAATATTTCACATAGAAATCGCATTATTTGAACTTGAGGGACTGAATGTGTAATTGGTTTAAAACTGCCCAAACATTTATTGGAGATCGGTTTTTCTATGCGAAGATCGATTAGAAAAACCGAATCGTTTTTCTCTACGCTTTCAGAGAAAATTCGCAGAACAAAATTCATACTGATTTCTTGTTTTGTTTTTCTAGATTTTATCCGGTCAAATATTGGTATACACTCCAATTTATTTGATCTGATAGTGAATTAACACGACTTCAGATTATTCGGTAAAACGTGGGAAAGGTGAGATACTATCTAAATGAGCCTAACAACACAAACCTAACACGAACACACAAAAGAACAAAAACTTTGACTTTGTGAAACCTAACACATGCCTAAGCTCTTAAAATGTGCTATCACCATCACCTCAAGTATATCAAGTATAAGACCTTCTTAGACTATGCAGTATGCTTGTTTAAGGGGGTGTGGGTGGCCCCAATAACGCCCCAAACACCGCCCCGGGGTGACGTTATTAGGGCGTGAGTGGTAGCGCCGTGGGTGGAGTGGGGTGTGTTTGATTTTTTTTCTAACCAATCACAATGTTCCACATTACCCTCATACTAGTCACAAAACACCACATCAACACACTATGTTTTACCCACTCAAGCTCCCACTCCCCCATGCATTTCCACCCTTCCACTCTCCCACTTTACTCTCTCTCTCTCTCCTACGTGGCATGCCCACTCAAACCCCCACTCACCCGGGCGCACTGTAAAGTCTTATATAGATGGAACCTGGTTCACATGAAGACATGCAAATCAACCTGTGATTCATATGAGTTTTATATGAATCACACTTTGTTTCGCATGACTTATATGAAACAACATGTTTAATATTTCATACGAATCCAATGGTGATTGGTATGAAACACATATGAATCACACTTTGTTTCGTATGAACCGTCTGGCCAGCTCCGGATCTAGTTTGGATCTCCAAATATTGACGATTAAGCTCCAGACTTGATCTACCATTGAAGAATCTTGATCAACACGTTCGGGACATACAGAAAATGCTCTTACAAATTTCCTCTTGGACCTAGCTATTGATTAGTCTTGTAACTTTATGACTCAATGTAGTATAATCCTCATGCTAGAAAATAAAATTGCGCTATCAGATTCCCCATCGGATCTAGCATGAGATCATTCTTCAAATTTAAATCTTTAATATTCAACCTCAAGTCACTTTAACATTTTAGCACATCAATTCTTCTTGACTTTAACTCTCTTTCTACTAGTTTCCCCTCAAATATTGCTTGATCATCGTGTAATGTTAGAGGGGAAAATAGTGGATTTAAGATGTTATGAGGGGGTGGGGGGAAGGCCCCTTGTAAGCAATAAAAAACGTGTAATGTTTCTATGCTTTATTAAATGAAACCCAAAAACTACTAAAAATATGGCACGAAGGGGCAGTGGGTGGGGCACTTTTTACTGAACAAGGGCCCACAAAGTTGTAATAAGTTGATTTATTCATGTTATGTATTTCTTTTTCTTTGACTTTTGATCTTTTTGGGTTGGACAATGCCTTTTTTATTTGGAAATCCAGGTTTGTTCATGCTCTATATCTCTATCTTTATAAATTTTTTTATTTTTATTAGTTGCTTTGAAAAATTGAAAATGTGTGGAAGAAGATTATGATGTATAATTTCAAATAATAATTGTGAGCTAAGGTGACCGCACTATACGTAGTTTAAAAAAAATAAAATAATTATGGTACATAATTAACCCGATCCACTTTTGACCACACCCATTTTGACTCCTACCAAAAATTTTTGTATTCCATTATCATTCGTAATGGCAATATTCCACAGTCACAATAGCAACGTTACAAAGCCGGACAGGTAAATTCATATAGCGGCAATGGCATCCTGATTCAACATCCATAGTCAATTGTTCACGAGTTTTGAATCCAAGGGCCATTTTGGAAATAAACGTGCTACTAACATGTTGTAATGTTGCTTCTACTTTGCTGATTGTTCCTAAATATTTGCTGCTGATTAATGGTTTCACTTTTGTAACATCTGAGAAAATCCGTCGAACATTCCGTCACGTTATATAACAACTGGCCGTT
The DNA here is from genome assembly GCA_009936405.2 of Stevia rebaudiana. Classification (NCBI taxonomy): domain Eukaryota; kingdom Viridiplantae; phylum Streptophyta; class Magnoliopsida; order Asterales; family Asteraceae; genus Stevia; species Stevia rebaudiana. The sequence continues at coordinate 2,275,870 of WOUH02000028.1, read as the reverse complement.
TTCCGGCAGTTAACCGATCATTTTCCGGCCTTTGACTATGTGTAAACCGGGGGTACGCCATATGTAAATCAATATTTATATAAAATAAATATTGTCTTTATATTTTAATCTGAATTTAGATTCATTTGATTGTAATCAGAATTTCGATACGAGCGACGGTTTGAAAGATATGCACCAATCAACACAATGCTCTATAGGCCTGAAAACCCAACACCTCATTTGGAGGTTAAACCAATGGGTTTAAATAGGAAATGGAAAATCATGAACGTAGACGAAAACTACGCTCAAAACGGAGTCCGAATGAAGCAGGAAACGCGAAAACAAGTTAACCAGTCTAATCAGACCGCGAGATGATGTGTCGAGACACGTGGCACCTCGGGAACCATGCCAAGACACGTGGAAGCTTCACAAGAATGCTGGCATCGGTCTGGACACGTGGTGAAACGAGGTGGCGAGTCAGCATGACACGTGGCAGCACGTGGCTGAGCCACGCGTGCTGACCACCTACGTGTGTTGCGCAGGGGTCTTCCCTTGGCGATGCGTGGCGCGAGCCCAACCCATATGTGCCTATATAAAGCTTGTTCCGATCCCATGCCATCTGTAATCCTCATTCGAACCATAAACACACAAAAACGCACTCGATATCTCGTTCTCTCGGTTGATTATCGCGTAGAAGATCGGTTCCCGTTCGGATCTATCGACTCTCGCCAAGACTCATGGAGGTTATCGCTCTATCTCTCAAGACTCTCGGAGTTCAAGCTAGAGGATCGTGGACTCTCTCACTACTCTCCTTTGTCTATATTCTCAATCTCCTCCTCTTTATCACGTGAGTTCATAGCCCCTTTCTGTCACATTACTTGTTTTACAATACGAGGTGGGATTACATATCACTTAACATTATCTGTTATTACATAGCTGTAACATGTCTGTACCATATCTAAGTCTCCTACTTTTGGACCGTTAACACTGGGTGGCCGGGTAATAATGGGTAGTACTACTGGGTCTGATAAAACTCATGCGGTAATCCACGTACGCATTACGCGCATGCATTATTAGCTCTCTTTATATGACTGGTAATCATATGAGGGACAAAAACTATTATGCTTCGGTGCCAGACAGATATGGTAATAACAAACCAAACGAAAATTGACTGATCCTCAGTTTTGCTAAAATAGTATTATGCTTATAATGAACTAACAAAGGTTTTACTGATTATCAAAACCTGTGAACTCACCAGCGTAAGCTGAGATTTTCCAAATCATATGTAATCTCAGGTATCTAAAACAAGGATTAAGGGGCAGGATTCTAGAAATGGCTATCTTTTGTGTTTATCACTTGTATTTGTAATCTGTACTTTGCTTCCGCTACTCTGTAATGTAATTACTCTGATAATAAAATGAATGGTTTGTTTGGTATAATTTGAGTTGTGATTTTATACCGGTTGACTCGATCCTGCTGTTACTGACCCGATTAGTGACCAGACTGCTCTCTGGACCGGTCGTAGGACGGGGGCCGGGGAGCGGGGTGTCACATCTCCATTGTCACCTCAGATTTGTACATCAAGAGATTATCAAAATTCAGTCAACTCTCAAGAAATCAATAACTTGCGTATTCATGCTCCCTCTTCTAAAATACCACCAGAAACAAGTCGGAGAATCTCTAAACCACCAGCTTGGATGAAAGATTATCACACAGGTCTTTTAGAAGAAGAAACACAGTTGTTTGCTCTTATTGTCTCCGACCCAACTACTTATGAAGAAGCTGCTTCTAAACATGAATGGTATGATGCAATGGTAAGTGAGCTTGCTGCTATTGAAAAACATAACACCTCGCAGCTGGTTCCACATCCCACTAGAAGAAACATAGTTGGTTTGAAATGGCTTTTCAAAACAAAGCTTGGTCCAGATGGAAAAATCATGAGATACAAAGCAAGGTTGGTGGTTACGAGATACTCACAACAACCTGGCATTGATTATCAAGAAACCTTTGCTTCTGTTGCAAGGTTTGAAACAATTCGTGTAGTCATTGCCGTGGCTGCACAACTGGGGTGGCCACTTTACCAACTAGACGTGAAAACTGACTTTCTGAATGGTGATCTGATCGAAGAAATCTATATTCAACAGCCTGAAGGGTTTGAGATAAAAGGAAATGAAGAAAAGGTCTATCGTCTGAAGAAGGCACTTTATGGTCTCAAGCATGCTCCCCGGGCTTGGTACGCCAAAATTGATGGTTATTTTTTGCAAAATGGTTATAGTCGAAGTTATAGTGAACCAACATTATATGTGAAGAAAGAAGGGACTTGAGATATAATATATGTCTGCCTTTATGTAGATGACATTGTCTACACAAGTTCATCATTGCAGCTGCTGAATGACTTCAAGAAAGGGATGGAATCTGAATTTGAAATGTCGGATATGGGGAAACTAAATTATTTTCTTGGACTAGAAGTAAAACAAACTGATCAAGGTGTATTTCTTAGTCAAGAAAAATATGCAACTAATTTGCTATTGAAATTTGGAATGAAAGACTGCAAGAGCGAAGTCACTCCTATGAATCTTAATGAAAAACTTTCTAAAGATGACAAGGCTGCAAGAACTGATGCTGTGAATTTTCGAAGTCTAGTTGGGGGACTCATCTACTTGACTCACACAAGACCAGATTTAGCCTACTCAGTAAGTGTTATTTCTCGATATATGCAAGATCCTTCTAAACTTCATCATGGGGCAGCTAAGAGGATCTTAAGGTATGTTTCTGGAACTACTAAATTTGGAATCTGGTATGAAAAGAGTGTTCCAATCAGACTGATAGGCTTTACTGATAGTGATTGGGCAAGTAGTGTGGATGATAGGAAGAGTATATCTGCTAATGTGTTTTCTCTAGGAAGTGATGCAGTGACATGGAGTTCTAAAAAACAAGGGACAGTGGCTCTTTCTAGCACAGAAGAAGCTGAATACATTGCCTCTACTTCAGCAACATTTCAAGCAATCTGGCTAAGAAGGATTCTTAGTGATTTGGATATTGTTCAAGAAACTGCCACTATTGTTTACTGTGATAATCGTTCAGACTTATCTAAAAATCCTATTATGCACGTCCGATCCAAACACATTGAACTTAAGCATCACTTTATTCGTGATATTGTAAATCAACATCAGATTGAGTTGAAATTTTGTGATACTGGAAGGCAGCTTGCAGATGTTCTTACGAAGGCTCTGGGACATGAAAAGTTTGTGTTTTTTCGATTGAAGTTAGGAGTTAAGGAGTTTGCAGCAAGAGGGGGTGATGAAAATGCTACCAACTCCTGCATGATGCATGAGAGAAAGTCCTATTCTTTAGCCATTTTTTATGTTTGAATAAAGTCTTATGTTTACGTTAGTATTTCCGTTTTTTATGTTATTCAGTTAGTTCTTGATTTCCATAAAAGAATGTAATCCTCAGCACTTTAGATGCACTCGAATAATAAAAAGTTCTCTTTCTTTCTCATAAACTGTTCTTGAATTATTCACTTCCGTTGTACATCTCTGATCCATTAGAAGTACCAGACCAGACCGTCGAAGTGCAGATTAGTTCGTCGATCAAGGGGAGACCGGTACACCACTCAGGGATTCATCGATTAGCAGATCAATTCGTCGGTTAGAGGTGGTAGGTTGGACGTGGTACACTGTGCCACCGATTGTCCTACTACTTGTGTGCGCGATCGGGTTGAAAGTGGGAAGTTGGAAGAAGCTCACTGAGCTCTGATTGTCTTCCTGCTCCGATCGGTAAGTCCGATTGATTGGTTTGATTCTGTAGTAATCGAAACTCCTCTTTCTCTATTTGCTTCGCTTGATCGAGCACCGGAAGTGCGTAAATTAACTCCAGGCAGAAGATTAAGGATTGCTGTGAAAAGGGAGGCGGCTATCGTATTTTGTTCTTCTGTTAGGGTTGTTTGAAAGAGAAGGAAGAGAAGGGTTTAAGTGAACCGGGTTTCTCTTTATTGCTTTTGTTACAATTTACAAAGTTACGAAGCTGATTAATTTTTCTTTCAATTGGGTTTTCTTTACGTTTGGGTTGTTGGTTTAAATTGGTGGGCCTGGTAAAATTATCACTTTGGGCTGTTGGTTTTCTTAGTCAAGAAAAAAGTGTGTCATCAGTTCACACAACAACATGATTTGTTAGTATCTTTTTTCTTTACGCGAATTTTAAAAAAACAAACGTGGGTTCAAAATTATTATTTTATAAAAACGCTGGAGTTAATTGGAACCGATTGGAACCGGTTATTAAACACTTATAGTAGAAGGAAAATTGTTGATGAAAGTCATACGGTTTAAAAATCGCCTTTACACGATTAAATTAAAGACGGGTAAACCCGTGTGTCTGAAAGCTCATATTGATAACAAAAAACAAGGTTGGAACCGGGGAATAAATGATGCTTCTGACAAGGAGGTGGCTCGCGAACCGGGTATGTTATGGGTTAATTTTAATAGTGAAATTAGAATCGGTGAGGGCTCGGTTAACTTGGAGTCAACTCAGTCAACTAGTAGTCTGAATGGGTCAACTGATGGTGAAATTAGTCCAAAAATAAATGAAGATAGTGCTCAAATAAATGAACAAAATGAAATGGATGCACCTGATGCGTTTTCTCGACAAGGTCACTAAGGCCCAATAGGTGGAAATTTGGCCCACTCGGCTAGTGAACAGACCGGCACACATGCCCAATCAACTGGGCAGTTCATTGAAGAAAATAGCAGTGGTGAATCACACACTTTTGAGACTCCCAAACAAGGTGTGCGAAGATCCAACCGAAATACGGTTACCCTGGCACGTTTTAAAGATTATGAGCTAAATTCAAACATAATTGAGGTTGATTTATTATTGCTTACTGATGATGAACCGGTTTGTTTTGGTGATGCTAAATCCAAACCAGAGTGTATGAAAGCGATGCGAGACGAGATCAAAGCAATTAATAAAAACAAAACATGGACACTTACCGAGTCACCACGTGGAGTGAAAGTGATCGGATTGAAGTGGGTTTTTAAAGTGAAGCGTAACGCGAATGGTTCGCTTAACAAACATAAAGCGCGACTCGTGGCAAAGGGTTATTTTCAACAACCCGGAGTCGATTTTGACGAGGTTTTCGCCCCAGTGGCTAGACTTGAAACGGTTTGAATATTGTTAGCTCTCGCGTCAAGTGAAGGTTGGGAATTACATCATCTTGATGTCAGTTCCGCGTTCCTACACGGTGGATTAAAGGAGGAGGTATTTGTTGTTCAACGGGATGGTTTCGTTAAAGGGGGTGCAGAGCATAAAGTGTACAAGTTGTCTAAAGTCTTGTACGGATTTCCTCGAGCATGGAACACGGAGTATATGGCGGCTATTGCAACCGAGTGTCAGGCGGTTTTGCTAAAAGAATTACTAAGTGAGTTAGTTGGTAAAAAATTCCAAGTGGTTGTGTTACACGTGAATAATACATTGGCGATAGCTCTCGTGAAGAACCCGGTATTCCATATGCGAAGTAAGCACATAAAATCTCGATTTCGCTATATTCGAGAATGTGTGGAGAATGAAGATATGATGGTTGAGCACGTGAGTGGTGTTGATCAACGTGCGGATATCTTGACCAAAGCTCTAGGAAGAATAAAGTTCATAGAGATGAGAAAGCTACTTGGGGTGGTGGACTTGTCAGATACGACTTGGGTGATTGTTGGGAATTACGAATTCACCTCAGAGACGTGCTAGGTTCAAAGAGGTGTTTTAAGGAGTGGATAATTATAGATATTTAAATGTGTTTAGTTTTAAATATCAGTCATAGTTATCAAGTCCTATTTAGTTGCAATTTGTGTCATAATCTAATTCCTTTGTATTTAGATTATAAATACCGTGACTAGGGTATTAACAAATAGTAAGTTGGAGTTTTGTGTTTGAGTTTCTTCAACATTAATAAACGTGAGTTTGCGTGTTTATATCTCTGATTACCGCTTGATTGTTTGGTTTTGGTTTACGATTAGGTTAACGGATTAACAAAATTTTGGACTTGGTTTATTTGTTTAATTGAATAAATCAAATAAGTGATAATTAGGGCACTTATATTTGGATTAAGTGAGTTCTCTATATTATTAATTAGGTAGAGTTGGTTGTAAGTGAGTGTTATTATGCTTATTATTATTATTCACAAGGGAAAATATACGATTTTTCTATCAAATATTATCCGTTGCATGAGTGATCGACAACTGTTCTTATAACTTTAAACAACCATGTTTCCATGTTTATTCAACCAATCACTAAAGACAGTAACCTTGACGACACAAATATTAGAAAGCTGCTTAAGTAGTTTAAGTATTTTGGTACCATTAGAGCAAAGGCCTTGCAATTTATTACTTAATAAGGTTCCATATATACACACCGAAATAATCAAATGCTGAACTTATCGATCAACATACATGCAAGTACTGATATAACATAATAAAATCAATGAAACTACTATATATGTAAGTATAAGTATGATGCTTCAAGTGCATGGTGGCATGTCTCGAGGTGGTGGCAATATCGATTCTCCTCGCCTTCTACCGTTCTTTGTGATGAATGTCATCTCCATTCCCCAACTTATATGACGTTCGAGATGACAATGCATTAACCATACTCCTATAGAGAAAAACATGTACAAGTTAGCATCATTATTTTATACATACATGACTCTAAAGTGATAATGTTCCATGAATCACGAGGAGTAAATCAATGCAATTTGGTATTTTGATAAATAAAATGTGTGATCTTATCAAAACAAACATAGGAATAATTTCACTATATTAGATGTTGAATCTGTAGCAATCAAAAATCAAGTCTTGAATCGACAAAACAATAAAGCACTTTAACTGGAATAATTCTCACCAAGTAAAATTATTCAAAAAGTTAATTAGAATTCAAGAGGATGTTTGACAAAACTGTGTTCAACTATTATGAGGTCTAACTGATGAAAAGGTAGGTTCTAAATAATTCAGAATGTTCCTGAAAGTTACATATTAAAAGACTTCAGAAGCCATTAAAAGATGTAACAAACATCTCCCACCTTTGAACTTTCAAAGTAACTAACATATTATTATATTAGACTCAAATTCTACTTACTAAAACTTAGAAACTAATCAACTTGTAAAATTTCAACTCAACTCCCAACGCTTTGATGACTTACATTTTGACAATTATCCGATAAAAACTATAAAAATTGACCAAAACAAACCAATGAGACTCACCCAACTAAATTAATCTATTTTGTGTTGAAGCACCAGCTCATTCATCGCCTCGTGGAGAACGACTTAGCTAGCGTTTTGTAACTGTGCTATAGCACAAAATATACTAATTTAGTTGTATACGCATCACAATTAACATCATGTCATCATAGGGCTAGCTAATGATCAGGCAGTCAAAAGTCAACTTTTTTTTTTTATGAATATCTTGATCAAAATGTCTATTAAAATGGTTTCCATTTTTATTAAATTAAATACCCACCGTATGAGAACGTATATATATGTTTAGGTACTTTTCCAAAAACATCTAATGCCAATGGTGATTTGTGCTCTTACAAGCATTGTAATTATTAGGATACAAATCTTACCAGGGTTATCAGCCTTGAATCTAATAGCCGTCCAACCATTTTTAGGAACTGCAATTGTTTGTTGAAGAGGAGGATCCACAAGATTATAATTCAAAGGGTCTCTACTTTTATTAAAATTACCAAATCCCCATCCAACTACATAAAAACTATGCCCATGCAAATGCATCGGATGATCAATTCCCGCAACCAAATTTGTTCCTTGAAAAACCAACTCCACCGTGTCCCCATATTCAAGTACTTTCACCTCCGAAGCGTTTAACGGTGTCTGTAACGAGTCACTAATATTATCCGCGGTGAAATTGAAGAACAAAGGAGGGAAATTAGGGAAATTATCTCCATATACACCCTTGATTCTACCATAGTAAGCATTAAGTATAGATATTCTTGTAGTTTCAAAGGTTATATTGTTTACACTCGCAGCAAACCTCAATCCTTGAGGTCCTTGACACGAGTTATTTGGACATGGAACCGTGTTAATTGAGATTGTGAATAAAAAATTTCGATTGATTTTCATTGGAACGTTAATAGGATGAGCACGACTAGCTAAACTTCTTAAACTTCCTGTGAAATTAACCGATGCGGTTGTGTCATTGACCTTAGGAAGATGAGGGAAAACGGGTGATGATGATTTTTTCCTATAACCTCTATATTCGATTATAGCCGTTGTAGTAGTGTTATCAAAACTAATAAATGGCTGACTGTTGTATGGTTTAGCTGCGATGTAATATCGACCAATAGGTTGGTCGGCTTTGAAAAGGAGATCAATGGTTTGACCGGGTGAGATGACAACATATTTACTTTTGAGTGGCTTGGTGTACGCGCCATCGGTTCCTACGACGGTGACTTTGTGGCTACCGATCGCCAAAAACATGAAAAGGTTCATCGCCGCGTTTACCATTCGAAGCATGTAAGTCTTTCCGTGTTGCACAATGAATTTAGTTGTCTCTGTATCATATACATGCAAGTTTTTGTTACAAGAGTCAAAAGAAAATTATTTACTAAAATGAGTGATTTAAAAAATATTTAAGTGATTTTAAGAACTTTTTTTTATTCATAATCTGATTAGACAAAAAATTTTGCTGTATAAATATTGAAATTGAAAAATATAAAAAGATTTCTAAAAAAGTTTGAGTAGAAATTAACAAAAAAAGGTTGTATAAAACATTACGATCAAGGAAATATTTTCTCATACAGTTTATTTAATCTTTTTAATAACATTTGCTTTAATTATTTTTTTTTAAAAGCCTTTTAGTTTTAGGAGAAAATATTTATGCTTGAAAAAGACTTCTTTAATGTTATCTTCTTTCAAACAAATGTACCGCTACTTTTCACACTTAAAGATTAAGTGCTGTACATATTGGACAAATTAAGTTTTTTTTTGTTTTTTTTTTTTTGGTTGATATTTTTCTAGTTAAGATAACATGTAAAAATCTGTTTGATCGGAACTTTTCATAAAATTTGTAGTAAAATGCTTTTTCTTAGTACATTCTTTTAGTTCTTTAAAGTATTTAAAAGCATTTTTAAAAAGTACACATCTCTCTAAGAAATAGAATTTAAAGACGTTTATAACTTTTCTTTTAAAATTAATTTGAAATACTAACAAAAACAAAAAAACAATGGTATAAAAAAATGAATAAAGGAAAATCAAAGAGCACATTAAAAAAAACTATAAACTTTAATAATATATTACGATCCAACAGTATTTTTTTTGTAAGATTATTTGTCACTAACTTTTTAAATAACGATGCTTAGTATATAAGTTTTTTTTTTAATAAAAAAAATGAAAAAAGGGAATTTTTATACTTATTTTAATAAATATTTTTTAAATCACTTATTTTGTTAAATAAGTTTTTTCACATACACAATAAGGTTTCCTTTTATACCGACACAACTGGGTTAGTTCATTTTCACCTTAAAATATTACTCTGCTTTTATCTTTTATGTACGAGAATATGCGGTGCGTCCGGTTGAGTGGGAGCTTGAGTGGTTGTGCCACGCATGAAAGAAAGTGAGTAAACTGGGTGAGTGGAAGGGTGCAAATGCTCGGGTGAGTAGGGGCTTGAATGGATAAAAGACAGGGTGCTGATTTGGTGTTTTGTGATTGGTAAGAGGGTAATGTACTAATGTGTGATATTTTGAATGGTTGGAAAATTAAAAGATAAAAAAAAAAAATAAGTCAAAAACAACACTCACGCCGTGGGGTAGAGAACGACGTTGCTAATAACGTCCGGAAAAGTGAAGGGTGGGGCGGTGTAGGGCGTGAGTGGGGACGTGTCCCATGCCACCCACCGGAACACACCGAATAGTGTAATATATTGAAAAATTTTGAAGACACGAGGATCAATGGACCCCCAATTCTTGTCTAGATATTTATTTTTTGAACGGAATAACTAGATATTTTAAGACGTAAAAAGTGGAAAGTAACCTGCAGGAGAGCAAGGATAAAGATCACCGGGTTGTCCATTAATGGTTAAAGCATCAGAAGAATTGGGGTCCCCTCCTGTTTTCAAAAAGTCTAATAGTACAGCCTCAACGTCTTGCCTCCACCATTCACCTACAATTAGTTAGAATGATTTTTTAATTAATAACTTGTCAATCTTTATTAGAATGATTTTTTAATTAATAACTTGTTAGTCTTTATACCGGGATAAGATCGGTACTAAAAGTACCAGTATTGAAATTCAAGAAAAGTTGGTATATGAGTATTGAATCTATCGGTACAGTACCTATTTATTACCGGTATTGGTAAGATATGGGTAATCGTTACAAGATATTCAACTTTAGATGGTACCATACCAATACCTAAAATAGATATAGCGAATTTTCTTGAAAAATACGTACAAGTACCGAGTATAGCTGTATGGTACCGGTATCGGGTATGATATGGGTCCTCAAGTACCAAATGTTCATCCCTGCTTTATACTATTACATCACGTAGCATTTTGTTTGTAATTACAATTAGTTAGTGTTACATTCATTTGCATCTATATTTATTTTTTGTTAAGAACTGACCATCGTATATCAAGATTAGAAAAAAATACTAATATATATATCAGTAGGGTAAGAGTAAGAAACCTAGAATAATAGGAAACTCAGCGTATGGTCTAGGAAAAGGATAAGGTCTTCCAATCTTTGGCCTTATGACAATTAGACCATGTACGGTGGCTCGAGACCAGTCACTATGTGCATGCCACCATAAGGTTCCTTCTTCATCAGAAAGAACGATTTTCTGGCTAAAATTGGCTCCTGGTTGAATTGGGCATTGTGTGATGTATTCAGGTCCATCTGACCATGGATACCTTGGTTGTTTCACTCCGTGCCTTTAATTACAACAACAAATGTTAATCTTAGAGTCATTAAGAACATTTTATTTTAACTTATTCCACAAATAAAAAAGACGATAGAAGTAAGTTAAAGGTGGTAACTTTTATAGATAAAATCGGTCACATTCAAGACGGACTTGCAATGGAACTAGCGCAAATAACCAACACAAAAAAAGATGTTATTGCTAACTAAGACCATGAGGTATATATGGTGGTTGGATATGTGGGTGGTTGTGTCACGTGGCGTCACGTAGGCAGCCACTTACACCCATTTGAGGTGGAAATGCATTGTGTTTGGGTGTGGGGCTGATAATGATTAATTAATTATTGATTTAATTTATTAATTTGTTATTTAAAATATATAAACAACAAAAACGTATAATAATATTCAAATTTTTGACATAAGTTGTTGATGGACACAAGCTCTTGATTACCACTTGTTTTTCCTTCTTGAGCGACCTTTTTCTAGCTTTGGCTTTTTCGGCCTTGGCTCGATCTCATCCCATGGGACGATCATGGTCTTTTCGCCTTGGTTTTTTTATGAAGAAGATATGATATTATTTGTGAAGAAGGTTAGTTATTTATAAATAATATATATATATATTTGTTTGCAATGGCCGGAATTTCCGACGGTCAAAAATTTTAGTGCCACAACGGCTAGTCACCCCATGCTCCCAACCACGCATACCCCATCCATGCCTATTAAGGGGCGGTGTGGTGGGCGTGAATGCTCCAAAAACGCCCCCATCAACGACGTATACCCCATAGTTTAACTAGAAAACTAGAAATAGAAAAATGAAATAAAAAATTGATAAGATAGTGCTTAAAATTCACTAAAAACCAAATATATTAGTTTAAATTGCCGCTAACGTCACAAACTCATTGAAATTCATATCTGAAAAAAAGGGCGGTCAGAGATTAAACGTATTGCAAATTGTCACAAGAGATATGGTCATCAATATGTGTCACAAATTATATTGATGTTACCAAAATAACCAGTGAAGAAACTATTTTGCAAGGCAGTCAAAAAGATATCTCCCGTCAGTTGTACGACGATTTTAATTTGAGCATTCTAAATAATCCGCTATGCTATTGTTTAATTTAACATGAAACCAATACAAAGTTGAAGATATGATTATAATTTTTTATCATTGTTTTTCCAAGTTTGCTAACAAACAAAAAGTAATACGAGAAAAGAATATTGTAAAAAAAGGAAATGCTTCGTGACATGTATGCCTTTAGTAATTTGGTTTTAATAATTATAAAAGATTTATAAACCGAATGACGCGTGTTTGACTTCCCATGTTGTAGATAAATGACAACTTAATCCATCACATTTGCATTATTATATATGAATGTGAAAGGCTAAAAAGAGTACAAATATCTTAGTCTATTAAAAGTTAAAATGTTTAAATAAAAAGTCCCAAATGGCTAGCGTGAATACATTAACTTGACAACAATTGTTCCAACTTATCATTCATTGGCGTGTCTGATATGATCTTTGTGAGGAATAATTGTGAGAAAAATATATAAAATAAATCACCAAATAACATCTTGACATTATTATATCTTGAATAAAAAAAAAAAAAACTTCATCTCTATTAGCTGAAAACAAAATACGTAATTTTACTCACACTATATGATTTGGATTCGAACAGCTTCTTTTGTGCATGTGTTGTAATTTAAAGTTAACTATTTAAGATAAGTTTGCTAAAATCTCAATAATTTAGGGGAAAAACCATAAGTTCTAAATATGTCTATTAGCATAATTTTGTCAAGGTGGAAATATGCCACGCCCCTCTTAAATAAGAGATATATGGTTCAAACCTGGACAAGAGGTAGATTAGGAAGTAAGATCGACTATGATATTTTTGTCAGAGATATGTAAAAAAGAAAAAGCTATAAAATGTGTTCACTGGATTCAAATGTATAGATTGTCTCAAATGAATTTTGAGTTAGTATCCCCATATCAAATTAAAAAACAATAGTGTTACAATTTCGATCATACGATTATATTTCCAGGTCTCTTAAAAGTAAATGTTAAATATACCAGTGAAGAGTGATGCCAAGGTTGCCTCGGTTTTTAACATTAACAATCAGCGTGTCTCCTCTATGAGCGTAAATAGTCGGGCCAGGAAATTCTCCATTAACGGTTAAGATTGTCTTATTCTTGCATAGTCTTGTAAAAGTAGCTTCTTTAACCTGCAACCCAAATTGTAGTACCTGATTAGACTAGCCTAACACATGGTTATACATTACATCATACACCTTGTATTCTTGTTCAGAAACTTTCTAGGTGATCCTTTATCTTTGAGATACATTAAAAAAAAAAAAACAAATAGAAACCCTAATTTATAATTTTAATCTTCAATACATTTATTTGTTTAGGTATAGAAAGACAAGCGTTATACTAACAATATCAAGGTGTGTAGATTGTAGTATAGATGTTTATCTTCATTAACAGAATATTATATTAGTATATATATTTATGGCTTAATTACAATTGTATCACACACAATTGAGTTGATATTAGGGTATGTGTGAAGGGTGAGTCACACCCATGTACATCGTTGCACCTTCACAAGTGCGGGCGGTGTTTCCGTATCACTGCATGCCTGACGTCACCACACCCTGACGCGCCCGCCCCCCCCCCCCCCCCCCCCCCCCCCCCCCCCCCCCTTCTTTTTTTGTGTTTCTTCATTTTGCAGGTTGTCAACCCTACACCCACTTCCATTAAACCATCACCCACTTCTTTAACGTTTTCGACCACGTGTCATACCCCACTACGTATCCAGTGAGTTGTTTCCCGTACATAAGGGACAAATATGCACAACCTTAAAGGTAGGTGTGCACGGTTCGGTTCAGTTATTGCCTAAAACCGAAACCATAACCGAAATATTCGGTTATTAGTTTTGAATAACCATTCGTTTTGGTTTTTTTGGTTTTCGGTTTTTCGGTTATATTATCGGTTTCGGTTATTTTCAGTTTAAAAAAAAAAAAAATTTAAGTAACAAAACGTTAAAAATATAAACACCTAGACTATTAATAGATAATTCATGAAGTGATTTATGAGACGATATGAATCAATAGTTACGAAACATTTTTCGCCTTTGTAAATTAAACCGTTTTCAACAATTTAACATTCTTAATGATAAAAGTTGATGTATGAATATACTAGTATAATTACAAAACATATAAGAACTATCTAATCATAATATATAAATCTTTAAGAGATTAGTTTATTCAATAAGTACTATAAAACAAATAAAAATACTGATATATATATATATATATATATATATATATATAAACGCATATTAGATTATTATTAACGCTAGTATATTTATAAAAAAAATTGTAAAATTAGGTGATTCGGTTCGGTTCGGTTATTTCGGTTTTTGAAAAAGAATAACCGAAACCGAACCGAATGTTTCGGTTTTGGTTTTTTCGGTTCGGTTTTCTTTCGGTTTTTTGTTCGTTCGGTTTTTTCGGTTCGGTTATTTATGTTAATTCGGTTCCGGTTCGGTTAATTTGGTTTTTTTTCTCACCCCTACTTAAAGGGCATAATGAGATGTGGATACTTTAAAATCGCCATCTCCATATTTTGTTTTCCAAATATATGAGCATTCACAGTAGTTTCCCTATCCCAATTTGTACTTTTTCTAATTAAATAATATTTTTTTCATACATTTATCATTATCTCTTTCTCTCTCATTCACTCACAAACACTTTAAAAAATTATTAAAATTACATCATTACATTTTCTCTCTCATACACCAAAATCCTCATCTCCATATTTTTTCCTAACTTTTAGGGAAAAACAAACAAAACCCTAAATATTTCTCTTTCTTCTACTCATAACCACTCTCAAAAACACCCTAAATTATGTAGGTTTTCCTCACATAATTATGGGAAAGCTACTATGAATCCTCTAAATAATACAAACCTCACTCACATATATAAGGAATCAGACGTGAATGCTCTTAGAAAAAAAAGACTGATACCATACCAAAAAATTGACAAATCAAATTATTAATTAAGAAATGATTAGTTATTCATTTTCAATACCTAACCTTTCTATTCATGATTTCTTTTAGGTCAACTCATATCTTTTCCATAATATAGAAAACTATTTCACATGCATTTAAGAATCAAACTACATGAAAACAACTACTTTTGAAATCCAAATATATAAAGAATTTGACAGGTTGCCAGGAATGTGTCTAGGGGCTTTACTAACTAACATATACCATTTTCAAGGATTATTCGGTCGTAGAGGGTGATTTACATATAGTTGGGTTTTCTACTTGAATCAAATAATATGTGTTGGCATCATAACATCAACTAATCTGGTCATGTGGTACTAATCCAATTGCATAACGTGTTAGGACGCAAGGACAAGATTTTTTATGTTCATTTTGAACACGTTATGCATAACGTGTTGGGTTTTCTACTTGAATTAAATAATATGTGTTGGCATCATAACATCAACTAATCTGGTCACGTGGTACTAATCCAATTGCATAACGTGTTAGGACGCAAGGACAAGATTTTTTATGTTCATTTTGAACAAGTTAACAAATTTTATTGCAAAAATAAACATGTACTTAAATCAATTTAATTTCTACACAAACCCGGCTATAAGGACTTCAATTCAGCCTGCAATGAAATCACTAAATCTACAACGGGTCTAAAAAAACCAAACAAAATAAAAAAGTGTCCCCAATCCGGCAAGAATCTACCTACCCAACTCATCCATGAGTTGACTAGACTTAAACATGATTGATAATAAGCTGACTAGATTTAACTAGGTTACGACACGTTTTTGTGTTGATTGGTTTTTTATTATACCACCGATTAAATTGAAGCCCTCTTTCCATGCTTTCTTTAGAAATAAATTAAATTTGATGTTTATTTTTGTAAAAAAGTTGGTCTAACATGTTCAAGTTGATCTTTTATTCATAGCTTCCAGAGTCAAATAATTCTGCTGTTTAGCTTGATTTCTAGGCAATCTTTTATTGACAAAAATATGAACATCTTTAAAAATTGCGGAGAAATTAATGTAACATCAGTCATGTTTAGTTAAAAAGGGAGGATTTTTTGTCTTTCTTTTGGTCCCGCCATCCTAAAGGTGAACAAGACTGCTGCTGAGGAATAAATATACGTAATGCGTATGCAAGCTTATTTTGTAAACTGCAATTTTATCCTTTTTTGTAATAAGGAGAAAGTAGATATTATTGTAGTACATGTCAAAGAAAAAAAATGGGTAGCTATTATGTATCGCTTTCAACCCTAGCAACGTTTCACCAGTTTGTGGGAGATCGATAAGGTCGAATATTGTAAACAATTTTGTTGTAACAAGGATCACACGTATCACTATAATGATCACACACGAATGGACGGTTTAAAAAGAAGAGTTAAAATATTGACGCAAAGGGTAGTAAGTCACGAGAATATATACGTCGTCCCAACTCACGCGTACAATGGATCGACACGTGTATACACATCAACATGTAATTATGTACCAAGTAATATATATCAGAAACCTCGGAAATTAAACATTAATAATCACACAAAAAATGCATAATCACATACTAAATACATAATCATGGACAATACTAAAAAATTATAACTATTGTATAATTACTTAAATATAACAAATATCTTTATTATGGTATAATATTTTTAGAATAATAAAGTACTAAAAGCTATTATACTTTTAAAGAGTTGGTGAAACTTGTTTTAAAAAAAGATAATTAAGTAGTATATTCTCGTTATGACATTTCAGCTTGAGTTAACGTAAGTGTAATGATTACTTGAAAAAGGTTTGACCATGCATGTTGTCACTTAGGCGCTACGTAATCGAGATGAATATGAGTAAAAATGGTTGTATTGGACCTAATGGGCTTAAAAAGAAAGCGAATGATAGAAAAAATTAATAATGATGTAGATTATTTCTATTGATTAATGTTAAAATCATGGTTGTAAAAATCCCGACTAGCCTCCGATTAATCCCCGATTAATCGCTAATCCTTCCCTCACCGATTAGTGA
>WOUH02000028.1:2225002-2245797 GCA_009936405.2 Stevia rebaudiana | reverse complement strand
CCCGTACTTTGATTTCAAGTAGTCATATCGATTTCTCATTTGTTTATGATCAACTATAAAACTATGCTCATTTTTTAATTTTTCCGCGACAGCTTTCCATGAGACTCCTTTTAAGCTACTACCCTCCCGACCATTGTTTGACACTTCGTGTATACATGCTTCAATAAAAGTTTTGTCGACACTTTCCAACTTCCACATAACTCTAGTCTTTTTTTCTGTCATTCCTAGATACGAGTATGATATCAATCATACAACAACAAGAAGCATACAATAATCATACAAGAAACTCCAAGAACATACAAGAATCATACAAGAATCTCCAAGAACATACAAGAACATACAAGAAGCATACAAGAATCATACAACATCTCAATCTAAATAACAGTGAACATTATGCAACAGTTGACAATTTCGAGCACAAATCTAACAAAAAATCGAACTTCGAGCACAAATCTAACAAAAAATCGAACAAAAACAGATCGAACAACAGTTGGCAAGGAAGACGCACAAATCGAACAAAAAACATGGAAGACGCACAATTTCGAGCAACCTTGACCTAAAATTCGAGCAAATAACATGGAAGACGCACAAATCGAACAAAAAACAACCAAAAATCGAACAAACAACCACCAAAAATCGAACAAAAAACAAGCAAAATTCGACCAAATAACATACCTTTCACGAAGGAGAGACGGTGGAGGAAAGCCGACGGTGGAGGAGAGCCGACGGTGGAGGAGAGCCGACGGTGGAGGAGGCTGGGGTCGATGGAGAGGCAGGATGGCTGGGGTCGATGGAGAGGCCGGATGAGATGTTTGTGGTCAGCGAGTTTATTTTCTAGGTCTCGGTCAACAAATCGTTTTGGGTCAGCATAAGCGTTTTTCACTATCAAACAACACGACCAGCTGACCGAGTCAGAAATCCTCTCGGTCAGCCCTATCAAACACCCCCTAAGTTTCATATTCTTAGATTATTATATTATACAAAAATGAGGTATTTCCGTTATTTATTTGTAGTTTTGTTTTGTCTAACATTGAGGACATGAGGTTTTATATTGTTTTCTGGTCATATTAATGGGTCAAGACCACATGTATAATTCAGATCTAACACTGCTTTCGTTGAAATTCCCACACTGAGAAAACGAGCATTTTATTTTTATTTTTCTAAAACTCTAATTATGATAATTGTTTGATGTAGGTTGTTGCTTTACTATTGAGGTCAAAACATAAGGAACCTGGAGGCGATACCTCTGAGGAACTTCTAGATGAAGGACCAGATGGTATAATAAATAAATTATTTATTTATTAAATTTTTATTTATTTATTTTTTTATTTTCAGAGGGAGAGCTGGATTATGTAAGAATACTGAACGGAGTTCTCCCTGATGATATCCGGGTAATTGGATGGTGTCATGCTCCAGTCAATTTTAGTGCAAGGTAAATTGTATTATGTTATTTTATTCATTAATAAACAATTTACATTTTAATTTATTAGATGGTTGATTTATGGATTTAATGGGTTATTTGCAGGTTTAGCTGTCTTAGTAGGGACTACAGATACTTTTTTTGGAAAGAAAATTTAAACATATTGGTAATATGGTACCCTTATATTCATGGCTTCATATTAATGCATTTTAATGTTGTTGCAGTTATAAATCATTATTTTTTTTTTGCTCTTATTAGTTTCTTTATGGTTAATTATTTCTCTAGGCAATGGAGAGTTCATGTAAACGGCTCATTGGCGAACATGATTTCAGAAATTTTTGTAAGATGGATGCAGCAAATGTGCATAATTACAAACGGCGCATAACATCTTTTGATATTTGTCCTTGCAATGGAAGGTTTGAAACACATGCACAACTTCATAAATGTTTCTCGAGTTATATCTTATTTCTCTTTATTAATAGAGTAAAGTGCAGTTTTTGTCTATGAGGTTTGCAAGTTTTAACAGTTTCAGTCCACCCATAATAGAAGCCGTCTTTAATGTTTCATAATTTAACTAAAACTTTCCCTTTTTCTTACTTCCGTCCATTTTTCCGTTACGTATTTTCGTCAGTTTTCATGTTTAACTCATCATTGAACATTGATTTTAGGGTTTAAACAGTCTAATTTAATCTAATCGACCCACCATCCAGACATGGTTCTTAAACCCTAAAACAAATGTCCTCATCTAATGTAATCATCACACCATCGTAGACATGGTTCTTAAACCCTAAAATCAATCAATGTCCTCTAACGACTTAAACATGTAAACTAACGAATATGCCCATCACTAAGGGGCACGTGTTGGTTTGGGGGGGGGCTAACGGAAAAATAGACGGAAGTCAGAAGAAGGGACGGTTTTTGTTAAAACATGAAATCTTAGGGACAATTTCTGTTAAAACAAAAAACGTCAGGGACGGTTTTTGTTAAAACATGAAACATCAGGGACGGTTTCTGTTTAAACATGAAATGTTAGGGACGGTTTCTGTTAAAACATGAAACGTTAGGGACGATTTATGCCAAGGGTGGATTGAAACTGTTAAAACTTGCAAACATCAGGGATGAAAATTGAAGTTTACTCTTATTAATATTGATCTTAATAGTGTAAATATATTATTTTTTGCATGATTAACAGTGATCAACTAATGTTAATGAAAATCAAAGGCAGTGCATTCTTATGGCACCAAGTTCGGTGTATGGTTGCTGTTTTGTTCTTGGTTGGTCAGGGTCTTGAATCACCTGATGTGCGTAACTGATTTCTTTGTTTATTAATTTCATTTATTTTTAACTTTGATTTATTTAAATAATTACACATATAAAAACCAGCTGTCTGTTTATATACTAAATTTGTAGGTTATAGATGCTTTGCTTGATGTTGAAAAGATGTGTAGGAAACCTCAGTACAAAATGGCGTCAGAGATGCCACTAGTTCTTCAATCATGTGAATTTGATTGTCTAAATTTTAAGTGCTCCTCAGGTACTTAATCCGTTATATAATCCCTTAACAAATCCTGCTAATATTATTATTATTTTCATAATAATGTTTTCTACTATGTATGTGTCAATTAAAACATGTAGATGCCAGGCGAGCTTTGCAGTTGCATTTAGAAAAGGAATGTCGGGCATACAAACTTCAAGCTGCAATTTTCCAAGAGGCTCTATTGAGTCTTTCGAGCACCGAAGATGGTATATATAAAATATACTTTATATATAATATATGGGTATGGATAAAATGGAAACACAATTTCAATGAGAATACTTAAGAAACTCATATGAAACAATATAAAAAATCAATATTATTTTTTCCAAAAATTAGGGTAAATTTAATACCCATTTTTGTCACTTTAAAAAAAAATAAAATAAAAATAAAAAAGCGTTGAAGAACTGCAAAAAAAAAAACGTTCTCATGTGTAACTGATGGGTGTTCAGACATGTTACACGTATGTAACATATCTGTTTACATATGTAGCATATTTGTACTTTATTAAAAAATGTCAGTTTTTGATAAAAATTATTTTTTTTAAATATTTACTTGCGCTTTTTTTTTTTTTTTTTCACCAAAAGTCATAAAGATGAATGTAGAGTTAAAAAAATTGAAAACTAACACATGTGTTACATCTTAAAATGGAGGGCCCAGATTTAGTTCTTTGGTTAATTTTCTAAGATTAGGTTTAAATAATATACACCTCGTATAATTTTTGGTTTGAATCGAATTTCGAGTTTTTTTAGCCCGATTTGTATAGTCAACATCTTTCTAGCTTATAGAGTATTTTGATTTGTGTAGATGACAGTGTAACGAGTAATAAGACGAAAAAGAAAGTTTCTTCTCATGTTCCTCTTATGCAACGTCCTACTGAACGTATATCTCATCTTTGATTAATCAGTTTATTTTTTAAGTTTGTTAGTTACTTATTCAACTTAGTTACATGGTTGCCTATAGTGTTGGCAAAATGGGTGGATCAAAACTGGTCCAGTTAAAATTGGTAAATTTATAGTATGGATTTGGGTTGACCCATAGACACTATATTACTAAACTTTTTAAAAAGTTGATGTTTTATATATTACTGGAAAACTATATTATTACATGATAATCTTGATTTTAAAGAAAATTCAGCCTTGTTTCCAGTTTAAGGGGTTGTTTGTTTACCTGCTCTTAATGGTTCAGACCTCTTACTGGTTTAACATTTAATGGTTCAGACTGTTTGTTTCACTAGCAGATGTCTGTCTGAATGATTCAGGCATTTGCCTCTAAATGGTTAAGCATTATACCGAGTCTGAATGGTTAAGACCTCTTATCTGAATTGGTCAGACATCTTCGTACGAACGGTTAAGCATTGTATTGCCTTTTAATGGTTCATACCTCTTACTGATTCAACACGTCATGATTCAGACCTCTTACTGGTTCAACATTTACCCATTCAGAAGTTGCCAAACAATCCCTAACTAATTTTAATTTTGACCCGTTTTGTTCATAAACAGGTCACCTTTATAATTGCAAGTTAAGTTCAATATGATATTTATTATTAAAAGAAGTGCATCTTTGACATATGCCATATGTTATTTTACTCATAATCCAACTATTGCAGCATCTTATGACGAGAGACGCGCAAAGCTTACTTATTCAGCAAGAGGTCAACACAAATCTGTTGTAGTCAAGCAAGATATGTAAACCTTGTGAGAGTAAAGAATCATCTTTTTCTTTCTCTTTGGTTTTGTGTTTTCATGTAGTGTTTTTTATGCTTGCAACTTAATTTTTAACTTATTTCTGTCTACCTGTTAAATCTTTATTAGAAGAAACTTATTGATTGAGATTATAGAGAACGTTAGTCAAGACCACACCGCCGATGTTACTATTTTAGTGATATTGACGGGTTTTACATTGAGTGGTATATAATAGTTTGATCAATGTGAAGGTGAAGTAGTTAAATTGTCATAACATTTTGACTGTCATTTGTTTAAATTTAGATTTGCACTCTAAGACAATATTTGAATTAATATTTTAATCATACATTCTATTATAATTTATATTTATACTTTCGAAAACAAAATCATGTAATTAATTAGAGAGAGAACTGAATGGTATGCCTAGTGTTAACTATTGATTAAATTTTTTATATTTTACTTTTAAGTATGATATCCTCTATTAAAAACTCATTCAATAGCTTAAGAATTAAAATCAATGAAAGTTTTTTTGTGTATACATTTTCATTATATGTTTATCAAGGGAAGTGAAATCAGAAGCCACTAAATCACTGATAGAAGAGCCAATTTTTTTCCTAAATCATGGGCTGGATTAAAAAGATAATCATATGATTCATGAGGTGAAAAAAAAAAAGAGATGCTTCCAAAAGGGTTAAAAAGTAAAACTTGTGATTATTAATTGTTGAGTTCATTACTCAGATGTGTTTTGGTTCACGAAAAGTAATAAATATGAGAAACAAGGATTAAAGTAATATGTTTGTCCTGAATGTTTCCAGTTCTAGTTCGGTAACAAGTTTGGATGATTAAACTAAGTTCCATTTACTTTTTTGTTAAATTAGAATGAAATTACTAAAATACCTTTTGACTTTGACTTTTCCAGAATATTTTAGTCATTTAACCTTAATTTAACAAAAATGTTAACAAAGTACAAAAGTAGCAACAATACTCAAACCGGTTACAGAACAAAAAATATAAACTCAAACCTTTTATTTTAAACTTTTAGTACCCAAACTCGTTACTTTCGACAAATCACAAGAACCATCAATGTAATTAACTCTTAATTATTTAGTGGTTCTAAAATGAACCTCGGATGTTTAGAGAGAGAATCACACGTTCAAGTGCATGTCCATGTACTTAAGACAAACACAACCTCTTTTTATGGTACATGTTATCAAGAAACTCATGAAATGACATCAATACTCTACTAACCAATTAGATTGTGTAAAATGTAACTTACGTTGAACATGTGATTTCAAATGGATTAAAGCCAGAAAATCAGTAAAAACCATATTTGAACTCGAAACTTTTATGAGATGAATTCAAGAGTTTATGATTGCGCAAGGCTAGAGAAACACCACCTCTCTAAACAAGCATAGCAACACCCACACATCTAAGTTGGCGCATCATCGAAGGTGGTTGTATATAGGGTGTTGAAACAGTAGGGGTTTTGGTTCAATAGTTTAAACTCAGTTTGGGTGAACCACGAAGTTGCATACAACGGAACCAACCCAACCAAAGTTGCAAAATCAAATTGTTCTATTTTTTTACCGCCAAACTCGCACAACCTCAAAAGATACACCTAAATTTACACAATTTATCTATAATAGGACCTGAACCCTTAACCATTTGAGAGAAACATCATTCTAAAACTTTAAAATGTATTGTCTAAAAAGTGTTTTGTAGTCCATTGTTGTGGATATGTATTCCACTACGGTAGCATATAATGTCTATATTAGAGACGTCTTTCGTCTTGAAAGAAGTTGATATTAAAGAGCGTTGACTTAGAACTTTAACAGTGAAATTGATAGATTTATGCATGAATTCATCCCTTTTAGGGTTCTCTTTTATTTTTATTTTCTATTAATTTTTTTAACAAAGCTCCATCTAAACAACAGCAGCAACCTCATTGAAACTAAGCTCCCAACATATCTAATCGGTTTCAAGTGGCATCGATTGACATTGAAGAGCGTTAACTTTGACTTTAATAGTGAAATTGATAGATTTATTCATGACTTCATCCCTTTTAAGGTTCTGTTTATTTTTATTGTTATACCTTTTTTAACAAAGTTCCATCAAAACAACATCATCAACCTCATTGAAACTAAGCTCAAAACATATCCAACCGGTTTCGAGTGGAATTGATTTCAAAACAAAATATTCAAAACAGGAACCAAACCTAATTAAAATTTTCAGCTAACCCAAAATCAAACTTGATTTGCAATTTGCAACACATTTTCATTTATGCTATCAAGCACAGCTTTTCGTGATATTTTTTTGCTTCTACAAATAAATCAGTCCCAAAAACCAAAAGGTCAGACAATCGTAAAAACCAATGGATTCTTTTGTTATTTGACCACAAAAATAGGTAATGCATCAAACAAAAACCAAAAATGGTAGCCAATTCACACACCTAATGTTTAAGATTTTACCTTTACTTGACTGCTGATATCACCTGGTTCACCACTAACAGTTAGTTCCTCCGTCGCGCTTTCTATTTCTTCTTCGGTATCACTCTCATCTTCATCTGCAAAACAGTATATGAATTATTTCATTTTAATTATTCTTTTTTATTTTTGCTAAAAGATTTGGAGTAGATGTTGCAATTTTGACTTGTTATATAGAAATGTAATATTACTGCTAAAATAAAAAATGGTAGCTTGTAAGCAAAAAAGTTAATATGGTGCAAGCTGAAATTAAATTTTTTACAATAAGACGATATTATTATGAAAAAATGTGCAGAAATGATGTGATAGAAAACTACGAGTAACAAAAGAAAACGTTTCATGGGTTTAAGAGTCGCCTACCTTCATAATCTTCTCCTCCACCACCAATCTTAAGACTCTGTATTAAAACAAAAATATCCCTTGTTAAATCTAATAATGATTGTGTTAAGAAATATATAAACATTTACAGTAAAATACTAACCGAGAAATTAACATCATCAAATTCCATGTCAGCTACAGCTGCTAAAACCAAAAGCAATCAATTAACATAAATCCACATTTAAATTTTTATTTAAGACTTTAAATGGTTTAGGTTTATACTACACAAATAACAAAAAATATTGAAAAAATAATAAAAAAAATTATAACACGTGATCAACCTTTTTCAACTTGTTCATCTTCATCAACCCACTTGTTCCAGTCAACTTTAATGAACACTGGTGTTTTTCCATCATTCTTTATAAGTTTGCTCCACCATTTACTCTCTTCTTTCTTTATAACATATAAAATATTTCTTGACCCGACATTCGCCTTGCTTGCCTAAATTTTTAATAAAATGATAATTAAAAAGTAACATAAGCTACCTTATCAATTGGTTTTTTAAACCAAGTCTTATCATTATTACAATTGGTATGATAATTAAAAGCTTGTTATTTTCTATAATTTTCAAAGTTTGTGTGTAAGTATGTTGCTATTTTGTACAATCATTATATAGTCATGTAAGTACTTACATTCACATCCACCTTGTCATAAAGCTTGATATTTATTTCATAAGGTATATTATCAGTTCCACTTGTTGCAGAGAAGTAAAACTTTCCATCAGGATCCAGTTTGAGCTTCACATCTTTAGCATCCGGTAAATCGATTGTCACATAAACCAAATCATCCCTCTGGGCCCACTTTAAAATAGGATGTCGGCTACATTAAAAAAAATGTAAAAAAGCGTAATTGAGAATTAAGTACACTAATGACACACAGAGTTGTTGATTTGTAAGCACATCAACATTCAAAGCCAAAACACTAGAATAACAAATCTGTTTGACCCGATTATCCAACTATTGCAGGTTTATGTCAACAACAATCGATTTCTAGTGTTTCGGTAACCTAATTCTGCAAGATTCCCTAAACAACAGTTTGATGCTAACTTCATCTATTGCTTCCTAAATCAAAAGTTCTCAAACCATCAACACCATTAAAAGCAATAATAACAACTTTAAGCTTGCAGAAACATATACAAACACTCTCCCTAACATCACGTGTTACTGATGCTAATTATTTGGTTGTTATTAATCAATATTACAGAATCACTCTCCATAAGTAGGATAAAAAACCCCTAAATTTTAACTCATAATTTCATGCATTGTTCAGGATCAATCAGCTTCATGCTCCAATTTGTGTCATCTGACAATTAGGAACTATCATACATACTCTCGTTGGATTACATACCGTCATGATTTATATAAGTGGCCTTTAACCTAATCGAAGACGTAAAACAAGCAATTTGCGTCAAATGACACACTTCAATAGCTCGAAGAACATCATATCCCTTTGAAATCAGTACGACTCCGTTAACGACAACAACTTATAAGAGAATGAAGCAATCTTCACAGAAAATTTGCAACCAAACAAGTGAAAAAATAAAATAAAAACTGATAATCTACTTGTAAAGAAGATACAGGAAAGAAAATAGAACCTCATCGTGCTTGATCTTTGAAGTTCCGATTTGGAACAAGAAAAATGGGAGAGCGAAAATGAAAAAATTATTTATGGCTGTTTGGGATTGATTATTTAAAAGGGAAAGCGTGCGAGGGCGTGAGTGATGACGTGTCAGTGTCACATGTTGTCAGTATGTCTGGTGTCACCTCAAAGTGCTCTTAAACCACTCTGTGGCCTCTAGAACCACATAAAACACTTATGCATAGTCTATTAATGATTTATTAAAAGAAAAAAAATAAGTAAGGTTGGTAGTTAATTAACCATATTATCTATTTTAACAAGTGATTATAAATGGTTTGTATGATTTTTAACAAAAGTTGGTTATTTATGGAACACTTTTTTTTTACTATATATCTATTTTTGTATCTTAGTTAACAACGTAACGGTCTTCAAGAAGACATCTTATTATGATCTAAACTAAGGGGCTGTTTGATAACTTTTGAATGAGTAAGTGCTGAATCAGTAAGAGGTCTGAATCATTAAGTGCTGAATCAGTAAGATTTCTGAACCATTAAAAGGCAATATGATGATTAACCGTTTAGAGGAAAATTTCTAACAAATCATATAAGAGAGGTCTTAATTATTCAGACTCAGTATAACACTTAATCATTCAGTGATTCAAACATTTGCTTATTAAACAAACAGTCTGAACCTTTAAATGCTTAATCAGTAAAATGTCTGAACCATTAAAAGCTTATTAAAATTAAACAAATAGCTAGCTATTAGAAGATAATATGAATTCTAACTTTTTTAACTAACAAATAAGTTCGGTTCATTTACACGCCACAAATTAATAAATTATGAAAGCAAAGAACGTAACCGCTTGTTTTCTTATCATCTACACAAAACACTAACCTCCATGGACGCTTCTGCACTTCGAATTTCATCTTTTCAACATTTGTCTTCCATCACTCGTCAATCTCCCAATTCAATTTCCATTTTCCGATTCTCCACTTACAATCCGTTCAAAGTGGCCTGCAACAAAAACCAAGTTTCTTTTGATGAAACGGCCTACGAGGCTGAGAGGCTCCGTCTCGACGCTAAAGCACGAGAATCAATGGCGATTCAGGCATCTGAGAACGATGAAGACGACCCGAAAGCTTGGAAATGGGTGATCCGAAAGAGGATTTGGGATTTGATGGAGGCTCGCAACATTGCTCAGTTTCCGAGACCTGTTCATCACCGGATACCTAATTTCGTTGGTGCATCTGCTGCTGCTGATAAAGTGAGATGTTTTACACTTTAAGTATCTGTTTGATTTGATATGTGTGTTAATTTCTGATTATTTGCTGTCGAGATAATCATATTTGAATAAATTGGTAACAGAAGCCATAAGTATCTGTTTGATTTGATCATATTGCAGAAACACCCCACAATTTGTCTTTTTGTTCTATTACAGTTACACCTCACAAATTGTAATTTGTACAACGAAATTGTATATTTTAGCCACTATTTTGGTTTAGGTTTTAATCTAAAGCTGTTTTGGAGATTAAATTTAGCTGATTTTGTGATGAAATCTTGTATCCAGTTGAGTAAACTGGAGGTGTTTCAAAAGGCTGAATGTGTGAAGGTTAATCCAGATACACCTCAAAAACAAGTCAGATTCTTGACACTTAACGGTAAGTTTAATTTGTTTTATTAGGTTAAAACCTGTGTAATACACATGTTAAATAAAGAAAATGATAAATTAAATATTACATGCGAAAAAGTAGTGAAATTGATATAAAGATTAGATATGACAAGCAATAAAAATAAATCTTAATCTCATAAAATTGTGACCCATGACTTTAAACAACTAACACAAATTCATAGTAGAAAATAAGATTGGATTCTATATGCGTCTTTTATTTAAAGTTAAAATATTTAACTTTTTTTTTATCTAAAATTTGTACATCAATTTTGTTTTTTGGTGCAACTTATAGATGGTTTTTTATTTTTAGTTGTTAAAATTAAATGTTAATAAATAAATGTTACAAATTAAGATGAGAGAGGCGGGAAAAAATATGAAAGATGTCACCACAAAGTGACACTTGTTCCTCATAAATTTTGTTTTATTATATAGTATAGATATAGATTTGTTTTATATCTTTAGTTTTGCTGGTGCTGATTGGTTGGTAGTAGCATTCTCCAAATTGAGTAGTTTTCCCATATCTTAACTTATGGAATTTCAATATTTTTAAAATCAATTTCTTTTTTGATGAAGGTGGAAAGAAGCTACTTACTCCACAACCGCGTTTAAGAACAGGATTTTTCTCTGTACTTGAATCAAATACATTAAATCCTAATATCATGAACGAGGCATGCACTTCTGTTGGGGTGGCTAAATACGGGCGACCCATTGGATTAGATGAGAAGATTAAAGTGGATCTTATTATTATTGGTTCAGTTGCAGTTGACCCTAAAACCGGAGCTCGTCTTGGTAAGGGTGAGGTATATAACTAAATTTCTTTTATTTTCATCATATACGGGATATGTTTTTTTAGATTAATACAAGTTTTTAATAGTTAGTTAATTTGTCCATGTGTCCTAGATGTGGTAATTTTGACCCATTTATCTATAAATGGCGTATTTATGTTATGTTTTGTTTTTAACGTTCAAATGGGTTAATGATTCATTTTAAATTAGTGGGTTCACAAGAGGTTTCCATAAAGGCTTGTTGTCATATAAGCTTGATGGTCTTTGTGTTTTGACCCCTAATTATTGTCTTTAATTATTCAAATACTTGAGAATTATTTAATTTTGATGGGTTGAATGTTGATCAGTATACAAAATTATAATTGTGTAGGGATTTGCAGAACTTGAATATGGAATTTTGCGTTATATGGGGGCGATTGATGACTCAACTCCAGTCGTTACCTCGAGTAATAATTCTTTACCTATTATCATTATTTATTTATTTTTAAATGGAAATTAAATAGGTGTGTGTAGTAGATATATCAGTCTCTTCTATGTTTTAATCTCTTTAAACAATTAGAATTTGTCAAAGTTCAATGTCAAACAAAACTTTGATCAAACAACAATCTATTTCAATGATATTTGTGATTATGATTTTTTTCAGCATTTACATTATCAATTTCAAAATGCAAATCCTAATTATTGAATCATTATGTTCTTGTAGTTCATGATGAACAACTGGTAGATGATATACCTGTTGAGAAGCTTTTAATCCATGATGTTCCTGTTGACATTATATGCACTCCTACTAAAGTTATTTTCACCAACACATTAATTCCAAAACCTCAAGGTTGGTTTCTTATTTTTTAACAACACACATACATTTGTGTTTGCATTTGGTTAATTTTATGCCATTTCACTTTTTTAATACATGGGTTCCTAAAATTGTTTTAACAGGTATTTACTGGGATAAATTATCGCCTGAAAAGTTGAGTCAAATCAAAATTCTTAGACAACTAAAAGCCAAAATTGAGCAAGAAACTGGGCAGAAACTTCCAACAGGTCTGTCTGAGAAATTGCCTCCAACTGCTCAAAGACGACAAAAGCGCTAGTTTTTTTTATTTTATTTGAGCATTTGTGTATATCACTTTTTATTTAAAAACATTTGTTTCATTGGGAGCAAAAAAAATAAAAAATAAAAATTCTCTCTTAGAACATTTTTGCAAACCTTGTTTTTGCAAGTGAGATTTTTCTAGTGGACATGTTTATTTCGCTTGTGTTTTCATAATTATAAACATAGTCACATCTTGTACTGCATGCATAAGTAAATAGAATACAAAAGTTGGAAAACAAACCCGTTAACATAAAATATGGATTTCAAATTTTTAAAAAACAAAAACAATGTCTCATGGTCGCTACGAAATACATAGCAACCATTACACATGGATGAATACAACTTTTAATTTAATTTATACAATAACACCCACAACAAACACATACGCTTCTACAACATTCTATTTAACGGAACCCTAACGTTAGCCGATGGGACCCTCTCTATGGGAGATATTGATTGCGGCATTGACATACCCACTGAAACAATAATCTCTGAAATAAAAAAAAAATAATAAATAAAAAGTTAGCAAACAAAGAGGAACTCAAAATTTGTAAGCCGTTCAACTATCATCTCAAATTCTCAATCTCATTCAACCAGTTCCATACTAATTTTTTTGATTTGACCCGTTTGAATTAAAATGCAACCCAATCATAAATTGGTGGGTCACAATTGTTACCTCAATTATTCGCATCAGCCAACTCACTTGTGATTTATTTATATAATTTTAATTTTTTAGATATATGAATATTAAAAGAAAAAAAAAAGTGAAGCAAGGAAAGTAAGCATACCAATGCCTTCTCGAATTGACAAATTTGGTCTAATGATCTCTTCAGAGTTGACCAAAAATACATCACCTATGTAGAGATGATTTGTAGGAACAAAAACACTACATAACTCTTCATCTCCATTTTCCCTCTGCAAGTCAAATACATATTCAAAAACTTTTTATTTCAAAACAATTTTGTTCTTAATCACCAAACATTTCTAATGTAAGTTGTATGTTTGGAAAAAACAATTTCTTTTTCATTTTTTTAGGAGATAGAGTATAAAACACGATACCAAATGTTCAAATGACAAAAGTTGCTGCAACCATTAACGAGTACCTGAAGAACAACTGATGATGTAATGAAACCGAAAGCGTATTCTCCCACACGAGGATGACGGATGATGGCAACCTCCTTAAATGCAGTTGTGTTCTGATCTGTCACCCAGAAAAAGGTTTTCATTTTTAGTTCTATATATTAATTAAATTTAATTAACTACTTAAAAAAGTACCAATAAAATATCTAACAACCAAGGGATATAATGAATTCTTAAAAAAGTAACCTCTCTAAATTATACCATTCAAAGAAGACAAGTAAATTCCCCCAGTCATAAATAAAATAAATAATAATAAATAAATAAGACAACCCATGCAGGAAAGTATATTAGTATCTACTAAGAAAGGTGATCAGATGGGTTCGTTGGGTTGGTTTTGTAAGATTAATTTAAAATTAATTAGAACATATTATACATAAAAGAACACTTTTGGCGAATTCCTCCTCTCATCAACTTATTTGTTTTTAGACTAACTTTGAGCAAGTTTCCCACTTCAGGATTTAAAGATAAAAAATAATCCAAATTCAAAATCGACCCATCATACGTAAAAGAGTCAAAACTATCAGCTCAAATTCTCTGGCCTTATCGTAACTGTAAGATTTAAAAGAAAACTCAATAAAGGTGAATTTTTAGTTTCTTAAAATCTTTGCCTTCTACTTTAATGATCTAGGTTAAACAACTTCCAAGAGTTTTATAATTTACTCTAAATTGAATATCATGCTGGTAAAAAACAAGAACAAAACATGTCTGATCTTATTATCACATCTGTCAATCCTGTCTGTAAAAAATAAAAAATAAATAAAAAAATGAATATGACAACGGATTACCTGGAGAAATAGCAGCACTAATTTGTTTGGATGCGGAATAAAGATGTTTTACAAAAGGCATTTTTTTTATAAACCACTCGCCTACCCAGAAGACAGTAGCACCCATCCATGATGAAGCAAAAATGCCCACAAAGAATATAAAGATCAATGATGTCAGAAATCCAAGACCTGCATAAATGTATTAAAAATGGATTGAAGTAAAAAATACATTGATATTTAATACATAAATGAAGATAAGTAATAACTAACTCAAACTAAAACTTTTTTCCACTAAACGTATACTAAGAGTCTACGACGTCAAGATAATCATGGAAGTGATTGTGTGATTGAATAATCAGAAACGGATAATCGTGGTGTCCATTTTAAATCTACAATAGAAAATAGTGTTTGGGTCTGCGTTTATGGTTTGAAGTCGCAATAATAGAATATTTAAAAGTTCGGTAAATTCTGATTATTAAAACTAAATTATAGATAACCAAAGAGGTATCTAGGTTAAAAGAAGTAGAAGTAGAAGTCAAAGTCACCTAAAACTAGGTTAAAAGAAAGGGGTAAATACGTAATTTTAGTTTACCAATATGTCATAGATGACTCACCAAATATTTCAATACCAAGTCTTTCATAGATAGGACTGAAAAACCCGTCAAAAAACTGTACAATCCACCATGTCACAAAGAATGTAACAGCCACAGGAAAGAGGACAACACTAAAATATTCCACATAAAACATAAGTTGTTAGACACATGATAGTAACAACCAAAATAATTATAATTAAAAAAAAAACATAAAAGAGTCCAGGTATACCATCCAGTCATGAATTTCTTTGAAACCCAACTCTGAAGAACAGCATAACATGCCTGATCGATTATACAGTCAATAACATATCAAAAACATACAGAATCAATTCATATTACACATGCATAATGACTTAAGTAAACTAATGATCCTATAATGCTATTGCTATATTGAATCTGTTTACCAGTTTACCTGATATCAAACATTTGAGTCCCCAGTTCTATAAAATAAAGAAGGTTTAAGATGAAAGTTACATATATCACTATATCAGTATATCACAGCATTGTTTTTTCGTTTTTTTTGATGTTTTGGGTTGCATTGTATTTTGCATTAAACTTAACAATATCACACATTTTTTGTTGGCTGCTTACGTTTACAAAATGATAACAGAACTAGAATGCTAAAAAAGTACCAAAAAAGGTTAATTTAAATAGTCTACAAGCTTAATCTTTGTGCTCATGTGAAACAGTAAGTTTGTTTGTTTTTTGTAATAACTAGATCTTGAAAAATCAAATTACCTAGAAATCTAGAATCACAACATGAAAAATATTGAATTTGTTATCACATATTCATGTATATCAAACTAATTGTTAAAATTCGAGAAGAAACAAAACTTGCCCTTTGCCCCCATTGCATCGAATCCGTACGACTACTTCGGATCCCATAAGTTACACAATAACTATCAATTCAGGAAATATCAAAATAAAATATAGCAGAACTATTCATAGACTGCATACGAACGATTAAGAAAGAAATTAAACCATCCGAGTGGAAGAATTGGGAGAATTAGGAGACTTGATGCTTTCTTCGGAATCTTCAACAATAATATCATGCTGGATAACACTGCTTGACGTTGATTCTTTTGATCCTTCTGCCATTGGAATGATTCTGATTCAGGTTCGATTCAAACAGTTGATCGGAGGGTTTTGTTTCCGGAAGAAACAGTTGAAAGTGTGACGAAAAGAGACCAGATTTTAGCGAATCCGTCTGGCTGCTTGTCTTTGAGTTGATCGGAAGTTTAATAGTTTACAAACATCTACATGTGCCCCTTCAAGTTTAGACAAATTGCATATATGTATGTTTCTTGGAGTTTTTTCCATTTGACATTTCCATTATTCCATATATCCCCTTTATAACTTCACTATATATTTTCAAATTTAAGGATAAATTACGTATTTTCTTTTACTAAACCACATCAATTACATATTACCCACTTAAATTAAATTGAATTATTAAAAGACTGTTTTACCCCTTTGTTTATTAATTGATATATTTACATATTTTTTCTTGCTAAAACGTCAGTTATGTAATTCTCTAAATACAAATGCAAAAGTTTTAAACAACTACAAAACTTAAAATTCAATTTCCATGCAAGCCGATTTCACTTTGTAACAACACAACATGGTGCACTTTCTCCTTCACACAGGTTGTGGTCCTGTAATAGAATATATGATCCTTTAGCTGTTACAACAAAGAGAAATTGAAAGTGAACACCCAAAAATCAAATGCCTATGCTAGATGTACACTTTGACTTTCTGAAAGGTAAACTTTGACTTTTAGTTCACACCCACGTACTGACACATGTCATGCTAAATGTTCATTGTCTATTAAATTTTACCACTTGTGTCTTCTATATGTATGATGTATAACTGTCATAACTTCTTAAGTAAATTTGAAAAGGCTAAGATCTATTTGAAATTAAAAATTCTTGTGGACTTCAAAAGTCAAACTGGCATAAGAACGCATATTCTCGTGACAACCATGCAAATTACAAGACTGAACATGCTACATGTGTAACTGGGAATGTCATTATAACCATGGTTACAACATATTGTTTTCTAGCAAGTATGCTTCAATCAAAGCAACCTTACGGTAAAAAAACAACTACTTGAGGAGCGGAAGATGAAGTTTTTTTGCAAATTACCCGAGGATCGGAAGATAAAAAACAACTAAATTGTGTCAAAAGTGCATTATATTAACAACAATCAGCGATGAGCAAATTGGATTATGCAAATTAAAAAATCTAAAACAACTATTTCATAAACCACAATCATGTCTGTAATCGAGATTCAAATTATGTCAGTAACTTAACTTACATCGGTGGTTGCCAATAGTTAAACACAACTTGAATGATTACCATAACGCCTCAAACATATAAATCAATTAGGGTTCCATAATAGACCTATGTTTCCATAATCATATTTCATATTTGTAATCCATATATATATCTAAAATCCTCATATCTATGCAGCTTATGGACCCTTATTTCAGTCGTCGATTAGGGCTCTTTAAGTAAAATGAGTTTCAACTTTCTTAGTACTTGTTTCAACCATCAATTAGGGTTTTATAAGAGAAAGGAGTTTCAAAATTCAACCCATGTTTCAAAATTCGATTTTCAAACTTGTGTTTTGCTAGTAACCTGAATATCGGTGTTTAGGAGGCACTGAGACGAAGTCGAGATCGGATTATAACAGAAGTACAGAACCCTAATCGATTAGAGGAACCAACCGCCATTAATTGATTTGCAGAAGGTTCTTCATCGATTTGGAGATATTCGGAAATTATGAACACACGTAGGGAATGATCAATGGAAGCTAAGGAAGAATCAATGTTGATAGGCAGCAGTTGTACTGAGAACTGGGAGAGGTTAGTTTGGGTATTTTATCATAAATGGAGAAATACGTAATTACACTAGGGGATATTTGTTATTAAGGAGCTTTGGAGGGGTGGGTTAGGATCAAATAGGAATGCTGCTTATTGTAGGAAGGGTATGAAGGATTTTAAAATTATCATAACCGACTCAAACAAACTTCGATTGAACATAACCGGGGTACCACGCGCAACCAACTAAAGGAGATCTTGAAAAACAACATGGACGTATTCGCATGGAAGCCGACTGACATGACGGGGGTACCACGCGCCATGCCCCAGTATGAACTAAAAGTATATCCTCATAGTCGTCCGGTTTCTTCAATAGGTTTTGAAAGTTTTTATAAATCAAGGCAATTGAATAAATAACATTTAATGTTTTGTGTATAATAGGTCATGTAACATATTTGCAATATTAATGTCCAATCATTAAATGTCAATTGTTATATCGTTTAATCAGGAGGTGGCACATGACGAATTGTATTAGAGACTAGTGTATAGCCCATGTGAAACACGAGTGGATCATAAGATATATATAATCAAAAAGTTAAAAAAAAAAATATTATATTAAATTGTCACAAGTTGGGTTTCAAAAGAAACACAGGTTGTTAAAGCTTCAAATACAAATTTCATCAAACAAGTTTGAAATTTAATAAATATAGAATGTAAAAAATAATTTACAAATTTGTAAAACTTCCTTGTAAAATGTAAACAACATTTTTTATTTGTACTTTTATCATAGTTTTCTAATATTAATAATGTAACTCCACCTCCACTTTTAAATCAAGAAAGTGCTACGTACAACTGTTAATGGGATAATTATGTTCTTTCAGATACATACCAAAATCTTGAAAAAGATTTACCTTGGCTTTTATTAATTGAAATAAAAAACAAACTATTAGTGGATTAATGAACATAAATAATTTTAAAATTCCTACAATTATTATTATTTAACAGGAAGTTATACTTTGAATAGAAATATATCAAAAAAGTTACATGTAAAAATTTCTTTGTATATAACATAGTTTATAACACGTATGTTACACATGTTGAGATCATGAAAGATACATAATTTTAAAGTTTATAAAGAAATTATTATTTAAGTGGAACCTTCTACTTTAAAAACTAAATGATGCAATTTTCATGATATAAAAGTTACAATATTTAAATATTTAGTATCTACCATGATAGCAAACAATCAAACTATTACAGTGTCACTATGACTAAAATATTATCACTTGAGAAGTAGTCTTCCCTTTCACTAAATCTTCTTGTTTTCTCTCATCCGACACATTTTCCTTTATAAACTAAAGTACTCCCTAAATCAAATTTAAAAAACAGTTCCTATTTCACGTTCATTAGAAACCAATTAAATATTAGTTGGAATAGTTAAGAACTAATCAATCCTAAGAACCACCTGGTAAGGGAAACTGATAATACAACAAATCGTTTTAAGAACAATTGATGTGCTTTATCTCAAATGGATTAAACAAATCAGCTATTTATACTTAAAAAATCAACTTATTCTCAAAGTTTATAACTCTATTGTAATAATATTGTTCTTGTAAATCACATCAATGGACAAAAAAGGGTTGCGGGTCGACAAAACCTGTTTCAACAAGTACTAATCTTGAACCTTGTTTTTTTATCATGTTTGTAAAACCCTTTCTAAAATAAGATTAAGAAAGAAATATTCTTAGTACTTTATGAGTTTTTGGAGAATCTACGCGTGTAAATTTAAATTGCTATATTTATAAAAAATTAACTCCCTTTACACACAACTTTTTATCAGCAACAATGCAACAACACTAGAAGCTTGCCATATTTATATAATATTAATTTTTTTTCTCATTTTCTACTTTTACACAATTCAACCAATGCAATATACAATTTTTAAGCTACTAATCATAATATATATCTTGTTCCAAATTTTCAAATATAAGTGTCAAAGTGCATAGCAAAATATTCATAATATAATATATAAAAGTATAAAATTAATGATATATGCTCTGTCTAGATATGGTGTCCAAAGTATTCATACGTTGCTTGGAAAAGAAAACCAAACCATACATGACCGTATTCTAGCATTAAAGTAAGTTCTGAAAATGGGTTATAAAATCCAGATGGTTTACTAATGCAAATTAACCTTTGGGTTTAGCTTATTCCTTCATTCCTCGCAGACATGCGACTAGATAGTTTAGGACCACTTGATTCGTACCCTTGACCTGGTAAATAAACGATTAAATGAACACTTTTGCTATTTGGTCGGGTCGGGACTCGGGTCAGTACATCGAGTTTGATTCCCAAACTGGTTTTTTGCCCTTGTCTAAAAGTGACTGGGAATATCTATTAAAATTCCCTAACAATTACATATACAAAACTATAGTTTACCTAACGTAATTTGGCATAAAATATTATACCACCAAAATTGCATGCAACACCGTTTCCAGTATGTTATATGCTGTTTACAGTTTATCCAAAGCAAAAACTTCATTACACCTCGTTACTTCAGACCATGCGCGCATTCTGTACAAGTCCTGAGGATGGTTAACCTAGAAAGGAGAAAAAGCATGAGAATCGTCGGAAGGAACCAGGATGCGCCACGTGTTATTTTTGGAAGGGTATGAACGTAAAATTTTTTGTATATATTTTGATGGATCAAACATTGATCTGTGAGATCAAAGGCAAAAAATCATTCCTTTTTTTCCTCACGTTTTTTCTCCTTTATATTGTAACCATCTCCTACAAGTCATAACAAATATATTAACATATCACAATGGAATCGATTTTGTGAGTAGCGTCTC
>WOUH02000028.1:2184734-2201145 GCA_009936405.2 Stevia rebaudiana | reverse complement strand
CGAGCTCCAAACCGATTGCGTGCGTAGGGAGAGTGTGTGAGGGGTTGAAGGTTGGAAAGGGTGATGGTGCCTTTGCATTAGGATTTAAGAGTGTAAAAGTGATGTGACAGCAAAATCTGATTGGAGAAGCTTAATGGATACCCACACCCTAATTATATCCACAATGTACAAATCACTTAGAGTACCTCGACAGGAGAAGACTTGTCAGACTCTTGGTTTAAAGCTATTAGATTTCTTAGTTTTAACATAATGAAAGTTCCTCTTTTCATAATTTGGGTAAACCTTCATTGGCTTTCTTTTTGCTTCTTTGATTTCACATTCCAACTTTGTTCTATGTCCTATAGAATTTTGAAATACAAATTTCTGCATAACACAAATGAGTCGATGTTGGGATATATAATTCTTCCATGCACTTGTCACGAGGTGAATAACGTGTTTACACTTATGCAACTAATTTCGATAACATCAAGCCGGGAAACTCAGACAACAAAATACACGCACCAAATTCATTCTACCCCTATATCAAGGTGGGTTGTAAAGATGTTGCTCCTCTAGTGGTTTAGGGTTATGGTCTCGTAATAAACATTTGGTGTAAATTTTAAAAGTATGAATAAATGGTGTGAGTTGGTTGTTCTAAAATATATAAATAAATAAATAAAACAATATACACGCATTATGTCAAGTTATTAGAATCCTAGGCCAAAGCCTCGATAACTAACCCAAAACTCGACTAAACTCACATCGTTAAATTTTATTTATTACTACATGTTGGAAAGACGTTTGTGCACATAGCCCTCACAGTCGATTACGGGTGATTGTGCGAAAAAAATTCTGTACAAAGGAAAGGTGTGACTTTGACTTTTTCTCTCAAATTAATTGACAATAACTAACCTCATGAGTTGAATACAAAAATTAGTTTGTATTAATATTATTTACGGATGGGTAATTGGTTTGCTTAGTTCCTTCTTCGATTGCGTTTCTCCATAATCGGTATCTTACTCCTAACTTATCATAAGATACCGGCATATTCCACACGTTTTCACCGTTGATCATTCTATCTTGTTGCCCAAGTACAAGCCGTAGATCCTCGTTTAGTACCTGCAACGTCAATTTTTATTATCTTTAACTAAGATTAAAAAAAATCGACTTAATCACGTGTCCATTATATTTATGTTGATTTTAACCATCACACAACTGTATGTAACCTATTTTCTAGATGCTATATTTTAACATTTGTTACCACTTAACGTAACAAAGGAGAAAGTGTGTTTCATCATGCTATTATTAATCCATAACGAAGTTTAGCTAAAATGGAACATGTCAAATGGTTCGGTGGAATCCAACCGACAAAAATTTAACAAGGGCACATCTTTAATAAATACATCTACCAAGATTGATTAGATATGAGATCACTACCGGACAAACACCAAATTTTTTAAAAAGCGGGCAACAAACGTTTTGACTTGATACAAAATAATCAAGTTTATAGTAATATTCCTTCTAATACTTAGATTACTAATGTCGTAATATTGCTTTTCAAAGAGTATATATAAAGAATTAATTTTTATTTAAATTGTAAAATGTGAATGTTCTCGAGTCAACCTAACCTAACCCAAACAGTAACCGGTTACCCAACCTACCAACCATGCCACGTCTATCTTTTAGTAACACTACCACAACTTCACGATTAACGAGTATTGACTATTATAACAACTATGAGACGAACTTCAAATTTTCTACTCTTAAGACATGCAAAAAACCGGTTGTTTGACAACTTCTGAATGGGTAAGTGCTGAACCAGTAAGAGCTATGAACCATTAATAGACAACATAATTAACCTTTCAGGAGAAAATGTCTGACCAATTCAGGTAGGAGGTTTTAATCATTCAGACTCAGTATAATGCGTAACCATTCAGAGGAATGTCTGAATCTGCTTGCGAAACAAACAGTCTGAACCATTAAGTGTTGAATCAGTAAGAGGTCTGAACTATTAAGAGCCATATTAAGAGCTACACAAAGAACCCCTGAACTTTTTATGAGGATGGTAAATTGGTAACAATTTTAGTTGGAATATTTGGTATGACACAAAGACGAGAATAACTGCAGTAGCATGATGTGTCACTAACAAACACTATCCTAATAAGTAGTCACCGTGGCATTCAAGATTACGAATATATAATCAAAAGATGATGCAAAATATGAACCCAGTGATAATAATATTATTCATAATAATGTCACCTTTTCTGCGAAATGCTTCCACAGGTGGTCGATGAAAGGGACGTGTTGCAAGACGGGAGCAAAATCAAGTGACATTCTATATAATAGTCTTGTTTTGTTTCTTGATGAAGGTAAGCATACGTGTAGTTGGTGAAGATGTGTTGAACATTGTTTTGTGCTTTGACCCTCTAGTTTACCGGGTTTTGAAATTCCTATGGTTGATAACACCATACAAGGTGGTCGAAATTCCATATCTATTGGATATGGATCCCAATATCCTTCCAGACTTGATGTAGGGGTTAAAAATTTAACCAAGCTGCAATAACAATGTAAATATTAGTTGTCTAAAAATTTCCACCTACTAACACCAAATTTTAAGTTAGAAGTTTTTAAGAGTTGAATACACAGACGAACATGTGGTTTATAAAAAGTAATAGAATTTGGTACCAAGGGTTTAAAGTAACAAGTTTGGGTTTTATCTTTTTTTATATTGTAACGAGTTTTGGCGTTAAGGTAACTTCCGTTAACTTTTTTTGTTAAATTAGGGTGAACGATCAAAGCACCCTTTGACTATTTGAATAGACAAAGTCAAAGGGTGGAAAGTTAAAGGGTAATTTGGTTATTTCACCATAATTTAACACAAAAGTATAGAGAAGTTAGCTTCAATTAACACTATTTTCAACAATGAACAAATTATTTTGAACAAAATGATTTATGAGGTTCATGCATTACAACTACATTTTCGATGGCTTTCAAAATGTTTGACCCATTTGAGGAGTAATTTTATTTTACCCTTTTGACCCGTTCAAAATCATCTAAAAATCTAGCTACTAACACCAAGTTTTAAAGGTGGACATTGAAAACAAAAATCATATATTCTCAACAATAATCCAATTATTTTGATCAAAATGATTTTCAGGTTTATTCATTAAAAATACACTTTTGGACTTTTGGTGGCTTTTAAAAAGTTTGACTTTTTAAGCTTTTGTTATTTTATTTTAATCTTATGACCGGTTCAAAAAAAAAGATTGCCTGAATCAACCCATTCATTAGTTAAAGGGTCAAGATAACAACTTGGTATATAAAATATCAATTCAAGTTGAAGAGCAAACCAACGACTTTTTTATAAAATATGTAAAAACCGTTAATTAAAACGGAAGCAAACCTTGGAACACTCCACCCCTTTGCAAATGTTGATGTGTGGGTGAAGGGTGCATGCGCAAGATCCAACAAGTTGTCTAATAGTAATCCATGCTCCACCGGTAATTCCATGACAATCTATTTTCAGAGTAATCTTATGTTAGTTGATAGAATAACTTGACCATTATGACCAAATTAAATAAATAAAAATAAATTAAAAATTATTGGGCTTAAACTATTGCATAAAAAAAGTGCCTCTGAAATACCTCAGCATTGGTAATCTCCCCCACAAAAGTGGTATTTAGGAGTAAAATAACTGTGTTAAAATAATAATAATAATGATAATAATAATAATAATAATAATAATAATAATAATAATAATAATAATAATAATAATAATAATAATAAAATACCTCGGCATGTATTTGGAATCCCTTTGGTGGTAGTAGTGAAGGAATAGTGGCTGAAGGAGGCTCATTGCCTGGCCAAATCCATATCATTCCTTCCTGCTCAAAGCATGGAAGTGATTTTATCTTCACATTAACAAATTTAGTTGAAGGCATTTTTTCACATTTTCCATCTGTAGAGTACTCCCACCCTAGAAATCAAAAATAAACATTAATTATAGCATCTTCATATATGATAGATATATCTTTATTTAATAATTATTAATATTAAGCATGTAGATCTAATTAATATATTACCATGGTAGGGACATTGGACACGGCCCTCATTTACAGTGCCTAAATCGAGTGGGCATGCTCTATGCGCGCATGTGTTCCTTATACATCCTGGTTTCCCATCCTTCCCGCGAAACACCACCCAAGGTTCTTCAAAACAATCAATTGGAATCTGCATTGTTAACATAAATAGATAAAAAAACGAAAGTTTCATGAAAACTGTCTGACGCATAGTTGTCGAAAGCGCAAGGCACACCCAAATGGTAATTAGTGGGGACATGATCACATAAAAACACAATTTTGCCTAAAAACACCTATTTTGATACAAGATTTTTATTTTTTACTAGATTTTTTTTTATTTTAGGCAAATTTGTGTTTTTAGTGGATGGGTAAGCCTGGATTTTTGTTTTCTGC
The DNA here is from genome assembly GCA_009936405.2 of Stevia rebaudiana. NCBI lineage: Eukaryota > Viridiplantae > Streptophyta > Magnoliopsida > Asterales > Asteraceae > Stevia > Stevia rebaudiana. The sequence continues at coordinate 2,196,694 of WOUH02000028.1, read as the reverse complement.
ACTGAATATTTGTTTTCTGTATTGGATTTTTGTGTTTTTTTGAACTGGGCTTTTTATTTTTTGAGTACTATGTTTTTTGTTTTTTGTACTGTATCAAGCTTTTATGTTTTTAGGCAAATTTGTGTTTTGGATCCTCCCCCGTAATTGCATTTAATTATAATGTAAAAATAGGGTGGGCCTTGGAGCAACTGGTAAGGTTGTTGCTTTGTGACCTTGAGGTCATGGGTTCATGCCTGGGAAATAGCCTCTTGCACAAAAGTGCAAGGTAAAGCTGCGTACATCAGATCGCGAAGCGATCCGGCCCCTCCCCGGACCCTGTGCAGAGCGGGAGATAAGTCAAGCACCGGGTACGCCCTTTTTTTATAATGTAAAAAACTTATGAACTTTTAAGTCTAATAAAGTACAAAATGGAAATATAATATTTACCAGTGTGTCCTCCTTAATGTCTCTTGAGAAAGCAACAGGGTACCAAAAGTTCTTCAAACGAGGATGGTAAGATTTCACTGGACCAGATACATTCAACCCTTTTCTTTGTGGTTTTCGTTCAAAAATTTGTTTAGAAGTACTTGGAGGAAATGAAGTTGTGATTTCTGTTGCCATTGTGTCTCGATCTTGTAAAAGCCTATCATTGACTACTGTTTCCATGTGAGCTAGTTTATCTAAAGCCGCACTAACCCTCGCTTCTGATATGTGCATCTGCCATTTTAATGGACAAAAAGATATCAACTTTGGAAATTAATATCAAATAGCTTTCTGTTATCTAGTCTTGAGTAAAATCACCATAATTCATATTTCATTTACTCTTTCCTAACCTGTTTATGTGCTTCTGCTAGCTCTTCTTGTACCTCTGCTAGATCCTTCTTTAATGTTCCAATGGACTTGTAATCACGGGCCAAAGGATTTAATACATCAACAACCTACACACACACCTTGATCTTAAGACTGTTTAAAGATAAACTAGCTAAATTAAACGAGACAATACAAATATTAAAACATGTAATTTGATTTTAATTTCCCAACTCATATAAATATAACAACCATACCCGATGCTACTTCCAGAAAGACCCCCAAACAACAGGTAGAAATGTTGTTTTAGACATATAGAGATCCAAATTCACATATATATATATTTATTTATTTAAAATTAATGTCCATGTCAAGTATGGAAGTTAGAAATTTTGTTACCTTTTCATGTAGGAGCATGATTGTAAGAAGATCTTGTCTTGCGCGCCAATCACAATATTGTATATCATATCTAGCAACTTCAAATGCTTCATTTACATCCAAAAACTTTCTATTGTTTTGTGGGGCTTTAGATCTAGGTTCTTCCACATTAAACAAAGTGCTCCACGGGTTTTTTTTGTCCACAAGTCCCCCTCCTTCTCCACTGGCTGATATTGCAAACACCACAAACCCTCCTCTAACACCCTAAACATTACATTCAAAATTTCAATTAAAAAAAATTAATAAAAAGATAACCAAATGTAAGCTTGAGGCAACAATGAACCCTTAATCCATCTGTTCATCAAGATAAGAGATATATTGATTTTCTATGCCAGTTTTGTACTTGAAATCGAATAAATCTTCAAAACATGTATGTCAACTTTGTAACATGATATTTACCTATGGATTTCATCTAGTAAGTTGTATTTAAGTAAGACAAACAGACTCCCTCATGTTTCCTTATGTACAATAACTTGATCGTTATTATGTTTAGGAATTCCACTTCAATAAAATCAATGTCAATTTGTACTTCAAAGTTGCAAAATGCTAGTGTCAAGGGTTTCATACATGTAAAAGTTAACCTTGCTCAAAGTTAAACTAGTCATGATTAGGATTAACACCTTAACTACCTTAAAATCAAACAACAAAATTGAATTAATTAATAACGAGAACACTAACAGTTCATCAAAATAAGCAATAATTTGACTTCTTATGTTAAACATGCCAGTTCTATACTCGAAATCGAAATGAATCTTCAAAACATCATGTCAAATTTGCATTCTAAAGATGCAAAATGCTAGTGTCAAAGCTCGCTTAAAGTGAAACCAGTCATGATCAGTATTGACGCTTCGACTACCTTCAAATCAATTAACAAGCAACACAACAACAAAATGATCGTAAACAGAATCGGTCGGTACCTTTCGGTTGGTGAATTTAGTCGATCGAGAGAGAGAAATCGGCAGAGATAGAGCTGCAGCAGTAGCAATGGCGGTCATGGCGATTGAATAATGACAAATTTGGAGAGAAAATTAATGAGATTTGTAGCGGAGGAGATTATTTGGGGGAAATTGAAGATATGTGGCTTCTGTGGTGCGCGATCTCGGATGGCCTGCCATACGATGACAACTGGAATGCGTGCAGCAAGCGAAGACCACAACATGTATTCCCAATCAAAATTGGGTTCTGTGTATGGGTCCCACTATATCTTGCCACCTCGGATTTCCTGATATCTTCCCTATCGGCTTTGATAATTTATAATTATCTTTCGTTTTATAATTTCAATTTCTTTTATTACATCTCTTAAATATGCTAATCATAAGTTTTCACTCCAATTTAAACCTTTTCTTTTTTAGAATATATTTTACTTTGCAAATAACTTATATTTATTTTTTTGTTCATAAACACATTCTAAATATTTGGTTTTTATTATTATTATGATTTATTTGTAATATATTAACAGAAAACGTTATTATATTATGCGTCTTGTGAATTATTCCATTTCGAATATAATAGTAACTTGATCGTTTAATATAAAATTTCATTTTCATATTATATAGATTTTTGTAAACACTATAAAATTATATAATTTATATTATACAGTATCATGTAATACACATATGCATAACTTAGTATAATATAATTAAGTATTCTTATTAATAAAATCATATGAAGGGCTGGTATTGTAATTTTAGTAGTAGTGAAGAGAGCACAGTTGACCCATATTAGGTGGTACGTGTGTGATCATACAGTGTTCAATGTTTTTATTTTTAGAGCCTTGAAATTTTGAATCTATTTATATATGATTGTTTTAAAACAAAAACAAACCAATAATCACTTGCAATTAAAATTTTTTGTAGATTTATTTAATGCTTTGAAACTTTGAGGTCCATTGTGACTAAATATCTTTCTTGACCTTTTTAAGCAAAACTACTTTATTCTTTTACCTAGCTATATGTTTAGCATCTATTGTAAAGCTTAAATTTGTTCTTGTTGTGTTGGTTTCCGCTACATAATTACCAAATATAATCAATTCAAAGAGCAAGTATAATCGATCCAACAATTGGTGTAGATGTTAAACCGAGCATTTGACGAAAAACCATGTGTAAGTCATTCCGTTAAGCCTGTTTAAACTTACTAACAAAGTTAAGTCAAACTTTTAGACATGATAACTAGATTTACTCATAATGACCAAAAACAAGAGAAAAGACGAACATAACTTTGCAATAATGACACATAAAGTGCATATTTCTGTACATAAAACGCATGTGCAAAATGCAACCTCTTAACCAAAAAAAAAAAAAACAAAACCTATTCATCCAAGTATCCAGCATCAACTCAATTCAACACGAATTGCTGATTACTCACTCTTAATATCATCTATAACATCCATAGATTTAATCCTATCAATATCAAAGTTAATAACCGGAACCGATGACGGTCTCTTAATCGGAAACGGGTCCCGCTTAATTTCCCGTGTTGGAGAATGACTGCTGCTTTTAGTTAGCCTATGGTGCTTGCTTAACTTGTTTCGGGTATCGAATTCCTGACTTTTACTTATTCCGGGGGTCAATTTCCTTTTGCTTATGTCCCGAAGCATCTCTCGGTCTTCGCTTGTTAGTGTCGGTAATGGGGAATTGGGCCTGTTTGTGGAAGTCTGAATTGCTGCAATTTGATTCGGGGACCGAATAGGAGACTTAACGGGTGATCTCATTCCACCGTTTATAGCGCGTGATTGGCAGACGAGATGATGAAGCAAAATAATTAATTCAAGAATATATTGTTCGGCTTTTTCCTTATCTGCATGGTGGAGAGTCTCTATTCTCAATGAGTCAACCGGGCAAGACGGTTTTAGGTTCGCCTCGGATCTACATAGAGGTCAAGTATTTTATGCATTAACTTATAAATGGTCTAAAACTTCCGAAAACATTTTACTCACAGTTAATTACAGAGATGGTCCCTATAGTTTACAAAAAGTGGGTTTAAAGTAACAGGTTTGGGTTTGATGTTTTCAATTATTTAACAAGTTTGGGTATTAAAGCTAACTCCCGTCAACTTTTCCGTTAAATTAGAGTGAAATGACCAAAATACCCTTTGAACATTAACCTTTTGACTTTTCAAAAAGTCAAAGCATATTTTGGTCATTTCAACCTAATATAACGAATAGTTAGCCTTAATACCCAAACTCGTTACAAAACTGAAAGCATAATATTCAAATGTGTTACCCACAAACCCTTATTACCCAGACCTGTTACGTTTCGCAAACCAAAGAGACCATCTGTGTAATTACGTCTTTTACTTAAAAAACTAATTTACTCTTGAATTTTATAAATTTTGTAATCATATTTGACAGTATAATAATTGATAAAGAATTAGGACAGAAAGAGTTTCAGGTCAACCCAACTTTGACCATATTACCAAACCCAACCCGACCGCATAATATCCCACCTCTAGAAAAAGAATGAAAATACAACATACCCTGTATTTGCCCATTCTCCAACCCAACCGAAGCCATGATGAGCTCTGCATTGATCCAATTTTTGTTTAACATTAAGCACAATTAGCAGTTAATAAATAATTAAAACAAATGTGCAAAGCTAAAAGTTTAAATAGTGTGTCCTATTAATGCCAACTTTACTTCACTAGTATTCAATATAAGTTTTCTGATTATTTGGGCTAAAGACAATCTCATTTGAAGTTGCTATAAGAAAATGTAAATTTATCCAACTGTCCCAAAGATAATGCCCATTTACATTGATTATTATGACTTCGAGTTGCATATAAATCAAAGTGCATATAAAAATTGATTATAAAAACTTTAAGGACCTAATTAATTATATAATTCTAATTAGGGTTGTAAACAAGCTGATACGAGTACAGAAAAAATTAGTCATAAATGAGAGAATTACTTGGTTGTGTTGGTTGCAATTGGAACAAGCCATTGCAGAGTTTTCTCCATTTCTATTTTAATTTCAGGGATTGTAATCTGCATTGACATAATTCCACAAAATCAAAACAATTTATTACACTCGTAAATAAATGACAACATGGCTTAAAGTTTTCAAAAGAAGGAAAGAATAATTTATAAGTTTGTTTAGAATGGTTAGGAAAAAGCTCCCACGAGATGATTAATACAACTTTGAACATGAAATATACATTTGCTATTTTACCATAATGATAATATATTCTTTTACATTTTAGTAGCAGTTCAGCACTTGCTTTTCTATCCACAACAGCTTTCATTATCTCAATTGTTTTACTAGAAAGTACATAATAATCAATTTTAAACCGAAAGTAGGTACTTTTAATAATAAAGCACAGGTCAATAATAAATTGTTTCCCTACATACGTTCATTATAACATCAATATCCACCTTTTTTTCTATCTATAAGTTGTTTGATAATGAAAATAGATATTTATTTACTTCAATAAAAACATCATTAACAAATAGAGTTTTGTCCTTTCATATATACCAACGGTTTAAACCGATAACAATTAAAAAAACTGCAACATCTACAATATTGGAGAAAAAAATAACTAGACCCTAAAGTATCCAATAAATGTCACCAAAAAAATAAAAAAAATCAGAAAACAAGTTAAGGTGTGCATACCTCTTCGTTTGGGTGAAAAGAATGCAATTTAGCGCGCATTGTTGACTTAATATTAGGTGGCAATCCTTGGTACAAAGAGTCTCTAGTACTTGGAGGCACAGAACTTGGGCGAGTAACCTGATGTGTATAACTAAATTAATTAACAATAATAGTCTAATTATTATAATATATAAACTACTATTATTATCTTTTAATAACCTCACATAACCCATTCCTCATCATATCTTTCCCTATTCAATAAATAATACCTGTTTCTCCTTTTTATATAATTTTCTGTTTCCTTCCACTCAAAAAATATATATATATAATAATAACATATATGGGGGGATGAATATGAGGATATACAATTGTTTTCCCATATAATTTGGAGATGGGGATGGAGTAAAAAGAAGAGGAATTTAATATTTCCTTATAAAATGAAGATGGAGATAGGGATAGGGGATGAGACGTAAATGGTTTGAAATAATGGAAACTCACAAGTGTATCAATTTGAGTAATAATATTAGCATAATGTAGAGCTAAACCAGATGCTCCCAATTTTTGTCGGTTGCTCCTTACTGGTGTTTGGGTATCTGAAATAAAATTCACAAAGTAAAATATATACACATATATATATATACAGCGGAAGTATAAACAAGAAACCCACTTTCAATGAAAAAACTGTAAAAACTCTGTTTTACATATAACAGAGTAACTTTTTGTTTTTTTTTTTGTAGCTCTACATTCAATTTATGACTTTTGGTGAAAACAATATAAGAAAGTGCCGAGTGGATAATTAAAAAAAACATATATGTATAAAAAATGACATTTTTTAGTAAAATACAGATATCTTACATATGTAAACAGCTGAAAACCCATCAGTTACATGTGATCACGTTCTTTTTTTTATTTTTTGCAGACTATTAAAAAAAACAGCACTTTTTTATTTTTTTTATAAAAAGTGACGAAAATGGGTATAAAATCTACCCTATTTTTTGTAAAAAATAATAATGCTTTATATATATATATATTGCATACAGGTTTCATAGCATACTTGTGAGAAAGCAGAAGATAAATTGGCAAGCAAAGTTTGACTTGCTAGATAATTTAATTAAAGGTTTAACTAATGATTAATAACTACAATATCCTATAATGAAACAAGTTGATGAAATTTGTTATTTATTACAAAAACCAATCCAAACATCTTGGAAAAGGGTATTTCCGGAAGAAAAAATTGCCTTGTTGGACACATACCAAGGGTTCCAAAAGCACTGTGAATCTCCATGTGTATGAAATGCACAATGTCAACAAGTTGCTCCATCACCTTAAATTAACAAAATACAAATAAGTACAGATATATTATACTCCTTGCAAGTTATTTGCAAGAAAGTAATGTTTATACCTTTAACAGAAAAACCGATGCCTCTAATTGGAAGAAAGAAAAAAGTAATAAGCCTACTATTATTGATAAAAACGTGTTCTACCTTAAATAAAATAAATAAAAATGTATTTTTTTTACCTCTTCCAAAATCTTGGACCAAAGTGATTTCTTTTGCAAATTTCTCACATGCTTCTTTTGACTCTTTAATTCTGCCTTCAAGATAGCAAGGCTGTCGCCTGTACACAATTAAAAAGGTTCAATCAGCGGAAACAATTAATTGCATCGTTGGATATGAAAAGAAACAAGAATGCACAAAAGTAGCAATAACAGATTATGATGATGAAAATGGTAAAAAGAATAAAAATAAAAGTGGTAATAAAATGGCAAATGACATGTGGTAATAATATAACTTAATTAATGGAAAAAACCACTATAATAGCAATTCATATCTTATAATAGAGGATTTAAGGAGTTAACAAACATTTCTATTACATTACTTACATACAGAATACAATATAAAATGGATTTCTAATTTAGGGTTAAAGCTGCATTAGGTACTTCAAGCCATATACCTGAAATTAATTTTGGGAATCGATTTGTATTATCTGATGATCGATTACATTCCATATATGACTGTATATGTAGATTAGTAAATTACACTTTAACACCCTCTAGAATACAAAAGGTTTATTATTGTCTAATACCTGAAAGCCATATTAATTATGCATGCCAATTTATATCACAATTTGGAGACAAAGTTAAGAAAATAATATTAATAATAATAATAATAATAATAATAATAATAATAATAATAATAATAATAATAATAAAGACTATAATGATCATGATCATAACGAGCTGTTTGAATATCATCTCCTCAGGAACTAAATCAACAAAAAGTAAAACAGTTATATACTTATATGTGATAAAAAAAAGTTGTCCAAATTTTTTTTATAATGTCACCACTAATATTGTCAATTAGTCGCTATACAATGGTAGTTATATATATTTTATATAACAGCCTGCTGTATCGCATTAAAAAACATCTGCAATAAACATTTATCAGTCACTGAAATCAATTGTTACCTCTTGGAGGAGCAATTGGGTTCCCCTCTTCTTGTTGCTTGCGCCGAAAGTCTTGTTCAAACTTGTCCAACGCGTGTAACTCATGGTATAACTCCTACAAACAAAACACATTACTTTCATTTTCAACATCATATTATTTGCATGCTTCACATTGCTATCAAAATCATCACATAGGTTCAACAATTTCTAATCACGTTTAATAAATTGTTTTTAACCAGATATATGCGCAAAGTCTCACACACAGACATACATGCATGCATGCATACATACATGTGTGTGTGTTTGTGTACGTACATATATGTATATGTATATGTATATGTATCTATCTATGAATATGTATGTACGTGTGTGCATATACATACATACAAGCGTATAACAAATACACAATTTGGTAGTGCGTTGAACTCTTAGGTATTGATAGAAAAGTATAATTGTGATTCATTTGTTTCTTAAAAGCAATATTATACCTAAAACTAGTGATTGTATTTCTTAATTAGATTTGTATAAAATTTTCACGTAATAATTATCAATGTCATTTTCTTTCCTTTTTAGGTTAAGCTTTAATACTATTGCTACAAAATGGAGAAATAAATCAGATTTATCCACTTTCTTAACGCTTACCCTTCCAAATATGCATTAAAAAAACATAAAAGAAATAAATTAAAAGAAAAGACAAAAACATTTTAAAGAGATGTGAATACTCACAGCTGTATACTGAACCAAATTCTTCAAATGTTCCATGATGGTTTTTGTTTCTTCTTTTAGTTGCTTTTGGGGAATTAGTTCTAAACCCAATCTACAATACATAGAAAACAATCATTAGCATCTAGTTCAGATTGAAAGTCGAAAACACGTTTCCAAAAAAAAATTCTTTTTTATACTTAATTAGTGTGTCAAATAAGATTGCAGAAATTATATTAATTAGATAATAATATAACTTTTTTCAAACAAAATGGTTTAGGAGGTGCTTGCTTCTTTTCTTTTAAAACTAATTTATTCATTACTCACCCATAACAAAATGGGTCAAAAATTAAAAAATGTCATTTCTTATTTATACCCAGAAATTTTACTTTTCAAAATAACGGTCCAGGTTATGCCATTGAGGATCTTTGCAGCGATTTCCAAACCGGACCACTTCTCCACAAAAGATTTTTAGTTCATCCCTGTAAACATCAAAAATTACGATCATAACAAAACACCCGTTTAAGTATAAATAAATAATTTATCATTATTTCTTTTCATGGTTCTCGCCTTTTATCAGATGCAGCAATTCTGAGAAGCTCATTCATATCTTTTGATATCAACCGTTGCACGCCTTCTGAAGGTAACACCACCTCTTTTAAGTGTTTAATATTATCTTTTGAAAGCGATTGCATAAGATTTGCACCCTTAACTATCGTGTTTGCAACTTCAAATGATAATATTGTTATTTTACTTCCCTTTGTTGTTACTCCTGAAACAAAACCACTGCTGCTGATGTGTAAACTTGTCATGCTGCTACCAAGTGTATCCAACATTTCAACCGCCTTTCCAAGACCTGTTGTCCCAGCTTTACCCAAAAGTGAACCGACTTCTGACACCTGCATTGGTCAATTTAAAATAATCAAAAGTTGAAAAGCGAGCGAGTCAAATAATGGGTCAATGATGGATTAATAATGATTAGTAGTCGGATAAGTATTGGTGAGTTGTTTATTACTTGTTTGAGTATTAATAAAAGTTTGAGTCTTAGTAGGAGACTTGTTTAGCAAGTTAATGTGTAGTATAAATAGGGGTTATTGTTATTTTATTAAGTTTGATGTGTGGTTTTGTTTCATAAAGTTGTGACTTGAATTTAGTTACCAAACCGCTCTGGTCAGATTGCAACAACAATTTTTTAAAACTTTACAAGTTATTAAGGCAATGAATAAGATTAACTGATAAAGATAATAATCGCTTTTCTTAATAAGCGATTGGGCCCCTCGTCGGGCCTACGCAAAACGGGAGCTAAATTAAGCACCAGGTACGCCCTTCCATGTGTTGAATTTGCAAAACTTGAATTGGGTCACTGAGACTGTATTTAAAGATGTTTAGAATCATTTGATAATTGATAATTAAGTTTATATCTTTAAATTATAGGGCAAACATGAAAAAACAAGTACTTTTACTCCTGTATATTATTAGGGGAAATTACAACTATAGTGTGTGTGTGTGTGAGAGATCTTCATAGTGGTTGGTTATTTTCCAAATATGAAGAATCCATTGCCTTATTAGCTAACAATATTGTCCCTTTCAACAACATTAAATATCTGGAAATTCCTAAGAGATGATTTTGTACAAATCTGGAATTGAATTACAATCAACATCAAAGATGATCCAAATGTCACATTGCTAGAAGACATACCTTTGTAACTGCAGCCAAATTTGACTTTGTTGACCTGGATTTGATGGATAAAGCCCTAGATAATCGAGGAATTCCATCATTATCATCCATTGCATATGAACTAGCATTCATCTCCGGAAACGGTAATGGTTCTCTCAAAGTATGCTTAAAATTATTATTATTTTCCCCAACAACTGATTCATCATCCACCTGTTGAGCAGTAAAATCAACATGCGGTATGCTTCCATTGATATTATCATGATGTAAGCTTTGATTATCCAGATTATCTACGGTGGATCTTTTTGAACAAAGTCCACCCATCTTCTCGATCAACTTAAATGCAGACTTCCACTTTCAAATTCATACTCCGACAGATCGAAAATAGCTCACTGATACTCCAACAAACTCCGTTAAACAACTACTTCGTTCATTTCGACTGCAATTTCAACAGCAAATAGTATACACATACAACGATTCGTTAAGAAAACCCCATGAATTGAAGCAATAAACCTACAATTTGGGTAGAAGGCTGATTTCAGTTGGACTTAAATCCCAACCTATGCGATGATTAGAAATGAATATCGAAGCATATTATGCGATTTTGGGAGTTGCGTATCGACATCGACGGTTTCTCGATATCAATCGGCGACGCTATATTCGAGGACACAAACTACAGCCCAAACCCAAAGACGCCATTAATTCTTCTTCCCCTTTCTTGTTTGATTTGGTCAAACCCACAACAAACAGCAAACTATTTCAAGATACAGCCACTATTGAAATTGACACTTCAGGGTTGGTTCAAGCCGTGGGTGTGACACCCCACTTTCCGGCCCTCGGTCTCCGACCGGTTCGGTAGTGGTCAGCATCACTAATCGGGTCAGTACACTGGCAGGATCGAATCAACCGGTTTATAATGCGCAACTCAATCATACCAAAACATACATTCATATATTACATCAGAGTGTATTACATGCGGAAGCAAAAGATTACAATACATTACAGTACAACTATTAAACAAATATGATAGCCCAAAGTCTTGTCCCCTTGATCCAGTTTTAGATACCTGAGATTACATTAATTGAAACGCTCAGCTTTCGCTGGTGAGTCCATAGGTTTTGATAATCAGAAAACCTTTGTTATTTCGTTATACGCATAGTCATTAGTCAAGTCATGATACTGCATAATACCTTTGTTAATTTAGCATTAATATTACATCTTGATATTATCTCATAATATTAATGTTGGTAGCACTTAATATCCCCATCTTGATATTATCTCAGGATATTAAGCACTGTGACCATAATACTATTTGCAAAACTGAGGA
>WOUH02000028.1:2158071-2169743 GCA_009936405.2 Stevia rebaudiana | reverse complement strand
AACGCCCCCTGGGGCGGTGTTCAGCCGTCATCGTCGGCGTCGTGGGCTTCGAAAACGCCCCACACCGCTTGGTCTAACTATATGTCTGCTTTCAATTTACCCTGTCTCAAAATCAAATCTTGACCTACAACTCACTGAATTCAATGATTGTTTATATATACATATAGAGTTAAGCATTGAGCTTCGTCAAGTTTCAAAATGTATGCTTTTAATATAGTTTTCTTCAAACCAATCTTGCTTGATTGAATTGTATCTGGATTGTGTTTTTTTTCGATCTCAAACAACAATAGTTACAAAAAAATAATAAGCAAACCATTGTGAAATAAATAAATGTAGTTTCGCTATGCTGTATATATATATTAATAATTCTGAATTGTATGAAGTATATTTATAGTTTAGCTAAAAACCATTAAAAATATTTTTAAATGTAAGATAAATAAATTATGTTTTATAAAAGTTAAAAGGCTAATAAAAAAACGACATAACTTTTTTTTTTAATAATAAGATTCATCAAAATAAAATTATTTATTAAAGTCTTTCTTTATAATTTTATTTAACATTATTTTTAATAGTATTTTGTTCATCCAATGAGATTAGGAGAGATAATTGAAGTTTTCAAAAAAATACTCATTTTAGTAAATAAGTTTTCAACTACACCTTTTTGGTAAATAAAATGTATAGTTACACTCTTTTGGGAAAAAACTCACAATTATTCAGAATTCCCTCTTTTCTTGTAAACGCTGATAAGATTTTTGTACATTAATATTTTTTAGCAAAAAAGCTCACACATTTAAATTAAATATATTTTTAACTTTGATATAACATCGATATGTAAAAAATAGCAAAAACACGCGAAAAAATTGGATAGGCTAATATTGTTGTTTTACTTGGAAAAAGCTATGTCATTTTTGCCATACAGTGAAAATTCTGATTGTTTATAATGTTACATGTATTTATCATTTTTTTTACGTTTTAGTTTTTTTGCGTTATTTTGTCATTGTTTTTTTTATGTATCATATAAATTTGTTGTTATTTTACCATTATGTTTAACATATTAGAGGTACACAGTGATGTTATTTCACTATTTTGTTTTTTTAAATATCATAATTTTAGAAAAACCGTAAACAACAATGAGCATAACAACACAATGAAGCGTTAAATAATCACAATAAGCTGAAAAACGTATTTTTTAAGTTTTTTTTATATAATGATATAATAGTCAATTTAGATATCAAAAAGCTATAATTAATCTATCTATCTATATCTTTAACTTCTAATAAAACACTAACTATTTTGCCACGTGTTAAACAACTAGGCTATCCACATATGTTTTCGTGTAGGATCCACATAGACGCCACATAGACTTGCACACGTGTCACTCTATTATTCAATCTCACAACTTCAGATTTTTAAAAACTTGATTTTCGGGTATACGCAAACCCAGACCCATGCTTTAACCCGGAAAAAAATTGACGCGGACAATATGATTCCCCTTCAATCGTTTTCTTCCCGTAACCCTAATTTGTGAAACGCTACAATATCCTTTCTTCATCTTCGTCAGGTGGAAACGCAGGCAAAACTCTCTATTCTTCGGTTTCTTTGTTGATGACTATGGTCTCCTCTTCAGTTGGCTTTCTTCCCGTAACCCTGATTTGTGAAGACGCTCCCAAATCTTCAATCATCTTTTTCCGATTGAATATCAGTCGCCACTCTCCATTCTTCGTCCGACTGAATATCAACCGCCACTTTCGATTCTTCGGTTTCTTTACAGAGGTAACGAATCCATTGATGTTTCGTGTGCAATTTTCGACAGTGATACAGAATGGAATCAACGATATTAATTTTTTTCTAAATTAGAATTTGTAATTTTTGTGATATAGGTGTACTGGTAACGTTTCGATTCGATTGATATTGTATTGACTATGATTCTACATCATCAAAGGTATTCTCACAGATCTTAATCTTTTTCATTGAATTTGCAAAAGTTCCGATTTTACATTTTTTATATAGATAATCGAATAGTGTGATTCTAGGTTTATTTTGTAAATCTATTTTTGTAATTTTGGGGTAATCGATGATTCTTACAGTATTTTAGGTCTATTTTTGTGATTTTAGGTTTATTAGCTACTGTTGAGCTTATATGTTAAGCTTCATTAATCAACTGAAAAAACATTATATGTTGTTGTCATAGTTATATGTCTTAATGTCTTAATAGATGATTCTTACAGTTCTTTGTTTTAATGTTTGATATTGGTAATCGAATAGTGCTTTAGTTTTATTATCGAACAGATAATCTACAATTGAAGTTCTTCTTTGTTTTAATGTTAGTAGATTATTTCATACCGTTTAAATATGAACTTATATGTTGAGCTTCTTTAATCAACTGTAAAAAAACTTATATGTTGATGTGCTATATATATATGTGTTAGGTGATGATTCTTACAGTTGACATAAGAACCTCTTATGAATAGTCATTTGGTTTTGTCTGATTACGGTCATTATAGGATTCTGCTAATTGCAATGCTGGTAAGTGGATCATACGATATAAAAAGTCTGTTTCAGGAAGTTTCTGGGAAGATTCGGTAAGAAACAAAATGGATAATTATCTTAATATTTTAGTAAGATATTTTAATTAAACAAAATGGACAATTGATCTTAAAAATTTTGAAAATAAAAACATTATTTTTAAATCTTCAGACGATAAACGATTTTTAATTATACAAAATGCATACTTTACTTTAAAAATTTTGAAACAGTATCATCTGTTACTTTATCACTTACTGCAAAATCTATTTGTAATAAGAGTTTATGAAACCTAGAAGAATCTTCAAGCTTTTAGAGCTGTAAACAAAGTTTTTTTTATATATACAACATTTATTATTTTGAAATAGCTTGCTGCAAGTGTGAATGGCACCGATATTCCATCAAGTAGTCGCTCAACTGTTCCATTGATGAGGTAACAAATTATCATTATTAAAACAATTTTGTAAATGAAAATTTAAGATTTTTAATTTGTTTTTTGCTTTTTTTGTTAGGCCATGTTGGTAATTATCATTGGTAGCATTATTGAGTTTCCACCATATCACCAGTTGGAACTATCATGCATGTAAAATTTGCAACAAGTTGGTGACATTATCTTGTGCAAACGATCAAGTTGATTCCACCAATGCTAATGATGAAGTTAAGAAAGTTTATGATTGCAAATTATGTGACAAGAAAGTGGATGATGTGATTATGAGGTTCATGGATATTTATTATTTTCACTCTTATTGTTATTTAAAATAGTTTATAATTAATTTTGATTTTTAATTTTACATCTATTTGATAAATGATGCAGGTGTAAAATTCATATAAAAGTTCAAGATTCAACAGGTTATGTGGAACTGTGTCTATGGGACTGGGAAACCAACAAACTAATAAAGAAAAATGCCCAGAGATTGTTTAATGAGATGACAAATGTATGTTGATAATAATATAAATTTGTACTTAGTGTTATTAAGAAATTTTGATTAGAATAATGGTTTGTGTAATGAAACAAGATTATAGGCTATTAGTCTTGACAAACGAGTTATAGAAGCCGAGGTCAAACAACTGGAAATTATATATGCTATCATGCTTTCATCCATCGATTTAGCTTGATACCTTTTGATAAAAAAATTACATTTAGATTTAAAAGAAGACAATTTTCGTTTTCTGTATGTTTTGCAATGACAATAAACAAAAGTCAAGGACAAAGTTGAGATGGGTTGAAGATTTTGATTTTGGCTTGAGATGATATTGTTAGTAATAAGACTTTAAATGTTGTGTGTAAATAAATTTTTGGAAGTTTATGAACAATTCTTGTAGTTTTTAATGCTTAGTTATTACACATGTTTTTAATATTTTATGCTCTTATTTAACCCCCCGTGTAGTACACGGGTCAATAGCCTTGTACTGCTAATATTGCAACAAAGTTCATGAATTTAATGGGTGTTGAATAAGTGGTTGTACTAACGGTAGTAATTCTAGTAGGATTATGACAAGAAACAATTCCATTTTCATATGAATACTACCACCTCAATACAATTAAACTAAAATCAGAGTGAAGATTGTTTGGTGATAAAAAAAAGTGAGTGTGTTTCGATGTTAAGAGGAAGAGTGGGTATTGTGTGTTTATACAGCTTCACCTAGTAAATGAATTCACTCATGTCTGAAAAAAACAAAGGTATTTTTTTAAATAAAAGGTTTAAATTAATTCTATTGGATACACATTATTTGCCTTATAACGAGCCAACACCGATGATAAGTGCATTGGCTCTATTTTACTTTTTTTTTAATAAATGATGTATGAGCCAACACCAATGGGAAACACATTTGCTACTGCTTTATGAAAGGAGATGTGACTAAGCTTGAGCCAATGCAAATGATAAGTGCATTGGCTCCATTACACCTATCATAATGACAAGGATTGTGGGTTGGATTGAAAAATTACGTGGCAAGAGCCACCACTATCAGTGGCTTCTTGAGCTCGTTAGTTCTACATTATATGAATATTGAGTATGCTAATCTTAATTTCATGAAGCCAATGTCACTGGGAGTGGCGAGAATCCTATTTGTATAACTTTTCACACTCAAGCACCCTCTGTAACTAAAGCATGTTCAAAAGGCCCATTTCTAAAAAAATCTAATTATGCTACATTGTTGAAGGTTTTTGAAGCACTCGAAGGTCAGTTTCTTGTTTCTGGGATTTAATTATGGTTGATCAATAAGTTAAATACGTACTATTAGCTTAGATTACTCGTAATGACTCTCATTTATTCGTATTGTTACGTGAATGCGCTATAGGTAAAGCTTTTGTGTTCATCTTTGTCTATATAGTTATGATAGGGTTGCTGCTATGTGACGTGGAGTTTAAGAGTTGTAACTGTAAAAATAAACTCTAACATAAATGTAGTGTAAGGATGCTTACATCATACATACATAAGTTATCTTGAGTGATGTACCTTTAAAGGGATATGTACTCATGAACATTGTAACTAAACCAACGCCTACTACTATTGAGAAAGTCATGGGACATACCACTAATGGAAGTCACTATGACAAAAAAGGAACATATGCTAAAATTACAGATTACTAACTATTAGTAACCGTTAACATCTACTGTAGTTTCCATTGATGTGGAATAAACAAAAAGAAAATTCTCCACGACACAAGGCGTAGGTGGATAGAGAATGAAATTCTCACCAAGGCGTAGGTGGATTGAGAATAAAATTCTCACCAACTTGTCACGCGAAATGCAGCTGGAATATATTTGGTTGTTAACATCGAGTGATATCACATATTGATTATAAATAGGACTATAGGAGAATTCCCTTTGTAGTTCGTGTACATTTGATTTTCATCTTGTATGTGTTCTTAGAAAAGTGTGAGTAGTAAGAAAGGAGAAGTTACTGTTTGTAGTGACAGAAAACCTTTTAGATTGAAATCATCCAGATAAAAAGTATATAATATGGTTCCTGATATCATCCTTCAAAGGAGTTTCACTAGCTAGCTAACTACAAATGTATCATGTTTTTCGTTTTAGTTTCATCAACCCCATAAATTTGGATCATTATGTTGGGTATTACACAACACAAAGTTCGAAATTGTTTTACAAAATAAGTTTTAAAGCCTCCACTGAAATATAGACCAGAATGAAAAAAAGGTTCCATATGCATGCACCATAACTGAAACCGAAAGTGTTAAAAAGTGCAAACAAATTTTTATATGTTATACCTACCCACATAATAAAGGGGGTCTAAAGTGAACATTCCATTTCAAAAGGAAGAGTAGGAAAATATATAAGGGTACACATTTGACTTTCCTACCATACTTTTTTCTAGAAAAATTCGTAAACATATAAAAATTAAACTTTATCAACACTTTTTAAAAAGGGAGAGTGGATATATACTAAATGTTATGTTACGTACTCTTTGTAAAAACTCACTAAAAACACTAGTTTGTCAATACCTTTTGGTATTTCGTAAGTAAGTTGGTCACTATTCACTAAATGGAACTTTCAATTCCTTTTAGCATATTGGCAGAGAATGCAATACTAGCAAACAAAATGCATACAAATTACAAACATGCACAAGCTGGTTATTATAAACCAATTATTGCCAAGAAAAACACTCGAGTTTTATTCTTGAACCAACTTAAAAACATGATATTGTTGTATACATGAATACACAAAGCAAAGACTCAATCCCATCAAGCATGAAGTGGCATCTCACACAAATAATGGAGGAATGGCATAACATTCACTTAAACACAAACATAACACATGCATGAATCACTAATGACTTCTGCATCATGCTTTGCATATATGCACAAAATCCAACATCTAAATTAAAATACAACTTTGTTTCATCTAATTCATATCCCAATCTAACACCACTCGACCGGGACTTTCGAGTAATTAGATGTAGTTAGTTACTCTAATGCATCCCGCCACCGGAAACTTTTGAAAGTACGACGTCTGGAGGCGGTGAAGGAAGCATTGTGAGCGCGAAAATCCCGCTTGCTGCGGCTGCAACGGCTCCCACCACAAATGCGGGTAGGTTGCCACCACCAAATAACGCGTCCCATGGTCCACTTAGTACAGATACCACCATCTGGTGAATGAAAATGAAATAAAATGGATCGAGTTAGGTAATTGTTAATAAAATCATAAAGTTATGTAGCAAACCTAATTCCTTTGACCCATGACACATATAGACATATAGATTGTTCAAATAATCTCTCTAATCATAAACCTAACCAAAGTTATTCATGATGGTATTACAATTGGTAATTATTTGATATAACGGTTTAACCCATTATTGCTTTAGACACGTTGTCTAAATGAAACAAGTGTGTTTGACTAGTAATCAACCCAATATCTAATTGAGGAAAAACTTTAGTTTAACATGTTTGGCTTACAAACCATATATTAACATGTTAAAGCACTTTACGACTTAATACCAATTTATTAAGTATTTTAATAAGTTTGCTTATTCAGCTATACATGTACGCGCGTAGTTGTCGGGTCCGGATAGTCAAATACAACTCAAATTTTACTTATGAGAAATGTAGACAAGTGTAGGCGCGGTCCCGAACTCATCTTATGGGACCATCCACTACCCCGTTACTATGTGCTTTTATCATTTCAATACAAGTCAAATAACGTTGTTGGTGATGATATTGCATATGTTTTGTTCTTATTATTATTACTAAGCTATAACCCGTGTGTTACACGGTTGTATTGATTAATAATGCATATAATAAAGTTTATAAAACATAATTTCTTATAAAAGATACAAACCAGACATTATCATTTGATGAGTAAAATAAATACTAGTAAATTACAAAATTTATCATTTAAAAAAATACATTCAGTAAAATAAAAGGATTGTCGAATTGCAATATGAATTGCATTAAAATGTTTTAAACTAAATTATGAATATGTAAAAACTTCATTGTACACAACATTAATCGTTTTATTTCTGAGCGAGTTTAAAACCCGTGTGTTACATATTTAGGGTCATAAAAAAATAGTTAAAAAGTTTTTATTACGTATTTTAATAAGTTCGCTTATTCAGCTATACATGTACGCGCGTAGTTGTCCGGTCCGGATAATAAAATACAACTCAAATTTTACTTATGAGGAATGCAGACAAGAGTAGGCGCGGTCCCGGACTCATCTTATGGGACCATCCACTACCCCGTTACCATGTGCTTTTATCATTTCAATACAAGTCAAATAACGTTGTTGGTGATGATATTGCATATGTTTTGTTCTTATTATTGTTATTTATTAATGTAAAGGTAACGTAGCATGTTTCACTAGATGGCCAAAATTGTCTGTTAAAAGCTCATATACATACATACTTAATATTATACTTAATATATAATATTATAAATACTCACACACACACAAAAGTTATTTTTATAATTTGTAATGTAAGTCATGAATGAGTCCAGTTGTAACTTGACTCAATATGATCTCAAAAGTACTTGTGTGTGTCATTAAGTCACCAATCAAAATAACATCGGGGTCCACTTTTGTCCTCAAAGGGTATCAATGTTTAATTCCACATAAAAAACAAAAGTGACGTTTTCGACTTTTTTAACCAAAGTTTTATATGGGTTTACCACAATTATTTATATAATTATATTCTAAAAATTTGTTCAAATTTTATTATTGCACTCGCAATAGTGGGTCTCCGACTATTGTATCAGAGTTTATAAATATTATGTAATATAAAAAGTTTAGAAAGCAGAAACTGTACCTGAGGTATGACGATTGCAAGATTCAATACACCAAGTGATAGACCTTGTCCAGCTCCAGAGTTGTTAGAAAATATCGAAGCAAGAGCACAAGGAACACTGAACGTCACCTGAATCACACCAAAAAAAGAGTTAAAACTTTATTTATAAATCAAAATAAATATATAAAAAGACCTCAATCAGAAAATTGGAATCAATTCTTTTAATTAATTGATTCCAAGAATATTAACCTTTTATAAAAGAATATATTCCGTAAATAGGTAATTATTCTACAAAAAGAAACAGAATCATAAATTTATATTCGGATAATGACGAATTTTGAAATTAAAACATATTTATTATGTAAAAATTATATATAATATTTTAAGTATGTTTATCGGAATAGAAACTGAAAACATTAAATTTTTTGAATATATAATTAATAAAGTTTGACTAGTTATTAATGAAGATTGCATGAGAAAATAAACGGTCGAATCACTCACTGCGAGTGGGACACCGAGAACAGAGAAAATAGTCAAAGCACCACCAACAATACCGCCGCTGGGTGAGTGAACGATGGTGCTGCCATCAGCCGCCGTCGTAAGCTGCCGTGAGGACTCTGCCATCTTCGTCACCAAAACCGTCATCGCCAAACACACAGCAAGAAGAAAGTTAACCCCACCCCACAACCGCTTCACACCACCAAGCCACCGAGCCAAATGCTCGATGCAAAGTGAAGCCAGACCGGAAACCACCGAGTTAAGCATTAAACCCAAAGCTCCGGCTCGAACCCCACGGTTGTATAACTGACCGGTCTGACCCTCACCAACCTTCCCGCCGTAAACCTCCTTACCCATCCAGTCGGTGTCGAACAACAGAAACGGAAACCATGCAATCCAGTTCAAACATGTCACCAGCAACAAGATCCACATCGGACGTGAAAGTTCCTTCAACGCGCTGAACATTTCACCGAAGAACACCAACTGCTTCCCTGAAGATTTGCTGTCGTCGACCGGTTCCGGCACAAACGGGTCTTCCGACACCGTCGTAAGAGCCACAATCGTTATAGTTACTAAAAGCGCAATCGAGATGAAGAAACATGTTTTCAAATTCGCACAGTAGACGTTACATGCGTCGGTTTTGGTAAACGGTACGATTCTGTACAGGTGGGTGTAAGAACCGGCGGAATAACCGAGAACGTTTCCGACACCCATGAAGAAAGCAAACATCGCGTTTCCGGTTCGGATTTTACTCGAATTTGAACCGGCTAAATCGGCTAACAACGCTCTGCATGGACCTTGAAGCGTGTTGTTAGCCACGTCAAGAATCCAAAACCCGACGACGAAGATTAAGATGGCTCGGGGTTTGGTGGGTGCGCCGACTTTGTCTCCGGTGGAGACACCGATGTCAGCGGCGTAACCGATGAGAAATACGGCGATGGCGACGAGGAGAGCTCCGCCAGCGATGAAAGGGCGGCGGCGGCCGAAGCGGGAGGTGCAACGGTCGCTGTAGTAGCCAACCACCGGCTGAACAATCATGCCGGAGATTGGGCCGCAGAGCCAGATGAAGGAGGACCAAGTGTGGGGAACTCCGATGAGTTGAACGTAAGGGGTGAGGAGAGAGAGTTGAAGAGCCCAACCGAACTGGACACCGGCGGCGATGGCAGCCACCATTATGATTTGCCAGATGGGTCTTTGTGGCAGCTCATGGTGCTGCAACTGCAGCGGTGCTCGTGGTGGTTGTTTGTCGGTTTTCATGGCGGAGTCCATGATAGTTAGATTTGGAGGTCGGGATGAAGATGAAGTACGTTTGTTATGTGAATTAAATGGTGGAGGAATGAGGGTATTTATAACGTTTTGGGCGGTTTGGAGAATGATGACGTGGCTGGGCACTTGGCACTAACTGCTTTTATTTTGGATAATTTTCATTAGTTAATTTTGTATAATAAGGAGGTTACGAAGAGCGGTATCGTAATTTACTCATTACGGTTAGATTAAGGTGTTAATTGGATTAAATTTACGGATTATTTGAATATTTTGAAATTTTAAGTTATATAAAAATGTAATACGATTCAAATTGGAAATATTTTTATCCAATTCAATAATTCGAATAAAACCAGACAAAATCGAAAATAATCTGTATAATCAAACAAAGGGATTATGTCAAATGAATGTAATCAAGTTTGCCTACTGTATTTTGTCTCTTTAAAGTCACTAAACTTTTACTAGTTGTCTATAGAAATTTTTTAAACTTGTTTAAATTTTCTAAAATTGATTGTAAAAAATAAAACATATATGAATCTTGATTTTAAATAAGTGAACACTTTTTTGCAATTAACTTGAATTTTGAGTCAATTGTGAGAAAAATCAAGTTAATAAAATAACAATAAAGTTAAATAATTTTATAAGTTAAGTAAAATTAAGAATAAATAATTATTAACTGCTAACATATATTCATATATGTTCATTTATCTCAATCAATTTAAAAAAATAATATGTATTTTTAAAATTTGGAACACTTAGTTAAAGTTTGGTGACTTTAGTGGTAAAAAAAATTTGAGTGACTTAATTAAAACACTTAAGAAAACTTAATTACATTTTTGATAAAGTTACCTCTTAAAACAAATAACATTTAAAATTTAGTTCCTGGCATGTAACGGCTTTAAATCACACAAAAAAAAAAATAAAAATAAAAATACAAGTCAAATTTTACAAAAATATACTTTTATATACTTAATCATTGTATAAAGAAACTATAAGCTAGGGTTATAGTAAGGAGGATTGTTATGGTAGGAAGGGTGATCGAGAAGTCATCTCATCCATTAGATTTTTTGATCAACGGCCAGAAAAAACGCGCTGCCATTTTTGTAATTATTCGAAACTTTGAAATGACGTTAAGGGTAATAGCGTCACAATCGTATAGCACAATGAACATTGTATAACACAATAACAATCGTAAAACACAAATCAGCACACAAAAACCTACAAAACGTACACATCGTATAACACAATGATGCATATAAAAAACACAACGATGCATGTCGGTTCAGTTCACTTTTTTTTATTGTTTTTCAAATTTTTAAAAAAATTAATTTTTTTAATTAAAATTTTTTTTTGCGAGCTAGGCACAATTACCAATGTATCCCTCCTGCCACATGTAAATTTTTATTTTTTTTATTTAATTTTTTTTGGAGAGCTAGACACAATTACCAATGTACACATCCTTTAAAGATTTCCTCATGCCTTACGTCATTACCACAGTCATCTTTACCATTCCTACCCTAACACCCCTTTCTATTTAAACCCAACCCAACAACTATAATGATTTATAATCATCATCATCATCATCTTACTCAGTATATCCCACCTAAGGTAGGGTCTGAGGAGGGTGGGATGAAGACAAGCCTT
>WOUH02000028.1:2141852-2153480 GCA_009936405.2 Stevia rebaudiana | reverse complement strand
GAGGTTAGACGACAGGAGGTGACCACCGGAGGTGACGATCGGAGATTAGACGACCGGGGGTGACAATCGGAGCTGCCATGATGATCTGCGATGATGATCTGCGATGATGATGGGGGCTAAGAGCCGCCTCCCCCCAACGGTCCAATTTTTGGCGAAAACGCCGTTATTCCGGCAACGGCGTGGTCCGTAACGCCCACATTTTGAATAGGTGGGGCGGTGTGAGGGCGTGGTTCGGGGCGTTATTCGAGGCCAAAACGCCCGAATAACGGGCATACCGTATATATGGATGTCCTCGACTACCTAAGAATGACAATATTTAATAATATGGTATATGTGTTAGGCACATGACATAGAATATTATACTTCTCCAAGAATTCAAGCCTTGCAAAAGTGGTTATGCTTTTTTGGTATAACACACATACATGGGGACGGGTGTTCATGATTCTATTGAGAAAACATAAAAAAAATTGGTTAGTATCGTGAAACTAGCCTGATAGCAAAATGATATGAGAGAGATGTAGAGAGAAACAAATATGATATTTCATTAATCAAGTGTGTAATACAATGATGTATATGTAAGATATGAAACTTAAGGAACAAGCCTAATATATTTTAAATGTTGATAACCACAATAACATTTGTTTATAACACTTCCCATTGGTTATCAACTTCATATGATGGAGCTGTTGCCTTGTTAAAAACCTTGTCTGGAAAACTTAATGAGACAAAACTACAGCTAAGGAAAAAAGATTACAACACATATTGTCTCCTCCTAATCTCCTGGATCATTTATGTTGCCACGTTAAACACCTTCATAAGATAACCTAATGTGACAGGACTTATTGAAGGGAAAAAGATTGCAACTTGCATAATATTTTCCCTCGTTTTAATTTGTAACCTTCAAGTGATTGTGCCGATCTTCGGGGAAAGTTGTTGAAAAAATTTTTAAGCATGATATTTCTCTTGCTCCTCTTGTTTTGAAATTTCTTAATCTGACCAATCTTGTATGGTATCCATGCAAACTTCTTTTGCATCCTTTTGTAACTCTAATACCAAAAGATCCACCATTCGTGTTGTCCTATAATGCTACTAACCCAAACTTTTCATAGACTACTAAAACATAAATCCATATGTTAGTTCAAAACTGGTAGCAATGAGTTCTGTTATTATATATTTTATAATCTTTGATGAGACCCAAATAAATGTGGTAGTGAGTATTGGACTAAACCTTAAAGAATGTTATTTATGCCCATGGACCGGAATGAAAGACATGCGATTGTATAGCTTGTACGTGGTGAAGCGAAGACGTCTGGGGTTTCAATGACAAGTTGTTTCTACGAATCTTAGTTAGAGCAGGTTGAAACAACAATGGTCGATGATAAGATGAAAGCGACGACAATGATGGTGATAAGCAACAATTGTGTGATGTGATGAGGAACGACGACGACATTAGAGTTTGATCGTGGTTGTGGTGAAGGTAAAGGTTGCTCTTGGAACTGGTCCTAAACTATAACAAGGAGGAAGAAATCCGTAAAAAGTTAAAGCTCGAACAAAGTGGCGGCGGCACGCCCCTTTGTAGCGAGGTTGTGATCATTGACTATGATACCAATTTGGATTAGAGAAACTTATATTTGGTTGTGTTGTTTTTAGGGTTACAACTGGGTCTCTGAGTATATAATGTATATACAGGGACATGTTACACTTGACTACCATTTCATATAATCATAACTAGTCTAATAATTTCGATATATATTTCATTTAAAACCGAGAGTGGTTTACATGTAATATGTTTCAATTAACACTCATTTACAAAGCAACGTAATTCAATTATACCGTTTTGACGTGCTTTTGATATTGAAAACCAGATTCTGCCAAAATGAGTGTTAAAGCATACAAACGTAAATGTACAATTCGTCAAAGCTTCCTAAGGTTAAGGGAATGTAATATCCAATGTGGGTGAGGATGATGTGAAAGTAAAGTCATTTGCAACGTGGTTGCCACTTCATTCACGTGAAATTTTTACATGAGAGTGGCATACCCGTGTGAGTAATGAGTAAGACTGGTGTGACTTTCATTTCAATAACAATAGAACTCAATATTAGAATAGTTAACTAAAATATGATTGGTTCATGCTCAACCATTCCCTCTTTCACAGGCATAAGAATTATCACAAAAATCAATTCACACCCCCATTTCATGAAGGAAGGGGTGGGAGGTGTATCCTAGATTCCACATGGTGAAATAAAGAGATGTAGTCTAATGGCAAAAATGTTTCCTCTAACCGTGTGCTTAGGGGTGGAACCTCCTATCATCTTATTTTAACCAATAATATCATGTCATGTGTTATGATGAAAAAAGTTGATGTTTTGTAAGACGAAATAATTGATTAGTGAGTTTTTTTAGGCGTTATTTTTCAAAATGCTCTAAACGGTCTAATACATCTCAACGTTCCAATTATAATGGTCACATGTAGAAAACAACGCGAGGTATTCTAAACCGATCTCCTAAAACACCCCCTCCAACCCATGCTATGTATTGATGTATTCAGCAGACACGAACCCACCCACCCCAACCGGAAGCCACACGGTCCAACTTGATAATAATGTAAGGTCGCCATACCTTGTCGCACGCGTTTAGCCGACTAGTATAAAGAAATTTCCGAGGAAAAGTATGCAAGAATAAAAGGTTGACGAAAGGAAAACCACCGGCATCCAAACACAGACCAAAGATAAAATTCATATATATTATTTTTTCTCTCTCTCTCTATAGACTTCTGCTAATTCTATATCTACCATTCTACCCTTTCTTGACTAATTCCTCTTCATCAAATTCTTCTTGACGGGTAAGCAATCCCTTGATCCTCTTTATTTTTTTCAGATTCATAATCTTCCACACTTGATCTTGTTTCGACTTGGGGTTTTAACTTATATCGATCCTTCAATTTCGTCGAAAAAGTCTTATATTTCATTTGGGTTTATTTTCTTTTAAATCATATAATCAATTTCTTGTAGTTCTAATCAATCAAGGTTTTGGGTATCTTCCAATTTATAGGGTTTTAATCAAATCGCTAGTTTTATTGAATTTTAACCTGTATTTTAACTATCGGAGACGATCGCAGGTTTAAACCGGTGGAACGCAAATCAAGAAATGTCAAATAGTAATACTAATGCTGCAGCATGTGCAGAGAGGGCAACAAGTGATATGTTGATCGGTCCAGATTGGTCGATTAATATTGAGCTATGTGATATTATTAATATAGATCCTGGGTATAATTCCTTTTCCATTATTACAAATTCATTATATTATGGTAATTTTGATTATGTTGTTATATATATGTGTTGTCAAGTTAGGGTTTTGTTTCTGCCATATGATTACAAGACATTAGTTATATATATGTGGGGATCTAGAAAATCTATATTCATAGTTTTACTATTTGATCATGGTGAAACCACAGTTAAGTAGTAACCAAGTTTCAATATCACATCATAACTTGTTAATCTGAGTAATCAAAATAGAACAATTATGAAACATGGCTACTTTGCTACTGTTTATCACTTATTGACGTGTTGTTCGAGTTTAGAAGATAATTGCTAAATAATAACCAAGTTTCATAACTGTCTAATTTAGGTTACTTAGTTTTAATCGTGTTTGCCAAATTTCGAACAAAGGAACAATATTGAAACTTGAGTTGCTCTGGAAGTTTAAAATTGTTGAGTGAATTAGTGGAACAATATTGAATCTTGATTATCATCATAATATATTTTCTAACCCCAAAAATCACTGAAGTTTTAATATGGTTTCAATTTTGTGAGTTTTTTTCATAAACAGCTTAACTGAATGCCCCAAATGAAACAATTATCAAACTTGGTTACTATTTAGTGACCTGTTGTTCACTTAGTTTTACCTATTTATGAAAAGTTTAATTACTATGAAATGATATCGAAATCTGAGTGACTTTTGGAGTTGGGAAAATTTTGAGTCGTTTTGATGGAACAATGGAGAAACTTGATAGTGGCATATATTTTTTTTGATAAATAGTATTATTTTGTGCTCAAATTTTTGTTATTATAGTATTATACATTTTTTAAAACGATTTGTTCATCTTTTCCTCTAAATTCTCTTATAACGTTTTTTGATTTGATGATTTTTTGTTACTTTATCTTGAGAAAATGTGCTTGATTTTGCAGGCAAGCGAAAGATGCTCTAAAGATACTGAAGAAGAAACTCGGGAACAAAAATCCAAAAATACAACTTCTGGCTCTTTTCGTACGTGTTTCAATACGTATTGTGGATGTTATTCATATTTTATATATATTTAGTATAATTTGTTAACTTTGCCTGATTATTTCTTGCTTATTATGCAAAGAACTGACTTCATATCATGGTTTTTATATTATAGTATACTTTGTTAATCTTTTGTTACTTATTCTGCAAGGAACCAATGTTATAATTCAAATATTGCTTTTATAATTACTTCTTTAGGTACTGGAAACTTTGAGTAAAAACTGTGGAGAGAACGTATTTCAGCAGATTGTTGAGCGAGACATTTTGCATGATATGGTCAAAATTGTAAAGAAAAAGGTAACCTTATTTGACAAATTATATGATGTATTTCAGTCTGGTGACATTAACTCTGCCTTTTTTTACTAAATTAATCAACAATTATGATATTACAGCCAGATTTAAACGTACGCGAAAAGATTCTTATCTTGATAGATGCTTGGCAAGAAGCTTTGGGGGGACGCGGTGGTAGGTATCCCCAGTATTATGAAGCGTATAATGATTTAAAGGTAATTAATAAGTATTTATGTTTTTCTTTGGTAATGATAATATTGGAATAATAATTTCTATATTAGTAAATATTTATATTTTACATTGATGATCTCTATGATTTGGGTAAAATAACATGTTTGGGTATTAAGCAAAAAAAAAAGGTAACTAGTTTCAGATTTATGCTTTCGGTTCTTATAATCAACTTGGGTATTAAGGCAAACTTTTGTTTACTTTTCTGTCAAAATAGGGTGAAATGACCAAAATACCCTTTTGTCTATTAGTCAAAAGGGTATTTTGTCTATTAGTCAAAAGGGTATTTTGTCTATTATTCAAAAGGGTATTTTGGTCATTAGTCAAAAGGGTATTTTGGTCATTAGTCAAAAGGGTATTTTGAGCATCTCACCTTATTTTGACAGAAAGCTAACAAAAGTTAGCCTTAATACACAAACTGATTATAAAAACCGAAAGCACAAACCCTAAACTTGTTACTTATAAACGTTAGTACCAAAACCTGTTACTTTGCCCAAACCACATGAACCAACTATTTCATCAACTTATTTTTTTATTATGGAGTATTCTACAGTCTGCAGGAGTCGATTTTCCACCAAAAGAAGAGAACACTGTCCCGCTATTTACACCGCCACAAACGCACCCCGTTGTGCACTCTACTTCACCTTACGAGGAGGCGGCTATTCAGGCATCTCTTCAAACCGATGCTTCAGGACTCAGGTATTTCATAAAGTTGACTAATATCATCGGGTCAAACACTTCTTGATATCTATTTGATTGTATTCATTAGAGCTTTAGAGATCGCAAAATGAGTGGTCAGTAACTGTTTGAAATGGATTCAAGATAAAAAAATATAGTTGTTTACATATAAACGGTCATAATTGCCACGTATATACCAGTAGCTTTGCTATGAGTGAGATTTTACTGTTGTATGGTACCCATGATAATAAAGTTAATATTATTATTTTGTCACAAATTGTTGGTTGATGCAGCTTGTCAGAAATCGTGAATGCAGAAGGAATTGCAGATGTGTTGATGGACATGCTTTATGCATTGGATCCTAAAAATAAGGAAGGGGTAAAAGAGGAATTAATTGTTGACCTTGTTGACCAATGTCGTTCTTACCAACAACGTGTTATGACCCTCGTAAATACTACATCGTAAGCAAGCACATATAATAAAAGTTTGACTTTTTTCTTTTTTTTTCTTTTGCAATTTTGACCATAATAATTTTTTATTTTCTTTTTTCCTTTTTACAGTGATGAAGACCTTCTAGGTAAGGGTTTGACTTTGAATGACACTTTGATGCGTGTTCTTCGACGTCATGATGATATTGCTAATGGTGTGGGCCCTACTCAGCCCATTGTGACATCAGCAACTGAAAATTTAGTAGCTCCTCTTGTGAATGTAACTCATGATGATGATGAGTCTGAAGATGATTTTGGTCAGCTAGCACACCGGTAAAAATATTATTTTATTTTATTTTATTTTTTAGTCGACATCACAAATGTAAACGACTCGAGTTGAGCCGAGTTGAGCATCGGGATCGAAGTTAACGAGCCGAGTCAGCCCGAGGCTTGACAGGTTAGCTCGAAATGTATAGGGAAAATGCCACAGAAATGTAATCAAGTTTGTCAACTGTTCCAATTCAATCACTCAAAGTTTTTTTTTTCTCTTTAAAGTCACTCAACTATCATTAGGTGTTCCATTCCTATGTAATTTTTTAAAAATTGTTTACATTTTTATAAATTGTTTGGGGCAAATGAAACATATATAAATCTTGATGTAAAATAAGTGAGATTTTTATAAACTTTGTGTACTTTTTTTAAATTCAAGTTAACTTGTTAACAATTATATGAATCTGATTCTTATTCCCTCATGAATATTTTTATTTTTCCATAAAATTAACTACTAAAAAATAACAGTTCAGTCTTTGGTCAAATATCTAAAAAGAAATCTTTTACACCAAAATCATTGCTTGTAACACACGCTTCTTCTATATTTGCTGTAGTTTGAACCAAACGAACTAAAACATGTTTATATTGTTTCAGCGGACAGAACCGAAACAATAATGTTGCAAGAACCGAACCATCGCGTGTGGCCCCGCTTCTTCCACCTCCACCCTCGTCAAAGGGTCCAATAAGTTCCGATTCAGGCTCGATGGTTGACTATCTTAGTGGTGACACATACACGTCCAAAGTACCGACAACAAACCACCCACCAGAACCATCCTCACCACCACTACCATCAGACGATTACATAAACCCAACCGCAACACTTTTCAGTGACCAACCAACATACGACGAACCCAAACCCGTTGACCATTCGACCGTGGTTTCAATACCACCGCCACCGGCTAAACACTCCGAGAGACGACAGTTCTTTGACCAGAATCTCACTTCACATTCTAGCAGCGGGTCCGGCTCATCTTATGACAGTTTGGTGGGTCAGACTCAGAATCTTTCTATGAACTCTTCGACTCCACCGAAGAAAGAAAAACCGGAAGATGCGTTGTTTAAAGATCTTGTGGATTTTGCGAAAGCTAAATCGTCGTCGCCTTCTTCTTCTTCGTACCCGAATAGATCTTTTTGAGTTGGTACAGTTGTTTGGGGGTTAAATCGATCGGTTCATGTTTTGATGTATTTTATTAATCGAGGGATTTTTGTTGGGGAATAAATGGATTTGTGAACTTTTGGGTGGTTGTATTATGTAATTGATACTTGGTTTTATGAGCATGTAAATGATTGTTTTTTTTAATTATTGTGTGATTGCCGTTTTAGTGTAACTTATATCCTGTGAAATAGGCGAATTGTTTCTGAGATAAATGAGATTTTTTCTCAGCTTTCATCAATGTCAACTTCAGCCACTCAACTTTCTCTACAACATGTCATTTTGTTTCTCTAAATTTTTTTAACAAATACATTTTTACCTCCTCTATGGTTGTTCAAAAAACTCGTGGCTCGCTTGAAAATAGCTCGAGAAAAGCTCGAAAATAGCTCGGCTTGAAAAAAGCTTGCTCCAAAACAAGCCGAGCTGGCTCGGCTCGAAAAATTGCGAGCTCGAGCCTGAGCCACGCCTAGCTCGAATTGAGCTCGGCTCGTGGCTCAGCTTTTGGCTCAACTCAATTTTTAAACCAAATACAATATATTTATATATAATATGTATATATATTCAATTTTTTTGTTTATATATCTTTTTATTTATGCTTTTTATTTAAGGAATTCATAGGAAACACTATTTTATTATAAAAAGTATTGGTTTATATATGTGTATATCATAATATGAAAAATAAAAAATAAGTAAGTAATCAAGCTTACAAAGTATGCCTTTTATATATGTTAAAAGTTTATTTTTATACTAATGTGTAAGAAAACGAGCCGGCTCGTAGCTCGGCTCGTGACTCGAACTTTTTTATGAGCCGAGCTTGAGCTCAACTTTCCACGAAGTAAAAAACAAGCTGAGCCGACTCGGCTCGATAAAAGAACGAGCCGATCTTGAGCTGCCCCAACTCGACTCAGCTCGGCTCGATGACACCCATATTCAAGTTTATTTTTTTTTTCTTTTACTCTACAAGTATTTCACTACTCCTTTCTAAAATTTTGCGTTCACCCTCTCAAATTTTAAAAGTTTGTTCCCACGTTTAATCAAGTCACCATTTATTTTAGTTATTCGTTTACATGTTTGTTGTTTGTTATGTATGTGTCGGTATAAATATGAGTTAATCTAGGTTTCGACGTATATACGATTTGTGCTCATTTTATATATGTTTAATTCCGTCGGTCTACCTTTCGACGTAAATTCATTCAGAAATGAGTTGGTGAAATAAAATATAATACGTATTCATTCAATCTGTATAAATACAATTAAAAATGTAATCAATTGTGTTTTTAGTTTCTCATTACACCTACAACTTTTCTTTGTTAGACTTCAACCCCGTCTAAGGTTTTCTTTCACAAGTGTCGTGTGGAGACTCTTGTTTTCATTCACTAAAACAAATTACAAAATATGTGGACATGAATAATTCACATAAACATAATTTTCCAAAATTAATTAAAGACATTCTTATAGTCATATACTCATATTCATCCATTTACAAACACCTCACGATTTTTTCTTTCTACCAGGAAATAATGGCCAACATCCGTAAGTACAATCCTTCTCTCTCCTGCATTACAAACGTTACCACACACATTAATTCAAATAATAATCTTACCTATAATAATAAAAATTAATTTTTTTATCTTTACAATAATTTATCAATCTAGGATTTACAAAACCAGTTTTAATATTTCCTGCCGAACGTGATAAACCGTCATATGTCTTATTATGAACTGACTTGTATAGATGTATGTCTGAAATTTATAAACAACATAATCATCTAAAATAATTTACCGTTGTTAAAAAAATCTTAAATAATTAATAAAACTAATGATCCAGAAAAACAGGAACTCGTAAAACCAAACATCTACAAAACCATTTTTGGATGGCCGGTTTGACCGCTCCGGCCCAATTCTGGTCAACCAAACAAGTACGTTCGTTTATTTTAAAACAGTTATCAAAATTGGTCGAACTATATTATAAACTACCCAAAACCAAAGTTAGCATGTTGTACTCTTATCATTTTTTTTTTAAAGTTTTATCATTCATAATCAAGAAAATTACAAATTGCATGTATTTAATACAATAGTTGCCGCCCAAATCTTAGACGCATTGACGCATACGCACGTGTAACTCGGGCAAAGATTTAATTACCGTTTAAAAAACTATCGTTGAAAATTTCTACAAATTTATTGGTTTTCAGCCTGCCGTGTTCAACTTGACCTTATATGTACGATACACGATATATTTTCTATCAAACAAACGTTTACAACAGCTCTACCACTAATATATATAATTTTCATTTCTATTAATTAAAAAATTGATATGTGAATTAACCATTAAAAAGAGAGAAAAGATCAGAGGGTCGTGATTTGTGAAGACTCTAAAATATTAATTAATAACCACTTTTCCGTTAATTATTTAAGTATTAATAATTAACCACTAAACCATATGTATAGTTTTATGTATATTCTAGGAGTTATTGAACAAATTTTTTTCTTAATTGAATATGCATAATTGCATATGTACGTTGTATCTTCTAGTCTTCTAGATATTGAAGACGAGGATAACGTAACAAAACAAGCTTCCAATTTAATTATGCATATTTCTAATAAGTAAAATCTTTTGAGTCAAGTTTAATCTCCAGATTCTAGACTCAACAAAATATATTGTTTGTTAATTGTTATTAAATAAAAATATTAGATAATCAATCAGATATGATCAAAGCAACAGATATATGTATGTACAGTACAACTTGCTAATGCATGTTAATCGGTCCGGGAGAAATTCCGATACCTGTCGCTGTTATTCCGGAGGCTGCTGGCGGTGCTGCTGCCGCTGCTGCCACTGCTTCCACTTCTTCCGGTGGTCTCGCTGCTGCTACTGGTAACACCTAAACTTTCACTGTTGCCGGAATCTCTGAACTTTTTATACCAATCGCCGGCACCGGATTTTACGCCGGACCCATGATTGCTACTATATGAACTCGTTCTAATACTACTACTGTTATTCTTCTTCTTCTTCGATCCGATTGAAAATGGAAAAAACATATTAATCAAAAGCCCTTTGTTATGATTCATACTCCCATTTTTAACGATGATCCTCCCTGATTTATTACTCTCTTGCCTTTTAACGCTACCATTTTTGTGATTTTGATTCTTCCTCCGTTGTTGACTATCATCGCTGCCGTTTACAATCAATCGCGCTTCACCTTCTTCCATACTCTGTGTTTCATCGGTAAATTCTCTTCTCTGTTCAACAATATCTTTCAACGACAACTCATACGACGTTTCCGGCATGTTTTCTACCATCTCCATCATCTCACGTTGACCTCTAGCGATCGCTTGGGCTCTCGACGCCGGTGAGAGTGATCGGGAATTGGGGAATCTGACCGGACTATCCGGCGGACTGAGACTCCGCCATAACGGAGGCGAACAGACCCCTGAATCTTCCTCCATCGTTTCTAATCTAAATTGAACAGTTCCTCCGTTAAATCTATGTCTATAATTGGCATGGTGATTTGGGTTTTCATTGAATCGAGGATTGAGATTAAACATGGTTTGTTATGTTGATCGGAGAGATGAAATTGGATGTTTGGTATGTGAAGATGAGAGTTTGTGTGTGTGAAAATATGATGGCATTGTCAATGAGTGGCTTCAATGGCCCATTTGAGACTTAAAATAGCAGGAAACTTTAATATGGTGTAATTTAAAAAATAAAAAATAAATAAGAGAAAATAATTTAAAAGTCAAGGACTTCTAGATGAGTCGGCGTGAGTATGAGGGTCTTTAGTTTTCATTATTTCACTTACCTTTCACGTTAGCTTGTAGGCTATAACTGTAATTTGAAATTAACTTTGAGAACCTGTACTATACGTAATTTGTAATTAAACTCTTATAAATGCAGCATGTTTAAATTGTCTAGTGTGCCGCTTATGAAAAGACCATGGTCAGGAAAAAAATAATTTAGTAACTTTGAAAATTAAATTAATGAGAAGAATTCTTAAAAACTAAACACATGTGAGAAATTATTCATACAAACAAGTGATGAAAAGTTATTAGAGCGCACGGATTCGTCCCGTGTCTTCTCACTCTTTCCCCACTTTCACGTCAGCACCAAATCAGTTTTCATCGGTTTTCCTCAGTTTATCTCATTTTGTGCGGTGTCGTTTCAATTTTCTCCACTTTCCTAATTTTCCCATCCCCTCGTATTTTCTTCACTACAATTAGGTGAAGACAGGTGTGTACC
>WOUH02000028.1:2120716-2141752 GCA_009936405.2 Stevia rebaudiana | reverse complement strand
GTGAACTCATACGATGGAGTTACGGGACGTGCGAGTAGGCGTTGGAAAGCTAAGATCATGAACTTAATCATGGTCTCAGATTTTGCACGATTTGGACTCGTCTCGATCGAGTTATGGCCGAAAACAATTTCGGACAGAAAGTAGTTAAATGATAGTTTTCATGTTTATGTATTTTGAGTGTGTTTTTGTATGATTCATGATTATAAAACCTTGTTTTCGTGCGTTTAACATGTAGATAGATATATTAAGAGTTTAAGAGTTTAACACGGGTTTTCTTACGTAAAATTAGTCGGGAGAAGGCGAGAATCTTCAAGAACTAAGCAAAAACTCCCAATGTGGCCTTTGTTATGATCAAATGGAGATAGTTTGATGAGATTATCTTGAAAATGGAATGAACAATCTAAGAGAATGATGATAGTGGGATCTGCCGAAATGGAGAAGAAAAGAGAGGTGATGTGCATGGAATGGGTTGTGATGTGTTAAGTAGGAAAAGTCTTTGATTTGGTGGTATGGTTTGTGTATTTGTTTAATGGATAATGTGGACTTTTGAGGTTGTTTTGGTCGAGAGGTTGGTATGTTCATCGAGGGCTTGATTGAATTGGCCGAGAGGTTGCATCGAGGGGTTTCCATCGTGAGGTTTGCATGCATGCATCGAGAGGATCCATTGTGTTGGATCGAGAGGATGATGGTGGGTGATAGTGAGGATTATCAATCCATCGAGAGGTTATAGGGGTTCGAGAGGGTGTGTCGTCGAGAGGTTTTGGACCGAGAGGTTTGTGTGGTTCATCGAGAGGATTAATCCTCTCGACAAAGTGGCCGAGGGGATGTATGGGATCCATCGAGAGGGTGGGGATCATCGAGAGGATTCAGTTTTGATCGAGTGGCTTCACACACATGATCGAGAGGTTAGATTATCCATCGAGGGGTTTGTTTTTGGGGTCGAGAGATTGACATAATGATCGAGAGGATGGCATTTATGGATCGAGAGAAATGGAAAGGTGGCCGAGAGCATGCATGTTCCATGCATGCACGTCGAGGTTCATTTATATGCATGCGTTCGATCGTGACGTACGTATATAGGCGCGTGTTGTTTCGTTTTTTGTTAATCCGTTCACGTGACCGGGAAATAATCGTTTGAGTTTAAATTATATACATACGTATTCTAGTATAATGTTCAGGTATATGTGATAACACGTATAAATGTACGTATAATTGAGTCAAAGTCTGACCTGAAATTTGCGGATATTACATACAAGTTCGTTCAAAATTGGTAACATATATAATAAAATAAAAGAATATCATCAAATACATGTTGAAAAGTTTATTTTATATATTAAACTACTAAACACATGAAATCTTTATTTTGAATCCCATTCATGTACTCATACTCAAATATACGTCTCATAACTTGTGTCGAATTTTTCTTGTTTTGGATATTACCATCAAGTTTGGGCTTTTTTTGGTATCTTGATCAAAGTGAATCAAAGTATTATAAAATCATTATTCAGAACATATAGACAATTATAACACGTTGTAACTCAAGTATATCCATATAAAAAAATTCTAACACATATAACTTCCTCCGAAATGATCTTTAAACTATGTTAGATATAAATGAAGTAAAACTTGTTCCTACTATTTATCCTCATTATATATTTTCGTTTCGAAGTAATAACTGTTGGCTAAGTTTAATTGCGAGTTTTCTATTTATGCTTCTAAAAACATTCTTTCATGAGTAAACTGTTATTTTCGTCTGTGAGGTTTGCATATACATGCAGTTTCAGACTTTCAGTCAATCTTTATCGGTTTTCATCCCCATGGTTTCATTTCTTAGCATTTTTTGTCCCTGGGTATATTTCTCGTCTACAAATCCGTTAGAATCCTTCACAGGGGTGCATTTTCGTCAATTTTGCATTTTTTTTAATCATAAGAATAGCCAAATAAGAAGACAAAATATAGACACAGGGACACAAACTGCTAAGAAATGAATCCTCTAGGATGAAAACTGTTAAGGGTGAACTAAAACTACATATTTATACAAACCTCAGAGACGAAAACTGCAGTTTATTCATCTTTCATTCATAACATGATCCTATAAAATTTTACAAAAGCTTTTTAAAAGTCACAACTTACAAGGTGTAAAGGTTCATTTAGTTTAGTCAATGAAATAACATTAAATAATCTTGAGATATTATTTTCTTGTAAGTTTTCTTATATTGTTCAGACCTATTTAATGAACTTTTTTAATTAAAAATGATACTCGTGGTCTTATTAAAAAAGAAAGAAAAAACCTTTTTGGATTAGCCAGGTCGCTCAAGAACAACCGCTAATTGCGACGGGGTGGTGTTTGAATGCCAAACATTGGCTGTCGGTGCAAAGTGGTAAACAGTCGTATATACCAAAAGCCGGTTCGATCTATTACCCATCAGAAAATTAAATAAAACTTTTGGTCATAGAACTTGTATGGTGTTACTTTCTTTTAATTGACGAAATGGAGACGTATCTCCTATTTTCCTTACAACTTTCCTCGTTCATTATTTAATACAGTTGCAAAACAAGAGGTTTAGTTCGTTTAATGTATTTGTTACGTAACTAATGGACTCAAAATTAGAGTTATAATAACTTTACAGTTTACACGACTACATCAAAATAGGTCGTTTTGTTGGACCAAAAAGGTCAGCCCGCCACCATCTCAAACACACACGGGTACCTACTTGACAGTGTCGGGTACTCAGGTCTTTCAACCCCTTTGGATCGTTTCACCAAAC
Organism: Stevia rebaudiana; assembly: GCA_009936405.2. Classification (NCBI taxonomy): domain Eukaryota; kingdom Viridiplantae; phylum Streptophyta; class Magnoliopsida; order Asterales; family Asteraceae; genus Stevia; species Stevia rebaudiana. The sequence continues at coordinate 2,138,984 of WOUH02000028.1, read as the reverse complement.
TCAAATGGTCCGTTTTCTGAGATTCAAAGACACGTGCATCTTTTCTCAAATTGTCGGGTCACCTGACCCGTACATGCTGTTTCTGGTAAACCAAAGCGGCCTATTTGACATATCTCTCGACCTTTAATAATTTAAAAAAAAAAAAACCTTTATAACACGAATTGTGGGTGCTACAATACTTTCTGCATGGATGCTTTATTTACAATTTTACATTATCATCATTTTGGTCGAATTTTAGCTTGTTATGAAAATTTGATTATAGAAAACATAAGCTCCAAATTATTAATTATTTATAGAGATACTGAGACTTAATAATAAAATTACCATGAACAATGTAAACATAGGTTACAAAATGTTTAGGAGCTTAAGATAACGGTAAACACAGTGACACATCTTTTTCGTTGTATTATACTTTAATATATGTTAGTTGCAATATACTCTCAATAAATCCAAAGTGCTAAAAGATTTTAGCTGTTCGAGAAGCTCAAAAAAGTAATCGAAGATAATTGTTAGACAAAAAGGTTTCAAAGAAATGTATTTTAATTTTGGACACTGCTGTATATGAGCTATTGCTCTTGGGAAATATATTTTTTTCTTAGAACGCCCCAAAGGAATAGATGAAAACGACGTCTACTGTCCAAAATAAAAAGATGAAAACGACTTCTAGATGAACCATATTGCCAGGTGATATCAGAAAATTAATTTTTGATACGAATTCCGACCCAGCCACCATCGGCCCATGAACTAGCCCATTTGCATAAATCATTGGCCGCTCCTCCCTGGTAATAAATTAATTAAACAACCTACACGGCTACACGCATGTATAGTGTATGGGCCTTTAAATGGATTTCACAATTCAAGTCATTCATTTTGTTTAGACTATAAAATTTTACCTATGAATCCATGATTAGTTTCACAATCTAAGTCATTCCTTTTATATATATTCAAGTTGTACTGTTTATTTTATTTTATTTTATTTAAACATCAATCGATAGGTGAAAAGCAACCGACAAAATATATGTAGTGGTTTGTCTAAATATCTAATTATAGGGTCATCTAGGTATCACGTGAGAAAAAACCCATTTCATTTTAGTAGAGTGGTTTTAACATTATTGTAAATTGTAATATATTCCAAAGTAGATTTATAAATTGTTAAAATGATCTCTACAGACACAGTAAGCCGACCATCTTTTTATCTTTAAAAGGATTATAGTGTTGTTATATAAAAAATTATGTATACAGGTCTTAGCTGGTGATAATATCCTTTATTTGTCATTGTGTCTAATCTATTCAACACAATGTCTTGTTTGTTAGACAGACATAATGACACGTGTTTTCAAAAAGATACAATGATGAACAAACGATCATCGTCTATAGACTGTCGTTGGGTCTAATCTGTTCAACACAATGTTTTGTTTGTCAGAAAGAGACAACGACGTGTTTCCCAGAAACACATAATGACGAACAAAAAAGCACAATGTCAAACATGAAGACACAATGGCATGTTATAAAACAATTTTGAACGAACTCCTAAACAAAAAGAATGAATTTATATAACAATAGTGTACTCGTTTTTAAATATAAAAAATGTTTGTTTCTATAGTGTACTTAAAAAATAATGGAATATATAAATTTTATGAACATGTAATCAAAGTTGAGGAAATTGTTAAAAAGTCAACAAAGGTGACAATGACCAAAACATCATTACCAAAACATCATTACACATTTACACCAACTAATAGTATATAATTTGATCTCAACCATTAAATACATATTTTATGACCTTAATTTTTTTAATACTTTTTAAATACAAATGCTATTTAGCATAACAGGGAAGGTTCAAATGAGATCCACCCATTCATGCGAGAACCAACAACAACACTCAGGTTAACTTAATGAAATCAGGTATACTTAAAACAATTTTCGTTTCTTCATTCATTATAATTTTTTAAAATGATTTGCATAATTAAATCACAATTTTTTTTATCTTTAATATTAGCTTAATGAAATCATTTAATAAATCACGTCATGAAATGTTTGTACTACATATATGCATGATGATGGTAATTATCAAATTTTAGTTTTTTAAATTCATATATGTGTTTCAAAACAAGATCTATTGTTTTTTTTTCATTTATCTATGTATATTGTATGTATGTAGTATAACGTACTGCAATTATTCGATACCACACTTTGAACTACTTTACACGTTTCCTATAAGTATTTCATTACTTATTTTATTTTATTTTATTTATGTATTTATGTATATTGCATATGTAGTATACTACAACTTACAATGTATTTTTTTTAACATATCTTCATTATATTTGTATTAAAAAAATATATAATTAAATGATGCAAACTGTTTTAAAAAATAATAAGATTTAAAGTTTTTATTTTTAAATTTACTTATATGATTTTTTTTAAGGCTGACAGAAATAGTGATTATCCACTAAGGGTGTTAAAAAAAACGAAAACCGTTTAAAACCTATAACCGAACCGCATATGTAACCGGAAAAAAACCTAATCGAATTATGAATACGGTTTTCGCTTCGGTTCCTAACCGAAACCGATTTCCTAATTTGGTTTTGGTTCGGTTATCAGTATTAGATTTTAATAAAAATTCGAGTTGTTCGGTTATTCGGTTAACCGAATATATAAAAATAAAAGTATTTTTATTTATTAATATTTAAGGTTTTTAAAATTTTAATCTTAAATAAATTTGGCATCTCGACAAGTCGACAGAACAACGCATGCCACAAGTTTGTTAAAAATCCCAAAAGGTTACTTATTCACAATGTTTCGAAAACGAGAATCGAGATTGTGCCTTTTTTTCGTCTTATTCCAATCTTTCTATTTTTTCAGTTTCGTCCAACAAGAACCCTAATTGTTTACTCCAAATCCCGACTGAATCGCAAGTTCCTTTTTGTTGAGAGGAAGATGTCGAATCCACCGAATTCATCATCATCTTCTTCCTCCCAGTTTACATATTCCAACAACAATGGTTCCTATTTCCCCATGCCCTTCCACCTCCAACAACCTCAAACCTATTCTTCTCCGTCTGCTCCTCCACCGCCTGCGGTGGTTCAGTACCCCGCTCCGTCGTCTTCCGTCCCTGGAGTATACTTTCCTCAGTTCCAGCAGGTAATTTCATTCGTTTCTGTAATTTAGCGTAAATTTAACACTTTTACAAACTGCGGTGACTTGAATGATCAATCTTCAATTAAATTAACAGTCGAAGGATTTCAAAAACTCGATTATAATGTACTCCAGGTCAATCTGATGCATTTAGAAAATCTGCGTTTTCATTTCATTCATTACACAATTCTGGAATCACGTTAACGACATAGGCCAATGAAGCCCTAAATTTGCTGGTCAAACATGATTGCTGTATTTTCATTTAATTCTTGTTTCTTTACCTTCGGTAAACATCTAGAGTAGATGTAGTTATGTAAATTCAGAATGATAAGGTCGTAATATCCATTCATCAAGTGAAGTAAAGTTTATTGCATTAATTCGCATAACAGACAACATCAACCTGCAATCTGTGACATAAATTATTTGTTGTTAATAGGCACAACAGCTGTTTCAAAGGGATGCACAAACAATTACACCTGAAGCATTAGAAAGTGTGAAAGCTGCACTAGCAAGCAGTGAAGTTGAGCATAAAGCAGAGGTAAAAAAGAGAGCAATACCGCGTAAAGCAGCTGGTTTAGCGTGGGAGGATCCAACACTTGCTGAGTGGCCAGAAAGTATGGTTCAGTTACATAACTACTTATTATTTTAGGTCTAATTGTTTAAAAATGTAACCAATTTTTGTGATTCTGGTAAACACCATCGAAGTTTGAAAAAAGGTAGTTTAAGGTACCCAATTTAACAAAGGATTTCATTTAAGGTAATCTATTTTTTTTACTAAAAAAATATTCACGTTTTGATAACTTTGGAACATTTTTGCTTTCGTGTTTTGACTTTACACCTAAAGTGGGTATATTAGGCTATTTACATTCTCTCATTTTATTTTGAAAATTTGATGGTTGTCTCATGCACTGTTATTAATAGCGACCGTACCGAGCGCTATAGCGCGCTACGTCGCGATGCGATAATCCTCGCTATTTGCATATAGCGACCATATAGCGGAATATAGCGTTTTTTTAGCAATGATTAAGGTATTTTAGAGGCTGCATAGGGTTTTTTAGTATTCTTTATAAATATAACACATAAATATTCTATAAAATAGCTATAAGCTCTATAAATTGTTAATTAACCTAAGTAGGCTAAAAATGCAGAAAATTCTATATCGCTAAACATGAAATAGCTGTTGCTATTTACCGCTATTCGCTACGTAGCGTATAGGTAGCTTGTCGCTATTTACCGCTATTCGCCATTAATAACTATGGTCTCATGCTCATGATTAGTTGGTTACCCAAGATATTAGATTAAAGCTGCATTTTTATTTTATCGATCTAGCTACAAGATTCATTGACTTTATCTGTTTCTCTTTTTTATGTGAACATTAGTTACTTTCTTTTTGTTGGAACATATACACACTATTTCTTGTTCCTTCAACTTTTAGGTATGAGTAATCAAAGGATGTTCTCATATAGAAATTGTTGACTATCTACCACTAATGACAATAACTTGTCATTGAGATATTAGGCACTTAGAAATGAAAATTGCAAGGAATATTAATTGAAATTGAAGTTATACTCTTAGTTTGGCTAGATGGAGGTGGTTCTATAATGCATATAATACCTTAACGAATTTTCAAAAGTTATGTGGCTAATTTCCTTTCTATACATATTGATACGTATAGTTGGTTATGTGAGAAACTATAGTATCCATCTAACTATGGAAGCTTAACATTACCTTAGTTACTAATTGCCTAATTGACAACATTAAAAGAGTAAAAACTACCCTCACTTTGAATCATTTAGTGCCAAAAGTATGACCGTTGAAATACTGTAAAGCGACGCAGAGCTACATATTTTTAATGTGTATGTTTTGGTGATTTTCATATATTATCAGATGGATGACCAAGTTTTTTTATTCCCAGCTTTAAATATTTTTCGTTGCTAGGTTTTTGCATTTTTCATGATGGTTTATTTATACGTGCTTTGTGCATCTTCATGATTATAGTATTTTTTGCAGATGATTATCGTCTATTTTGTGGTGATCTTGGTAATGAGGTGAATGATGATGTTCTTTCAAAAGCTTTCACGCGATTTCCTTCATTCAATATGGCTAAGGTAAGTTACTTTCACTGAGGCAATGCTATGTAGTATATGTGTTTCTTTAGTGGTATATTATATTATTATTTAATTTTTCATGTATGTTTTTGTCATTGCAATTGCTTACATGCCTTAGAGCTCAATCCTTTACTTAATCTTTGTTTTCTCATTCTGAACTTAAAACTTTCGTATTGTATTCTAGATTTATAGCTGAATCCAAATTGTTTTCATTTCTTCTGACATGTTATGAGGATCATATCAGAAAAAACAGGAAAGAAGGAAAGTATATAATTGTTTTATTTTAATTAATAAATTACCCCCATTTTCCCTTTCAGTTCTGGCAAATGTGAGATATATTAATATTCTCATAACACACATTTCTGCTTAAGATGAGTATACAAAAATTTGATTTTAGGAGGATAATATCAGAAAACACGAAAAGAAGGAAAGTATATAATTGTTTTATTTTAATTAATAAAGTTCTGGCAAATGTGAGATATATTTTACAAAAACATTCTCATAAGTCACAACACACTTTTCTGTTTAAAATGAGTATCCAACAATTTGATTTTTTTTTTGTGTCATGAAGTTTGGTTACACCAGGATAATCTGTGCAAAGCACACAGATTAAAAACTTTCAACGTGAAACAGGAAATCTATTGAAATAACACATGACGTGTTTATCTATTTATTTATTTTTAAAAAGTAGAACCTCACACCACCGATTAGTAAGGCGAAGGAAGCTCCTGAATTAAGTTAGTATTCTAGAACCTAAGAGAAAAACTTATATGGTCAGACTGGTTCGCAATTTTGACTCATTAACTTATAATTGTTTGATTTGGGTAATTGGGTTATGTTTCATCTCTAACAGGTCAAAGAGGTAAAATAAAATAAAAATGGATTATTAGCAAACAGGTCAAATGGGTCATACCTTTTATATTATCATTATTATATGAGTTCATTTAGTTCTGGCTTTGATAATTTTTTGCAAATTATTGAACATCATGATGATGATGATGATGATGTCATTAGGTTGTTCGAGATAAGCGAACAGGCAAAACGAAAGGATATGGATTTGTAAGTTTTTCCAACCCATCTGATCTTGCTGCTGCTCTTAAGGAAATGAATGGTATGTTTTTCCCTGTTTTATCTCAAATTAATAACCTTAACTTGTTGTACGGACATTCATTCTTAATTTATCAATAAATAAAAAAATCTACATAGATGTTTTTTTGTTAATCAAGAGTTGAGTCTTATAGGCAAATATGTTGGAAATCGACCAATCAAACTACGTAAGAGCAACTGGAAAGAGAGGACAGATGTCGAGGCGCTGGAGAGACAAAAGGTAAAAATAAAATTCTTATTAATTTAGTTTGAAAGTTGTTTCGCCATCTTTTGGTGACTTAATTTTTTTTTTTTGTAGAAACATATACAGAGAAAAACAAAGCTGCCTAAAAAAAGTGTGTTGCACAAGTGAGGAGCATGAACATATATGTTGTTACTATTCTGACATGTTTTATATATCTTGTGTATTGAAGTAAGATTTTCAAAGAGCAATTTTATGTTTCTGGTTCTTAAATCTTTTCAGCATGTTTTGCATCAAATTCTGGAATTTTATATGTTTCATCATGATGAATTTTTAATTATTTCAAAAAATGAGGTCTTTAACTAATTTTTTTCCCAATAATAAAAATTACTGAATTTTCCAAACTATAAAAAGGATATTCTTTTTGTTCAAGATTTTGTTCTTAGGTTTCCAATGGCATTTTGGTCAAACCAATGTGTATTTTCTTTTATTTTTAGAACGGCAAATATAGCATTATAGCTTACTTCATTCCTAAATGCTCCAAATTAATCCACTTGTGTTTTGAATTAACGACCTTATATATTTTGACAATTTCTCTACAAAGTGAGTCTCATATTGACGTCTATCTGCTTTTAAAAGAATAAGTTTTTGTGTTCTATTATTTGTTCTTCTAAACATTCAACACATATCAATCAATTCCCATTCCTAAGTCCTGATCAACAACTTTTTGATCACGACATAATTAAATCCTTAACCTCATGTGAGAATGGACATTACGTTAGAATCTACTTGTTACCATACTTCAAGAAGACATGAGACTTTAGGTCATGAAAAATTACACAAATTGTATTTGTTTGGTAACCATCCATGTGAGTTTCTTTTTGCTAATTAAAGTTGTACAATTCGCTCCATTTGAAGGTTTAAAAAAAGGAAATTACATAACCAAGGTTTTCTTTATTGTTATAAATTTATAATTAACTCTTAATTATTGTCTCAATTAGATCACTCAAATTTTATTTTTTGAGGCGGAGGGTTATGTACAATGACAAAGCCATTTAGAGTTATGAACCTATCAACTTGTTAAAAAACTATAGTTAGAACATTACATGAACTTGAATGAGATGATTATGATAACAAAATTGTGTGATTTAAACATAACACTAGAAAACTTGGTTACTTTCTATAAAATTTTGCGAACAACATGGTGAACATTGTGTGTGATGATAAAAGTTTCTTTTTACAAAACCCAATTTAATAGTTTAATAGTCAGCACGAGAATATTTAGGTGGCTAAGGTGTTTGTGCTATATTCTTTTTTAACAACAATAGAAACTCTTCAAACAACCAACGAAAACTAGCAAGATGTTAGATACACTAAAATAAAAACCACCAATACAAACAACCCTAAATACCACTAAGTTACCATAATAAATACCATAAAATAACCACCCTAAATAGCCCTGATCATACTAGAGGCAACACGGATATCAAACGAGAAGAAACTTGACCCGGCATTGCACGGATCTTCCCCTTTGTTGAATGGGATTTTGACCTAAACAATAAAATCGAATGAAAGGGGAGAGAGTACACTATTTTAGAAGGCCGTACACTATAGGTGCTCAAATCATTTTTTTTAAACCGGTTCCTGGTAGGAATCGGTTCCCCGGTTTGGTCAACAAAAGTCAACAACCAGGTAGATATGAAACAGGTTCCAGTTTAAGTTTTTGACCGGGTTTTGGCCGTGTAAAGTGGAACCGGTTCCGGTAATTCCGGTTCCTGTTTCGACTATGATTTCTCAGAGAATCTCGAACCGGATGGAACCGGCGGTTCCGATAGCATTGGTTCCGGTTCATGTAGGAACCGTTGTTCCCGTTTGGGAACCGATTTTCTTGAACACCTCTGCTGCATAGTAGTTTGTCATAGAATGGGTATCTTTTGTAACATTTACGATTTTAAAAGATGCAAATTCTTTTTCCACCAGGCCCTCCCGTAGAGGAGATTCAAAGAAAAATAGTTGCAAAAACCCGGCTGGCAAGAAAAAAAAAAAACAAAGAAAAAAAGAAAAACTTTGTGATCACGACTCGGCAATTGATCTGTCCTTTTTAATTTTTGTACCCTAGTTTCATCGAACCCCAATCTTCCTCCTACTCCTGTGCTTCCGATCAAAAAATACCAAATCTGAAAACATGGCCGACGATGACTATGAAATGGATGTCGGAGGGTAATAAACCACGCCTCTATCAATCTTCTCTTGTATTTCATTCGGAAATTTTCATCATCTTTTTATTTCTATTTTACAGGTACGAGGATGAACCAAACGAACCCGAACTCGATGTAAGTAACCTGATTCTGGATTCAAACGAAGCAGTTTCATGCGAAATTTGTTAAATTACATGAGTGATTGTTCAGGAAGGAGCTGAGGAAGAGATCGATGGCGAGAACAAGGAAGAAGACATTCCGGATCCACTTTTAGGTGACAACGATGATAATCAAGAAAATGAAGCCGTTGAGAAACCTCGGAAGACGATCAAGTACATGACCAAATATGAACGGGCTAGAATTTTGGGTACCCGTGCTCTGCAAATTAGGTATGTTTTTTTGTTGAAATTAATACATGCTTTTTGATGAATGAAATCAATATTTTGTTTATGTTTTCAGCATGAATGCTCCAGTAATGGTTGAGTTGGAGGGTGAAACTGATCCACTTGAGGTAATGATTCATTCATATGCTCATGGTTATACTTTTGAAGTAGTATTCTTCATAATAATCTGAAAATTTTAAATCAGAACTGGTTATACCTACAAAAATGTATACTTGTATGCTTTAGTGTCGTATCTGCGATAATTATTGAACCTTTCGTACCTTGATGCCTTATTGTTCTTTTATAGTTTCATTGTTGTTGTTCTTTATGGTATCTTACATCGGTTTACCTGCAATCCCGTATCAGTTTATTGAGTTATGTTTATAAATAATGTGCTAAATGTGATTACAAAACTAATCAAATTTTTTATAATAAAGCGATTTAGGAGGTTTTTATGCATTTCTTTGAGGACTGTCTAATCTTTATGACCTGTTTGACCCAAACTAATCTTTTTCTTTAACCCATGTTAAAGATAAATACTCGACCCAAATAAAAACACATTTAAAAATATATGGGTTTAATACTTCAGTCACAACTGTTTTCCCAACACTCTACTTGATACTGTCATGTTAAAGAAACTAGACATGCTACATATGTTGTATAATTCCTTTGGATCATTTTTTTGATATATGAAAGGTGGTTTGGAACTGTGAATGTTTATATTTTATATTTTTTTATTGACACTTGTTACTTGTCATATAAGATAAAAGAGGATTGAAATCATATTACCATGTTTTACATCAAATTTACTATCTAGAAAGTTAATGATTTGAAAGTAAATCATTTGGCTCGTCTTGTCTTTTACTATTTTTCGCATAAGGTTTGTTATTAATAAACTTTAACCCAGTTTAAATCTTTTAGTTTTGCCCATTTTGACCTGTTATAACTGAAATGAATTCATCACACAGATGGTCCTTGTGGTTTGCGAAAGCTAATAGGTTTCGGTACTAAAAATTTAAATTCACAGGTTTGAGTTTTATTCTCAATATTATAACGAGTTTGGGTATCAGTGCTAACTTATGTTAACTTTTCCTTTGAATTAGGGTGAAATGACCAAAATACCCATTGAGTTTTGAACTGTCAAAGGTTAGTTTGGCCATAACACTCTAATTTAACGACAAAGTTCATGTAAGTTAGTTTAATACCCGAACTCGTTACAAATTTGAAAACATAAACACCCAAACATGTTACTTTAAAGTTTAAACGTTTAGTACCTATATCCCCAACCTATTACTTTCCACAAACCACATGAACCATCTGTATTTGTGTAGCTAACTTTAAATAAAATAAAATTCCTCTTTAATTAAGGGCCGATAAAATCAAAGTCTTGTTTTTGTGTTGTAATTTGTTAGATCGCTATGAAGGAGCTTAGACAACGGAAGATACCTTTTACCATTCGTCGATACCTACCTGATGGAAGGTAAAACTAAAATCTTTTACTCTCTTTCTATAATGATGATTTATGTTTTTTTTAGTTATTGTTTTTATGAAATAATATTATTATAGCTATGAAGACTGGGGAGTTGATGAACTAATTGTTGAGGATTCGTGGAAGAGACAGGTCGGTGGCGAATAGTTTGTTAATCCGGTCACATCTACTGCTTGAAATACTCTATGCATATCGCGTTTATGTTATAGTTTTGTTGGATACTATGGGTCTTGTGGTCTCATGAACTAGTGGTTCTTGTTTATGATATTATTATGATTTACGTTTTATGAAGATAGTTTTGTTGATTTGTCATTATCATTAGTAAACAATGGCCACAAATAATGCCACTTTTTTTAACTTCATTTGACATTAGTAACCAAAATGACTCACTTGACAACATATTCTATTCTATTAGACACAACACGTGAATTTTCTTGAAAGGGTTGAAAAGTCTCTTTTATTCATATTTTAACACATGGATTACATTATATATTTATATATGAATTGAAAATTGACAAGAATGATTTGTGTGTATTTCCCGTATAGAGACAAATCATTATTACTAGCGGGTTTTCCGCTTTCGTGTTGTGTTGGGAATTCTCGTGTTCTTGAATATCAAATTGATGATTTAAAAAAAAAAAACACATCACAATGAGTGTCACCTTGACGTAAAACCCAAAACCGTATAACTGTTACTTAATGAAAAGCGCAACATCAAGAAGTCTAATTGCAAACGCAGATGCAAAGATTAGACTAACAAATTTTGATGTTTTGGTTTCAGATTTTGATAATAATAAGTTTTAGTAAAATCGTTTGGTCTTATTGGGTGGTTCGGTTAATTTGGTTAGCCATTAGTTAACTGTCTAACTTGGACTTTGATGGATTCAATCTAACATAACCTAAAGAAGAATGATTTTTTAGAAGTCAAGAACTATATATGTGAAATTGTCTTGATATATAACAATAATATGTTTCTCTCTTACTCTAACATACAATTAAAAATATATATATATTAGAATATAGGTTGCCTGTTCAACATGTACAATTAACAAACATCAAATCCCCAAAACTATTCATTAGTTAGACTTGTTCAAAAGTCAAACATTTTGATTAAGTAAAATAAGGAATTGGCCATCGCGCATTTTAGCGGGGATTTTGGAGGATCTGCAACCAGAAGCAGACAGTGACTAATGGTTCGTTATTTCCTTTTCTATAAGAGAGTAGCATGCAAACACAAAACTAAGTTTTACATAGTGCTTAAAAGATTTAACAATGTAGAATGTTAGTTTCAAGTTTCAACAACATATCTAAATTAACTGTTAAGTGTTAGACCCACCGATCTTAGGTTTACTTAGGTCTCCTTGCAAGGTTCAACAATTTTAAGAAACACTACGTCGTACTTTAAGTTAATCATGAGAGAAATTTACCCAAGAGACTGAGAGAGTTTAGTTCTCTAATCGTCAATCTTTGTAGCTAATCTTTGTATGCCAACGTTTAAGGGTTCTATTTGATACGAATACGATGTTAGTTTATGAAATCATTAGCAGAACTGTGCTATTACCATAGATGATTGTAACCGATTGAGTGAATTGGTCATGTATTTTATTCTAAGGCATGGTGTAATTTAGTATTGATGCTGATTTACAAATACAAGCAATTATGGTTAAAAAATTATGCAAAAGTTCTAGAAAGTAGAAAGACAAAAACTCATGATGCCTATGGATTTAAAAGAGATTTAATTCTCACAAATCAAAACCATAAAAAGTAAGATAAACTCTGGATAAAAGATAACCAATACTCACAAAGGAAAAAAATGTAATTTAGTGTAACTTATATTATTATATTGAAGTGGGTCCCAAATATCCCGATGAACACACCGCCATACATTGTTTCGTACGTGTCACCCGTTTCTTTCATTTCGTCACGCTTCTCATCTCGTGATTTTCAACACTTTCTGACCCGCAGAATTTGCTACCTCAATTTCGTCTATACTCACAATCAATAATCCACACTAATAATTATCTCTTTGATCATCATCCGTTTCCGCAATATGTTCATTTGATTCGAAACACATCACTCTCTTTCCCCCAATTTTTAAGTTGTCTTTGCATAATCTGTTGTTTTGAATTCCTATTTCTAGTTAAGCTTACTTTTTCCTGAAGAAATCAGTTGTTCTTTTGAGGAATTATTCCCAAATTAAACAATTTCAAGCACCGTCTCCTTGTTTTGCGTCTGATCACGTTCTCCATTACCAGGTTTTTCAGTTATCACTCAACTTCATCTAACGTCAAAGTCTCCAGCTTATTAACAGTTGCGTTGCTTTAATTGTCGTCATCTGATTTTCATCTATTTATAATCGCTCTGATCTTTGTGGTTACAGAGTAATCTGAGGATAATTTCAACGATGCAAGCTGATGAATTGAACCTCTGCTTCAACAAATTGATGGTGTTTGGAGGTGGAAGTAGGGTTATTACAGAGTGGAAAGACATTCCTATGGAACTTTTGATGAGGATCGTCTCTTTGTTGGATGATCGGACGGTCATAGTTGCATCTGGAGTTTGCAGTGGATGGAGAGATGCTATTTGTTGGGGACTTACTCATCTTTCCCTCTCTTGGTATCATTTCTTCAATTCTTTATCTTTTTTATGTTTATAGTCTACAGTTTGTCTGATTTCTGCATAAAATCTGCAAGAAAACATATTGAATATGAATCTGATGTTGTCATGATCAGTTCGGTTGGTTCTATTATCACAAAAGCTGTAATCTTAAGATCTAAATATATCACTGGTTTAAATATTATCACCCTCATGTGTTCATTGTATTGAATTCTTACAAAAAACCATAGGTGCAAAAACAACATGAACAACATGGTGCTATCTCTTGCTCCCAAATTTACAAAACTTAGGCTTTTGAACCTTCGGCAAGATAAACCGTTGCTTGATGATAATGCGGTTGAGACAATTGCTAATAACTGTCATGATTTAGAGGATCTTGACCTCAGCAAAAGCTTCAAACTTAGTGATCAGTCCCTTTATGCTTTGGCTCGCGGTTGTCCTAAACTTATTAAGCTCAACATCAGTGGCTGCTCGGCTTTTAATGACCACGCTCTTGAGTTTCTTAGTAGTTATTGTAGAAAATTGAAGATTTTGAATCTTTGTGGGTGTGTGAAAGCGGCATCGGATACGGCCCTAAAGGTATATTACCATCATCGTTATTCGCATAGACGTATGGCTTATGTAAAGTAACAGGTTCGGGTACTGAGCCGAAAAGGTTATAAGTTTGGGTTTGTTCTTTCGTTTGTGTAACTAGTTTGGGTTTTAAGACTAACTTCTGTTAACTATCTGTTTAGCTGGATCCTCTAAGACCACAAGAATCCTTAGGTAGAATTAGAATGGGGGATTCCAACTCAGCACGAGTGAAATGACCAAAATCTTTCACTTTTGAATAATCAAAGTCAAAAGGCAAGAATTGAAAGGGTATTTTGGTCATTTCACGCTAATTTAATGGAAAAATTATCAGAAATTAGCCAAACTCATTACAAAAGTGAAAGAACAGATGCGAAACTTGTTACTTTTGAACTATAGTACTCAAACTTGTTACTTTACACAAACTAGAATAACCATCTATGTAATTATGAACTATTGTAATTATAAATGTGCAGTTGGAATGTGTTTGGCATTTTGGATCGTGTTTATAAACTGTGTTGAGTCGTGTATGCAGGCTATTGGATACAATTGCAGACAACTTGAGTCAATAAATCTTGGTTGGTGTGAAGAAGTTGGTGATGTTGGAGTAATGAGTTTAGCTTATGGTTGCCCTGATCTTCATGCGATTGACTTGTGTGGATGTGTCCTTATAACAGGTAATTTGTGTTAATATTATTGATTTTTTAATATCAAACTTTACTACTTTTAACCCAAAATTTATATAATGCATTGGGTTTGTTTTACATCTCTAACACCATCCTTTTTTGTATCTTGTTCTCTAATTTGCAAAAAAATATCGAAACTTGTGTAAATTTTGATGATTATGCGACTAGTGTTAGTATGGATTATTAACAGACTTATATATACATACTTTGAAACTTGCAGATGAAAGCGTGATAGCGTTGGCTAACAATTGCTTACATTTGAGGTCTCTTGGTCTATACTACTGTCAAAACATCACGGATCGAGCAATGTATGCTTTAGCACACAGTCGCGTGAAAAACAAACACGAATTATGGGAATCGGTTAAAACGCGATACGAGGAAGAAGGTTTAAAAAATCTCAACATCAGTCAATGCACGGCTCTAACGCCACCCGCGGTTCAAGCATTGTGCGATTCGTTTCCTGCACTTCATACGTGTCCCGGTAGGCATTCTCTCATCATAAGTGGGTGCTTGAACTTGACCTCTGTTCATTGCGCGTGTGCGTTTCAGTCGCATCGCGCTGTCACGCGTTCTGCTAACGTTTGATAATAGGTGGTTTTCGATACCACTTTTTTGGGTGGTTGTAGTCGTCATGTGTATATATGGTTGGTTTGTGTTGAAGAATTATGGATGTTTGGGACTTTTATTTTGAAACTTTGATCGGATCTTTGAGTTATTCTACATAGAACACCTTAGGTTTAATATATAAATAGTTTGAGTCGTTTTGACTAATGTTAGTATTTGTCATTTTACGCCTAAAAGACTAATTATCATGAGATCATACTTAATAACATTAGAAAGTAATGACGGGTCTAGATGATGTTTTGAAAGACTTGCTTAAATTACAAGTTGAAATTGAACCAAAAAATAATAAATGTTAATCAAAACAATCAGAGGGTTATATAGTTGTTTTAACTTTTATAACACTATCTTCTATGTTTGGATATGATCATTAGTGTACAACTAAAAAAGAAAGTCGAAACAACCGAGGTGGATCACTATTAAAAGGTTTTTTATATAACATTTTGTAATTGAACAATTGGTTACTAAAATCTGAAAATCAAAATATTGGTATGAGTTAGGTTTTTGCTCATAAACGAATTGACCCATGCTACTTCTAGTATAGGATACGTCCCTTTTTATATAACCCAAATTTCATAAGAAATTTAATTTTTACGTGGTTTTATAGTTACCGAACTCAATTTCTTGGAAAGAATTCGTTTCTATTTGTCGGTTTGTCCTGCTTGAAAACTTGTTAAAACACTGTGCGTTGAATAAATAGAATTTAACATGGTTTGGGCCAATAATTGGGCTTCTATAGAGAAATAACATAATACCATATTACCATGTAAGCTTCTTAAGAGTTATGTCTGTGAAATGAAAAATAGTACTATCAACTCCACAAGCAAACTTCACAGAAAATAGTTTGTATTAATAAGAATAACAATACAATAAGTAGAATATTTCACCCCTCTTTAGGAACTATATTACTACAAACTGAAAAGGAAATCAATGTTACTTAGGTTGTCTCACTCCACTAACTTGCTTAAATTTCACCGATAATTCATAAGGTTTTATAGTCTTCACTTCCGGCATTTGCGTTTTCTTCAACACTTTAAACTATCTTATCTAATTAGTTTGAGATTTATGTAAATTCCTAAAAGTCTCTGCCGTACAATATTGACAAACAATGACATAAATTGTATTACATGAAAATAAAATATATATGTGACATTAAACTCTATGAATTCCAGGATCTCTCATTAATACTTCTGACCTCTAGATAGTCTTCATTTATGCTTTCATTGTCCCTTTAACTTTGCTACGGCTCTTGATGCGGTGAATTGGTTATGCAAATGATTTAGAATCTTATTCTTTGTTGGTAATTTTAGCGTTGTCAACGATTTTAATATATTGGATTAACTTGTCGATCGAGATGAGTTTGGTGATGCGGGAGTCCGGCTCGTTTGACACTAATGTTATTTGGGCCTTGTTAATTTATTGGTCAAGTTTGCCTAATACAGTGGGCTTCTAATTAATTGTGTTTTGGGCTATGGATTTTAAGTAAGTAACTTAAGTCCATAATATTTGTCAATTCCAATAATAGAATTCTCTATCTTATCCGATAAATTATTGCAAGTAACCCGCAAATAGGTTTGTCTGAAAGTGATTCACGATTTAGAAAATAATCCAAGTAACAGTACAAAAGGTTGAAATCAAGTTTCCACGTTTGTCTATTCGATCAAGACGATCATTAAAATAACCGAAAATCGAAAACACAATAAAATAATATCAAAGTGACAACAAGATTTATAAATGTTATCTATACTTAAATTAACTTAAATAAATCTCTATAAAGATGTGAACAAATGATTTAAGCTATAGTATGACTACAAGGGTAGATGAGTGAAGCTCATATAATTGAAAGGGTGTTAAATGAAAATTGAAAATTCAATTTGGGAGTGGATGACATATTCTTCCTTCTTCATCGGAATCTTTTCTCTCAGAATCCTTCCTTCCCGGCGATTTAAATGTGACCGACTTCGTAACTTTTACGTGACTTCATAGATATCTAACATCAATCGGATTTATTTATAAACACTCGAGCTCATGGTAAATCGTTGGAACGCCTCACAAGACTCAAACCTTTCCTCCGACGATGAAATAAACACCACAGAAGCACAACCGATAGTCACCGGTTCGTCTCAAGAAGGAATCTCCGTCTGAACTTGCTCTTCTGTTCCAAACAGAAACTAAACCGATCTGTCACCGGTTAATCGACTGACTGACTCAACCGAAGTGTTGATTACGAACGAACCTCCGACCGCCGGCGTCCGATTCAGCACCCGAAAGCTCCGATCCTGAGCAATCTCAGCGCGATCCTATCTCCTTCGCTGTCTCTACTGTTAAGGTACAAATCAAACCATAATGAATGTTAGTTGGGTAGGCTGTTAATATAAATTTGTGATCTGGAAGTTATTCAAATCTGGAGAGTGGCGACCGGGAAAGAAAGTAAAGAAGATGATATGAGTTTATTGGAAATGATAGTATTCACGTGATGTGGTCATAAGTGTCAGATTTGACAAATCAAATTAAGAACTATATTAAATTATTTTGATCCTTCCTAGTTTCTTTCAAATGGAACAGGTCCCATTTAACATTTTTATTGCGATTAAGTCCAATTAGTTGATTCAATAATAAGTGGGTTGAACTAGAGGTTAAAACGATTTGAATCTTTATTTTAGTCGAAATCAAACTTAAAGCCGATGCAAGGTTTTTAAACTCGTTAGTCATCTTCTCGCAAACAAAATTACACATATATAATGCTTCGTAATACAATCTAAATTAGAGTTAACTCCTATGTAGGTCTGGGTGATCAATCGAGAACGAGTTAGCTTAATCATAATTGTTGAGGTCACTGCTTAAGGTTTGGATAAATCCGAACTCTCTCTTATTATATGTGAATCTGTGTTTAACCTGATGCATTAGATCAGGGATGAACATTCTATACATGATCCTGTTTGTTTATATCTGATATGATCTGTCCGTTTATTTATGAAACTGTTACTTGACTTGCCATAGGAATGGTTGTTATCTTTTATATGATTATGCATGACCCTAATTAGACTTGCCTGACTAAATAATTGTTAGAATTAAGAGACTTCATCTTTATTTGTTTTAATTATATTATGATCTGTCAATCTGAACTCTAATACCCGAGCAACTCTATCTATGGGGGTTCCATAGACTTGT